>CM055121.1:256220439-256259521 GCA_029206835.1 Rana muscosa | reverse complement strand
GGGGTTGTGATATGAGGGGGGGCAGTGCTGAAGGGGGGTGATGTGGAAGGGGGCAGCGCTGTGGGGGGCGGGGGTTGATGTGAAGAGGGCAGAGCAAACTACGGTGGGGGGAGGGTTGTGATATGAGGGGGCAGTTCTGTAGGGAAGGTGATGTGGAAGGGGCAGCGCTGTGGGGGGGGGGGGTGGTTGTGATATGAGGGGGCAGTGCTGTAGGGTAGATGATGTGGAAGGGGCAGCGCTGTGGGGGTGGCTTTTGATGTGAAGAGGAAACTATGGTGGGAGGAGGGTTGTGATGTGAGAGGGATGGAGCAGTGATGTGGAGTGGAAAGGTGATGTAAAAAGGGGGGGGGGGGCTGATGTGAAGAGGGCAGAGCACACTACTGTGGGGATAAAGGAAAGCCCAATCTTCGGCAATGAATAACCAAAATAATACACTACTTGGGGGGGGGGGGGGTTTTGATAGTGGGGCAATGCTATAAGGGGGTGATGTAATGGGGGCCGTGCTCTGGGGGAGCACTGTGGGGAGGGAGGGGACTTGAAAGGGGGCCGAGGACGCTGCTGTGAATAGAGGGGGGTTTCATGTGAAGGGGGTTCAGTACACTACTAAGAAGGGGTGGGGATGATGTGAAGGGGGCCTTAGAACTCCACTGTGATGTGAAGTGGGGGGCTGGGGACACCTATGTAAGAGTAAGAACAGGATTGTGATATAGGGAGGAGAGGGATGTGATATGAAAGATCTGAGTCAGAGTCATCGCACAAAAATGTGAGTCGGACCTCTGCTGATAGAAGATTTTACTAATCGGACCTCCGTGAAATGTAATTCAATACCCCTGCTATAGAGCATGATGCCCAAGAACATTGGATTTTGCCCTATTTGCACCCAATGAAAGTACCTGCAGTTTCACTGGACAAATAGCCATTTTTTAAAAATACACCCCTTTTTGTTTTTAGAAAGAGCAAAAATGTGAAACGTATTACAGTTTTGTAAGAAAACTGCAACAGCCAGAATGAAACAAAGACTCTCGGCATTTGTGCAGACAAGGATCGCTGTGCTCAGTGAGAGAGTAGTGGTCACTCCTCTGCAATCTGACAATGCTGCAGTGATTTCATATGAGTATATACAGTGCCTTGCGAAAGTATTCGGCCCCCTTGAACTTTTCATCATTTTGCCACATTTCAGGCTTCAAAACGTAAAGATATAAAATTTAAATTTTTTGTGAAGAATTACCAACAAGTGGGACACGATTGTGAAGTGGAACGAAATCTATTGGATATTTTAAACTTTTTTAGCAAATAAAAAACTGAAAAGTGGTGCGTGCAAAATTATTCGGCCCCTTTACTTTCAGTGCAGCAAACTCACTCCAGAAGTTCAGGGAGGATCTCTTAATGATCCAATGTTGTCCTAAATGACTGATGGTGATAAATAGAATCCACCTGTGTGTAATCAAGTCTCTGTATAAATGCACCTGCTCTGTGATAGTCTCAGGGTTTTGTTGAAAGCGCAGAGAGCATCATGAAGACCAAGGAACACACCAGGCAGGTCCGTAATACTGTTGTGGAGAAGTTTAAAGCCGGATTTGGATACAAAAAGATTTCCCAAGCTTTAAACATCCCAAGGAGCACTGTGCAAGTGATCATTTTGAAATGGGAGTATCAGACCACTGCAAATCTACCAAGACCTGGCTGTCCCTCTAAACTTTCAGCTCAGACAAGGAGAAGACTGATCAGAGATGCAGCCAAGAGGCCCATGATCACTCTGGATGAACTGCAGAGAACTACAGCTTAGGTGGGAGAGTCTGTCCACAGGACAACAATCAGTCATACACTGCACAAATCTGGCCTTTATGGAAGAGTGGCAAGAAGAAAGCCATTTCCCAAAGATATCCATAAAAAGTCTTGTCTAAAGTTTGCCACAAGCCACCTGGGAGACACACCAAACATGTGGAAGAAGGTGCTCTGGTCCGATGAAACCAAAATCCAACTTTTTGGCCACAATGCAAAACGATATGTTTGGCGTAAAAGCAACACAGCTCATCACCCTCAACACACCATCCCCACTGTCAAACATGGTGGTGGCAGCATCATGGTTTGGGCCTGCTTTTCTTCATCAGGGACAGGGAAGATGGTTAAAATTGAGGGGAAGATGGATGCAGCCAAATACAGGACCATTCTGGATGAAAACCTGTTGGAGTCTGCAAAAGACCTGAGACTGGGACGGAGATTTATCTTCCAACAAGACAATGATCCCAAACATACAGCAAAATCTACAAAGAATGGTTCACAAATAAACGTATCCAGGTGTTAGAATGGCCAAGTCAAAGTCCAGACCTGAATCCAATCGAGAATCTGTGGAAAGAGCTGAAAACTGCTGTTCACAAACGCTCTCTATCCAACCTCACTGAGCTCGAGCTGTTTTGCAAGGAAGAATGGGCAAGAATTTCAGTCTCTCGATGTGCAAAACTGATAGAGACATACCCCAAGCGACTTGCAGCTGTAATCACAGCAAAAGGTGGCTCTACAAAGTATTAACGCAAGGGGGCCGAATAATTTTGCACGCCCCACTTTTCATTTTTTTCTTAGTTAAAAAAAGTTTCAAAAATCCAATAGATTTCGTTCCACTTCACAATTGTGTCCCACTTGTTGGTGATTCTTCACAAAAAATTAACATTTTATATCTTTATGTTTGAAGCCTGAAATGTGGCAAAAAGATGAAAAGTTCAAGGGGGCCGAATACTTTCACAAGGCACTGTATACTGAGACAGGGTTGCTCCTACAGGCATGTTGCTGCCTGCTTCCAAGTTTCAGGCGCAAGCGCCCCTGCCCGCCTACTCCCCTGTGATTTAACACAGTGGGAATCTCTCAGCAGATCCTGGCCAATGATTCATGCTCGGGACCTGCTGACCAGCTGTGTCGAATCACAGCCCAGAGTCCTGTGTTGACAATCAACACAGGGCTCTGAACAGAGGGAATGATCCCTTTGTTTCTTTTCCCTGCAATGCAGGGAAAATAAACAAATTGATCTGTAGTAAATAGAATACAAATTAAAAACCCCAGTGGTGATCAAATGGCACCAAAAGAAACCTCTATTTGTGTGCAAAAAATTCTATAAATGTAATGTGCGTACAGTGATGCATGAACGCTTAATTGCCAGTTAAAGTAGCGCAGTGCCGAACAGCAAAAAATTGCCTGGTCATGAAGGGGGTAAAATCTTCCGGAGCTGATGTGGTTAATGTATAAAGTTACCCCCCGCTGTAGAAGTAAAAAAGGCCATATGGGAAGATATCCTGACATGGACTCAAGCAGGCCAGACTCCCTCCTGAATGGTCAAGCCAACTGCTTCTATAGAAAGGGGTTGTTGGGCGAATCAAGTATGTCTGAACCTTCTGTAACTTGCACAAAAACGATTAAAAGATAGGATGCTTCTAAAGGGACAAATCTCGTGGTAATAAAAAAAACCCTAACGATCGCAGCAATGCAAATTCAAAAACTTGTCGGAGAAACCAGAAAATATTTGCGCCCATTAGAAAAAAAGCCGAGATTTTAGCAACTTCTTTCCCATTAATCATTTACTTTTTCACACAAATGCAGAATAAAAAGCAGCGAAGCCTAGATGAGAAGTAGCAGTTCTGCGCAGAGCGAATGACATTACGGTGGGTTAATCTATGCTTTGATAACATGTTGCGGCGTCTGAACCCCCGCACAATATCTCAGACACTGCAAAATGGGAGGGAAGAAAAGTGCGAGGCATCTGGATAGCGGCGGAATTTCAAGACAACAAATTTATTTATTGTCAAGTTAATTGGAAGTATAGACGTAATTAGCCCTCCTAGTACTCTTATTTTACATAATAATACAGACTATAACTCAAAGTAGGCAACGGGGAAAAAAACACTGCAAAGGAAAAGCAATAAGGAGATGAAAAGCAAATGAGTTGAGGGATCAGGTGCGACACGAAGGACGGGGGAAGACAAAAAGGTTGGATGGAGGACATAAAAAGGGGAAGTGAGAAGGCACATAAAAAAAAACTCAAACATATATTTACTAAGAAACGACATTATTTGTTCACAAACTTTTACGGTGTACATTATAGGGCTGGGAAAAAAATCGATCCGATTTCAAAATCGAGTTGGTAGGTCAAATCGATTTATATTTTCAAAAAAATTGATTTTTTTCATTTTTTTTTCTCCCCCTTTGCAGTCAGTCAGCCGCAATCCCCGGGAAAGGACTGCAAGGCCGGCCGTCGCGGACTAGGCCGAAGCCGCGGCCTCGCCTAAAAAATCCTGCCCGCAACTTCTCAGGACCCCCGCTAGAGTCCTCCTGCTACCGGGTGCGGACCCTCACAACTGACCCTCCTGTGTCCCTCCTGCCTTGGTGGCCTCTCCCGGGGGTGCAGGGGAGAAGTCAATCCGCCGTGATCCTGGGAAAAGACCGCAAGGCCTAGGCCCGTAGCCGCAGCCTCGCCTAAAAACTCCTGCCCGCAGCTCCTCAGGACCGTCACGGTGTCCATCATTTTCCGGGTGCAGACATTTCAATACACCCTCCAGTTATTTTGTTTTAAACGACGGTGGGGAAATTGATTCGAATCGTAAATCGAGTTTTTTATAAAAAAAAAAAAAAAAAAAAAAAAAAAAAAAAAAATCGCCCAGCTCTAGTACATTATATGCTTTATTGTCCAATACTTTAACATCTATGAAGGCCAGCCTTCCTCAACCATGTTCTCATGGAACCATGGGGTTCCTCCTAAGGTTGTTAGGGGCTTCTTAAAGAGGATCTTCATCCATAAATTAAGTCACTCCTGTCCAACTCTTCTCCACTACCTGTATAGCGGCTTTTCCCCCCCCCCCTTGTTTACGGTCCCACCTTCAATGCACTTTAATCTACTAGGCGAATGACATGTACTGTGCCCACTGTATCTCCTGGGATATGTATGAATATAATCCAGGAGGCCTTAGTGTTTCATTCACAGAGGAAGAGGGGAGAACGAGCCAAGCGGCGCATCATCCTAAGGCCCGCTGGCGAGATACCCGATGACGTCACACACAAACATGGAGGCGCAGTACCCGAGCGGCAGCTGCTGAGAAAAGGATCTCAGCAGGACAACGCTGGATCCAAAGGCTGGTTGAGTATTCAAACTGTGGCGAACCTGCCACAAGGTAAGCAGGGAAAGCTCAAGATCCCATTTAAAGTGATACCAAGGACTATAGTTGTTTTTTGTTTAAAAGTGGAGCTCCACCCAAACAACTCTGCTTGTTTGCACCCCCACTCTCACATTTGGCACTTTATGGAATGGAAGGGGGAGTGGGTAGGTACCTAATTTTGACAGGTTCCAGCTCCCACTTCTGGGCCAGATCGCCGCGGCGATCTACGAGGAAGTTCGACCCCTCCGCCTTCCCTTTTGGGGGACACATAGGCCCCGGAAGACTGCGGGACCATTCACAAAGCACAGCAGTAGGAAACCAGCAGTTAGGCCGGAAGGCTTCACTGCTGGTTTCCCTTACCCAAGATGCCAGGCGCCTGCACCCAAAGCCGACTGAAGAATCGGCTTGGGTGCCGACATTGCAGGATCATCACTAGACAGGCAAGTGTCCTTATATTAAAAGTCAGCAGCTACAGTATTTGTAGCTGCTGACTTCATTTTTTTTTTTTTGCCCAGACTGGAGCTCCTTTAAAAAAAAAGGTCATACATACCTGTGTGATGATGCTGCACAGAATGATCGCTTACCTCCTCTTTGGCAGTCTCCCACCTGTGCTGTCAACGTCTCCTTCCTCCGGGTGCCTCCATCCATAGACACACAGAGAGCCAGTAAGCCAAGACACCACTCCCCCCCATTTTTTATACACTTTGCTGTCCATTATAATCTATAAAAAGGTCAGCTTCTCTCAACCATGGTTCCATGGAACAATGGAGTTCCCCAAAGGTTGTTAGGGGCTCCATGACAGGAGAGAAGCAGTAAACTTAAAAAAAAATAAAAAAGAAGAAGAAACTTCCCATATTAAATCTTTACTAAAACCATTTACATATTTCCAAGCATGGTCCACTAAAGCCACCAAATGTCTCTAGAACAGAAAAAGATGGAAAGTCTTCCAATGGGGCCATGAATGCAGCCTCATCATTGCCATGAATGCAGCCTCACCATTGCCATGAATGCAGCCTCACCATTGCCATGAATGCAGCCTCACCATTGCCATGAATGCAGCCTCACCATTGCCATGAATACAGCCTCACCATTGCCATGAATACAGCCTCACCATTGCCATGAATGCAGCCTCACCATTGCCATGAATGCAGCCTCACCATTGCCATGAATGCAGCCTCACCATTGCCATGAATGCAGCCTCACCATTGCCATGAATGCAGCCTCACCATTGCCATGAATGCAGCCTCACCATTGCCATGAATGCAGCCTCACCATTGCCATGAATGCAGCCTCACCATTGCCATGAATGTAGCCTCACATGTGCCATCAGTGCAGCCTGGTTGATGCCCATCTGCAGCCTCGGAGGGGACAGGGAGGGGGCGGGGTGAAAGCCATCAGATTATATACAGGAGAATCTCCTGTTTACACAGCGGCCTCTTTAATACAAAGTCTCGCCTCCTATGATAGACAGAACAGTTGTCCAATGGCAGCCCAGGAGGTGGGACTTTCTATTACAGACGCCGCCGAGTAAACAGGAGATTCTCCTGTATGTAATCTGATGGCGCTGGTCCCCCCCCCCTCCCTGTCCCCTCCGAGGCGGCACTGGTAAATATAACATACATCTTTTGTGGCCCTGGGGGCCACAAAGGATAGAGAGATAGAGATAGAGATAGAGATATATATCTCCAAATTACCAGGCGGGCCACATTAAACTGGAACGCGGGCGGGACTTTGGACATGCCTGTACTACAGAGTCCTCCACACAGGAGCACCAAAACTACAAAGAGTCCTCCACACAGGAGCACCAAAACTACAAAGAGTCCTCCACACAGGAGCACCAAAACTACAAAGAGTCCTCCACACAGGAGCACCAAAACTACAAAGAGTCCTCCACACAGGAGCACCAAAACTACAAAGAGTCCTCCACACAGGAGCACCAAAACTACAGAGTCCTCCACACAGGAGCACCAAAACTACAGAGTCCTCCACACAGGAGCACCAAAACTACAGAGTCCTCCACACAGGAGCACCAAAACTACAGAGTCCTCCACACAGGAGCACCAAAACTACAGAGTCCTCCACACAGGAGCACCAAAACTACAGAGTCCTCCACACAGGAGCACCAAAACTACAGAGTCCTCCACACAGGAGCACCAAAACTACAGAGTCCTCCACACAGGAGCACCAAAACTACAGAGTCCTCCACACAGGAGCACCAAAACTACAGAGTCCTCCACGCAGGAGCACCCATACTACAGAGAGTCCTCCACGCAGGAGCACCCATACTACAGAGAGTCCTCCACACAGGAGCACCAAAACTACAGAGTCCTCCACACAGGAGCACCAAAACTACAGTCCTCCACACAGGAGCACCAAAACTACAGAGTCCTCCACACAGGAGCACCAAAACTACAGAGTCCTCCACACAGGAGCACCAAAACTACAGAGTCCTCCACGCAGGAGCACCAAAACTACAGAGTCCTCCACGCAGGAGCACCAAAACTACAGAGTCCTCCACGCAGGAGCACCAAAACTACAGAGTCCTCCACACAGGAGCACCAAAACTACAGAGTCCTCCACGCAGGAGCACCCATACTACAGAGAGTCCTCCACGCAGGAACACCCATACTACAGAGAGTCCTCCACACAGGAACACCCATACTACAGAGAGTCCTCCACACAGGAACACCCATACTACAATTTTATCCAGACAGGAACACCCATACTACAGAGAGTCCTCCAGACAGGAACACCTATACTATGGATAGTGGTCCACACAGGAACAAACATACTACGAAAAGTCGTCCAACCAAGAACACCCATGCTACTAATAGTCATCCACCCAGGAACACCTATGCAACGAATAGTTGTCCACCCAGGAACACCCATTTAATGGATAGTTGGCAGCCTGTCTATAAATCTTTGCAGCCCACCATCCACATCTCCATTCTGAGCATTCCCATATGTTTGACTATATACTCTTCCAGTTACTCCTGCTGAAGTTAAACCCTGGACTCTATAGAATAGACAGGTTCAGGAATGTGAAATTGTGGGCAATGGTTAAACGAAGTATAGTGATGATTATTTTACATGTACTCCCTTGTGTTTGTGCAAGTTTCCTCCGGGTACACCGGTTTCCTCCTACACCCCAAGGACAAACTGGTAGGTTAATTAGTTCCTGTTTAAACTGTCCGTAATATGTGTATGTATGTATGTATGTATGTATGTATGTATGTATGTATGTATGACAGGGACCTTAGATTGTAAGCTCCTTGAGGCCAGAGACTGATGTAAATGTACAATATTTATTGTCCTGCCTACATTGTCGGTCCTATACCTGTAATAAAAAATAAATATGTATTTATTCCTTAATGACATACAGTATGTAGATCTACATTCCGATTGGGAATGGCCCATCTCTTTAGGGAGCAGATCTATTATTACTGGTCAAGAATGTTTGAATATCCTAGCATATGGACTTTATCCTTAAAAAACCTTTTAGCAGAGCTTCACAAAAACAAGCAGCTCCTTAATACTGCACCTCCTTCCTCTGCAATTATCTTTTATCACAGAGCGCTAAGACACATCTCTGGATCACATTTCCGCTCAGCAGCAAATTCACTTGGTTCTAAAAATAAAAATCGACACTCATTTCAACAATTAATGGCTGTGAGAATACCAGGTAGGAGCAGCGCTCAGGGCAGATTCTGCCTATTTATAATGCAAAACTTAAATATTACAATGCTAAGAAGAGTCCTGCAGCAGACATTCTATGGCATGAAAACAAATGAATGCTGCAGGACCAGACTTGTTCAGCACAAATTGTCAGCATAATCATCTCCGCTCCGCATCTAAATATTTAATGAGCTGAGCTGGGCCGTCTCGCTGCTCGCCGGAAATGTCTGCTTTTGAAGAGACAATATTTGTTCTCTAATCAGGCGGCGACGCAGGTTAAGGACTACCGTGGTAAAAGTGTTACTCTGTATACAAACCGTCTTCAGAGCTTTCATGTACTGGGCGGCTTTCTGCTTGTACTGAAGCATCATCGCAGCAGAAAGCGGCTTGGTGAATCCTTGGCCTCCTTTTGGTCCGTAACTCAACGATGACATGAAGTAGTCCAAATTATTGCTGAAGAACGTCGCCATCTGAAAAGGGAGAGAAAGGAATTCTGTTGAGAGATGTTCGACTGCAACTAGAATTTCCTTCCTTACTACAAATAACTGCACAACATTCAGAGGTTGTTCTAACTTTTGCAGGAGGAAAGCTGCTTATCAGAAGACGATTTGAGGCACTTTTTGGCACGCAGCGTACATTGAGGGCAGATTTGGGTACCTGGGATCCACAGCTGCCGCATACGGCCAACATTAGGGGTGCAACGGATCAAAAAACTCACGGATCGGATCAGAGTCACGGATCGGCGTCACGGATCGGATCATTTTTCGGATCAGCAAAAAAAAAAAAAAAAAAAACAACACAAGACAAATCTTGTTACCCCCACCAGAGTTTAAGATTTCACAGTTATTTTCAACACAAAACGGAGCTTAAATACATAAATACAGGATTTGGAAATACGACAGACTGGTTACATGTTAAATTTTAAAATCAGCAGCAAACCTGCTGACCTTACAAGGTTGCTAATGTGACAGAACACCTCTGATTTTCACATTTAACTAAATGTTGAATGTGAAAATTCAAGGTGTTTTGTCACATTAGCAAGCATGTAAGGTTTGCTGCTGCTTTTAAAATTTAACATCTAAACAGTCCGTTGGATTTCCAAATAATGTATTTAAGCATATAAGCTCCGTTTTGTGTTGAAAATAACTGTGAAATCTAAAACTCCGTTGGGTGTAACAAGATGTCCGCTTGCCCACTTCTCACTATCATTACTGTGCAGGAGTGTGGGGTGGAGCAAGATGGCGGCGACAAAACGTCACTTCCTGACGAAACAGCCGCCGCCGGGTGTACCAAGATGGCCGCCGCTCCGGAGCTAGGTCGAAGCCGGGGCCTTTCCTATGGCCGAGGCTGCGGAGCGCTGCGGATCGCGTGGCGTGCCGATCCGAACAAGGTGACCCGTTCGGATCACGGATCGTCACCGATCCGTTGCACCACTAGCCAACATAGCAATGAATGGCTAAGTTTTGAGGGCCAGAGCGAAACGCGTTGGCAGGTGTGGCGTTGCCTGGCTGAGGTTGTCGCTTACACTTGATCTCAAGGATGTGCGGTCAAAGGGAGATTTTCTTTAACCGCTAGCCAACCTGCCGCTGTTATTATACAGCGGCAGGTTGGCTCTCCTGGGCAAATTGACGTAACTGTCGCACCCGCGATCGCTTGAGAGAGAGAACGAGAGAGAGAAAGCGAGAGAGCGAGAGCGAGAGAGAGAGAGCGAGAGAGAGAGAGCGAGAGAGAGCGAGAGAGAGCGAGAGAGCGCGAGAGCGCGAGAGAGCGCGAGAGCGAGAGAGCGAGAGAGCGAGAGAGAGCGAGCGAGAGAGAGAGCGAGCGAGCGAGCGCGAGAGAGCGAACGGGGGATCTGTCAATGTAAACAGACAGATCCCCGTTCTGTCAGGGAGAGGAGAGAGATCTGCTGTTTCTAGTGATCAGGAACAGCTCCAGTCAGTCCCATCCCCCCACAGTTAGAAACACCTCCCTAGGGAACACTTAACCCCTTGATCGACCCCTAGTGGTAACCCCTTCTCTGCCAGTGACATTTACACAGTAACCAGTGGCTTTTAGCTCTGATCGCTGTAGAAATGTCAATGGTCCCCAAAAAAAGTGTCCAATCTGTAGGCCGCAATCCCGATAAAAATCGCAGATCGCCGTCATACTAGTAAAAAAATTCCAAAGTCACTCTTTTTTTGGTTATAGCGCAAAAAATAAAAAAAGAGACCACCAAAAGAAAGCTCTATTTGTAGTGGGGAAAAAAAAAAGACATACATTTTGTCTAGGTACAGCGTCGTCCGACCGCGCAATTTTCAGTTAAAGCGACGCAGTGCCGCATCGCAAAAAGTGGTCTGGTCAGTAAGGGGGCAAATCCTTCCGGGGCTGAAGTGGTTAGACTTCGAACTCAAATTTTTTCCCCTGCTGGAGCAAATTGGATCATGCTTTGCTGGGTTTTTTTTGCCTTCCTCTGGATGAAGTGTATATAGGATTGTAAAAAAACAAAAGTGTGTTTTGTTTTCCCCTTTTTATTGGTTGAACTGGATGGATTTTGTGTATTTCTTTCAACCAGAATAAACTACTGTATGCAACTATAAGGGAATGGCTGTACATGGGTTTACGATGCTCCTTGCATAAACACATGCATGAATAAGCCTGTATGCCTCTAAATTCTATCAGCATTCAGATGTGCACAGCTTTACATATGCTAATACTGAACACTTTTACCCCCTACTTGCCCAGGCCAATTTTCAGCGCGGTCACACTTTGAGTGAGTGCCAGTTCACACCATAGAAACGCAGCCCGGATGTGTTCCAGATGCTTTTCATCATGATCGTTTTTGACGCGTTGCAGTGCGTTTTGCCCCCCCCCCTTCTTTTTCTTAACCTTAAATAAGGACATGTGTGTTCCAGTGCGTTTTTGTGCGCCTAGGTGCGTTTTACAGCGTTACATTACAGTCCAGTGCAGGAATAATGCAGAAGGTTATACTTTATTTTCCGGAATGCACTGGACTGCAAGCACTGTTGTGAATTATGCCATTGAAAACCATATAAACCTACTTTCCATGCGTTTTTGAAAACAAAAAAAAACAAAAAAAAACGGACTGGACTACATGTGGTGTGAACTTGTACTGAATGACAATTATGCAATAAATATATTTTTTAATGCTTTTTTTCAAATATTAAAAAAAAAAAATATCGAAAATTTTGAAATAAAATGCAGTTTTTTTTGTTTGTTATACAATTTTGCAAATAAATAATATTTCTTAATAAATTTAGGTCAAACTTGTATACTGCTACATTTCTTTGGTAAAAATAACCCAAATCAGTGTATATTATTTAGTCTGTAGGAAAATTATAGTCCACAAAACTATGGGATATATATTTGAAAATTTTTCAATCCTGATGTACTGACAGCCTGTCATTTATTGAGGCCCTAAAATGACAGGGCAGGCATGGAGAGTTGTAATTTTTTGTCACAATTTTTTGGAACATTAAAGGCTGCATTCACACCTGAGTGTTTTCAGCTCGTAAAACGCTTATCTCAAAAATTCCAAAACGCCCAACAAGCAAACTCCCATTAATTTCAATGGCCCCTGTTCACATCTGAGCGTTGTGTTGCCTGAAGCAAAACACCTGAAGCTCAAAAAAAGTACAGGAGCTTTTTTAGGCAGATTATAGGTGTTTTTCTGCTTTTTCATAGGTGACCTTTTGACCTGTACAAAATTGTGTCAAAAAACATGATAAAAATCGCTGCAAAATCACGGTAAAAATCGCTTCACCATATGACCGGAGTGTTGCTGATCAGGGACACTAACTGGTGACAGTATGTAAAAAAATAGGATTTTTATAACAGCTTACCTGTAAAATCCTTTTCTTGGAGTACATCACGGGACACAGAGCGACATAGTCATTACTAATGGGTTATATAGATACCGTCAGGTGCTGGCACTGGCAACTTCCAAAACCGGAAGTACCCTCCCCTATATAAGCCCCTCCCATCCGGGAGCACCTCAGTTTTGTAGCAAAGCAATAAGTGTCCCTAAAGAGGGGCGGGAGCTCTGTGTCCCGTGATGTACTCCAAGAAAAGGATTTTACAGGTAAGCTGTTATAAAAATCCTATTTTCTTTCTCGTACATCACGGGACACAGAGCGACATAGTCATTACTAATGGGATGTCCTAAAGCAATGCCAAATGAGGGGGGGGATACACCATATATAAGCTGAGCGCTATCAGACATAAGGACCTTTTGCGGCCTGCAACACACTGCGCCCAAAGGCGACATCCTCCTGACTTCTAACGTCCACCTGGTAGAACCTAGTAAACGTGTGTACCGAAGACCATGTTGCGGCCTTACAGATTTGAGCCAGGGAGGCCTGGTGATGCACTGCCCATGAAGTTCCAACTGCTCTCGTGGAGTGCGCTCTAACTTTGAACGGAGGTGGTCTCCTTCTCAAGCCATAAGCTTGCATAATGACCTGTCGAATCCACTTGGCTAAAGTAGACTTTGACGCTGCCTGACCCTTTCTGGGGCCTTCCGGCAGAATAAACAAAGTATCCGTTCTGCGAATCTGAGCAGTGGCTTTTAGATAAGCTTTAACTGCTCTTACTACATCCAAAGAATGCAATAACTTTTCCTCTACCGAAGTAGGTTTGGGGAAAAAAGAAGGAAGAACCACATCTTGGTTCAAATGAAACCTCGATACCACCTTAGGAAGAAAGGCTGGATGAGGACGTAACACTACTCTGTCCTTATGGATAACCAGATATGGCTCCTTACAGGACATAGCTGCTAATTCCGATACTCTTTTAGCCGAACAAATGGCTACTAGAAAAATCAATTTCCTGGTGAGAAGAACCAGGGAAATATGCTGTAATGGTTCAAATGGTTGTTTCTGTAGAACCGACAGAACCAAGTTTAGATCCCATGGACATATGGGAATATTAACCGGAGGACTAATACGCATCACTCCTTGTATAAAGGCTTTGACTAGTGAATGCGAAGCCAAGGGCCTTTGAAAAAATATTGACAAGGCCGAAATCTGACCCTTGATAGTACTCAAGGCAAGCTTCCTATCTACAGCCCACTGTAGGAAGTCCAGAATCCTACCTATTACGTACTTATGTGGATGCCATTTCTTGGCCTCACACCACGCGATGTACGCCTTCCAGATTCTATAGTAGATCTGCCTGGATACCGGCTTCCTGGCATTGATCATGGTAGATACCACAGCATTAGAGAGCCCTCTCTTTTTTAGAATGTGGGCTTCAATAGCCAGGCCGTCAAACCTAGGGCTGGTAAGGAAGGGTGGTATATCGGTCCTTGCGAAAGCCGGACGACGTGGGAGAGTCCAAGGACTCCCCACTGAAATTTTACAATCTCCGCGTACCACGCTCTTCGGGGCCACGCTGGAGCCACCGGAATCACTGGTTTCTTTTCTACCCTGATTCTGCGGAGTAATCGAGGTAACCATTGGCGGTGTGAATGCATATATCAGCTTGAACTGATCCCAAGGGAACACTAGGGCATCCGAGCCGCAAGCTAGGGGATCCCTTGTCCGAGAGACAAACCTGTCCCCCTTTGCGTTGAATCTGGATGCTAGAAGATCTACATCCGATGTTCCCCACCGCTGACATATTGTCCAGAAAACCTCGGGGTGAAGGGACCCTTCCTCTGGGCCTAATTGCTGGCGACTTAGAAAGTCCGCCTTCCAATTCTCCACTCCTGGAATGAATACCGCAGATATGGCTGGGACATATTTTTCTGCCCATTTCAGGATGTAATTTACTTCCCTCTGGGCTGCACGACTCCTGGTGCCCCCCTGATGATTGATATATGCCACTGCTGTGGCATTGTCTGATTGAATTCTGACAGGGGACCCTTGGAGTTTGGATGTCCATGCTACTAGGGCATACCGGGCTGCTCGTATCTCTAAGAGATTGATGGGCAGGGCCTTTTCTGCATCCGACCATCTGCCCTGGAGAGACTATTGCTCCAGTACTGCTCCCCAGCCTATAAGGCTGGCATCTGTAGTGACCACCTTCCAAGAAATCGGACTGAAGGATTTCCTTTTTTCCAGATTCTGGGGAACCAACCACCAACGGAGGCTCTTGCGAACGGAAGGGGACAAGGACATTGTAAGTCTAGGGCCTGAACTTTTTTGTTCCAGGCTGACAGTATGGCCCCTTGCAAATTCCTTGAATGGAATTGACCGTAGGGTACTGCTTCGAATGATGCCACCATTTTTCCCAGCAGCCTCATATACAGGCGTATGGACGGCTGTCTTTTTTGTACCCACTAAGTGGATCAAATCTTTCAAAGACAACACCTTTCCTCGAGGCAAGAATATTTTTCTCTGGCCTGAATCCAACCTTAGCCCCAAGTATTCCAGACTTTTGACTGGTTTTTAGGGCTGACTTGTCTCGGTTGATAATCCAACCGTGAGATTCTAGATACTTGATCGTCTTGTGAACGACCACGTCTAGTTTTTTCACTGAGTGGTCTATCAGCAACAAGTCATCCAGATATGCCATTATCATTACACCTTGTGTTCTTAGATTGGCCAATAAAGGGCCAGAATTTTTGTAAACACTCGTGGTGCTGTGGCCAAACCGAAGGGTAAGGCTCTGAACTGAAAATGGCGCCCTTCTACTGCAAAGCGTAGAAATTTTTGGTGGACTGGAAAGATGGGAATGTGCAAATAAGCATCTTTGATGTCGATCGTGGCTAACCAATCCTCCCCTTGTAGGGCAGTGGCCACCGATCGGATCGACTCCATCGGAAAGTCCTGATATACAGGAATTTGTATAGCCCTTTTAGAATTAATATGGGCCTCCCGTCCGCGTTTGCTTCGGGACTGTAAAGAGGTTTGAGTAAAACCCGAACCCTCATTCTTCCAGGGGAACCTCCATAATTACTCCTTGGAGCAATAGTTGTTCTAGTGCCAACAGGAGGGACTCTCTCTTCCGGGGATCCCTTGGCACGTTTGACCTCAAAAATGGGAAGGAGGAGAGTCTTTTAACTCCAAACTGTATCCCAAACCTACTGCGGAGAGCACCTATCTGTCTTGATCGTGTCCCGCCAGGTCTCTTGCGAACAACTGGAGTCCTCCCCCCACCCGACTGAGTGGGGGCTTCAATGAATTTAACTTTGGGGGAGGTTTTGTACCTCCCCTGACCCAGGGTTTCTCATTACCCTGCTACTGTCCCTGTTTTTTACCCCCGGGATTTGACCGAGGAGGCCGTCGGAACTGTTACACAGCCGATGCCCCAGGGACTGGAGAAGCAGGCCTCTTAAAGAGGGACCTCTAACTCTGCTTTTAACCGGCAAGAGCGTATTTTTACCGCTGGAAATTTTCTGGATATATTTGTCCAGGTTTTCCCTGAATAAGCGTTCACCATGAAATGGGACGCTAACCAGCCATTCTTTACAGGGAGCTTCAGCAGACCAGTTTTTGAGCCATAGGAGCCTACGCATATGTACTATAGACAGCGTAAGGCGGGAGGCCTGATGGACTGAATCCTCTATGGCGTCAACCGCAAAGCCTAAGGCTCTAGGTAGATCAGCTAGGGCAAAGCCTGCTGATCTGTCAAGTCCCTCAAGACCTGTTTCAACTGATCCTTCACTGCTTAGCAGACCCCAATAGCTGCTACTGCTGGTTGTATCACCAAGCAGATTTTCATAAGGACTCCAATCTTTTATCTATTGGGTTCTTGAACATTTGGACATTATCCACTGGACATGTCAGTGATTTATACATACAAGAGATGGCTGCGTAGGGACCTTCCATTTTTTTTTTTTTTTTTTGATGAACTTATCCTCCAGGGGATAGACCACCGGAAATCTCTTGGGGGAATAAATATTTTCTCAGGACGTTCCCAATCCTGGTAAATGAGCCCTTTCAGTAAAGGGTGAAGTGGAAAAGAACAAACAGTCTGGGGGCTTCTAGCGACCCCAACGAGGATACAGTAGTGGTTGATGGTTCCGCAAGGTGCATTTTTAAATGCTGATCGGACCATGTTAGTCAGAGACTGAACCCATAATCTTTCAGCTTAAGATGCTGAGAAAAGGTTCCCCCACTGTTGATTCCTCTATAACAGAATCAACCTCATCCTGATCCCCTTCAGGCAGGTCGATCCCTGTATGGGACTGTTGCTCTGCTAACAGGCACTCTGAAGGAGGAGACGGAGATCGGGCGTGCTTTCCCTGACAGGGAGGCAGCGATAAATGTTGACAATCTCTCTCTAATCCTCCCAGAGCTGAGGAAAAAACCTCCTCTGTTACATACACAGGAGCAGGTGAACTGAGGACAGCCACAGTACCAAGTACCCTGCGGGGTCTCTACGGTCACTTACCTCTGAACTTCAGGGGAGACTGGTGCAGCAGGAGTATGCCCAAGATCCTCCGAGCCCGATGAGACCCCCTTCGCTTCCTGGAAGATTCAGTTCCGGAGCTTCTGGATGGCATATTCCTAAGCCTAAAGCTGAGGTATTCCAGCCGTAATACACCACTTTTACTGAGAATAGTCTAGCACAATTGCTGCTATATCACAGTTGGTGTCTACTAATGTGCCTTTCTAGGGGATGCCTGTATCAACCACTTGCTGTATGCCTTTAAATGTTGCCAGCTCTGTCTCTGTACTTCATAGCCAGCTCACTACAATATTGTGGTTTTTTTAAACTGCTGGGACGCCCGCACATGCGCAGAAGCGCTGCGGCGCGCACAGAGCGTCATCCCCCAGGCTCTGCCCCCTTTCCCGGCTCACCTCTATATATAGAGGCGCGTGCACGCGCACGCGCGCGGGCACGTGCGCCTTCGGCGCTAATTTCAAATATGGTAACAAGGGACAGGAGCCAGGGCCCCTCTTTGCCGCAGGCCGGGGGATGGACGAGCACTGCAACATGGCAGAGGAAGCAGTTTCCTATAAGAGAACTCACCATCTGCCTGGACTTTGCTCTGCTGAGAAGAAGCTAGTCCACATGACAAGAAAACATTCCACAGCGGCCTCTAGTGGACAAACACAGGTACCGCAGTCTAATATATTAAATATATATAAAAAAAATATATTTTTTTTTTTTTCTTGACCACCATTAAAAATTATTACATTTTTTTAGTAGTTACAGGCATGCACAGAATTTTGCGGGAATACCATTAGGTAACAGACAGAAAGACAAATTAGGCTTGGGGGTCCCCCAATAGAACCAAGTTCCTGGGGGCCCCCACTTACCTGTTCCCCGCCGCAGGACTTTGTTTGGTCCACAAAAGCCCAAACTTCACCTATCACGGCAGGCATTGTAATCAAACCTTCAGGGACCGGGTTCCCAAGGATTCCACTCCCCTGGACCTGTATAGCACCCTGCACAGAAAACATCTTGGTCGTGGGTATGACCAGAGCTCTGGATCCCAGGGTCCAGCTCTCCTAAGAGAAGCATTACAGGCAGAACCTTGCTCTTCTCTGCAAGGCCCGGGTACCGACCGTTTAGCTATGAAGCTTTTTTGGTCGGATCCGGAATAGCTTACTGAGGCCCAAAAGAACCTGTACGCAAGCTCAGTGAAAAACACATGTTTCTTCTTGGCCAACACCTTAGACACTGGCAAAAAACTGAGGTGCTCCCGGATGGGAGGGGCTTATATAGGGGAGGGTACTTCCGGTTTTGGAAGTTGCCAGTGCCAGCACCTGACGGTATCTATATAACCCATTAGTAATGACTATGTCGCTCTGTGTCCCGTGATGTACGAGAAAGAAAAACATTTTTTTTACATCCTGTAACTAGAGCACTGGTGACACTGTACTGCTCTGGGAAGGTGATCAGGATTTTTTTTTCCTCACTATGATTGCTTATTACTGTGATGATCTGATCACTGTTATAAGCAACCATTTTAATGAATTGCACCCATTCATTGGTCACAGCTATCACATGGTACAGGTCAGCTGTGAATAGTCCCTATACCATGAGATCATTGTGACCAATCACAGAGATTAAAGCGGAGTTCCAACCAAAAAGTGGAACTTGCGCTTTAAGCACTCCTCACCCCCATACATGCCACATTTGGCATGTAATATTTTTTTTTTGGGGGGGGGGTACCTAGTTTTGACAGGTACTTCCTGTCCCACTTCCTTCGCCTCGCCGCCTCCGCATCCAGAGCCGGCCTGGTGACCGATTGCGCTGCTGTGCAGCCTCTAGGGCACACATATAAGGTGGGCACCTGGAGGACATCATATGACGTCTACCCAGGATAACACTGCTTCCGCTTGGTCATCATTTTACAATAGGCCCGAGCAGGAAGTGGTTAAGAAAGCAGCATAATGCCGAATACAGCCATTTATTACCATGTTTGACAGTGTAGGGAACAAAAAGTTAGCCGCTCAAACAGTATTATTTATCCAACAGATATATAAAAAATAAATAAAAAATTACTTATATATTAGACAAAAGATACTTTAAGAGAACATAAACTAAAATAAAGATGGAGACTACCAATACTAAATTAGTGTGGGTAGGAGCTTAAAAATAGATAAAAACTATTCCACCACCTTGGGATCCGCTGATTAGGATCTAATGAATGACTCATTCATTAGTTCCTCCCTCCTCTGCTGTAAGAGGAATGGGCAGAGCTCTGCAATGTAAACACAACACAGTTTACATTTGCGATTGCTGTGAGTGGTAAACAGCACAAACAAAAATGTACAGAGCCGCTCAGACTGGCTCTGCACAGTGTCTGTGAACCAGGGCCATTACTGGCCGCACTGACAACCTATGGGTGATTTCTGCAGTGCTGCTTACAAAGAAGTATCCACCATCTGACATTCAAAAACATTTGTGGTACATAAGTGGTTAAAGTACTGTATATCTAAACCCAATTTTCTTAGTTTAGGATACAGTAGGGGTGATTTAATGATATTATTTCCCTTACTGATACACAATCTCACAAATACTTAACAGGAATAGTATAAAGGCAGAAGATAGAGCAAGATCCTAGAACCATGATCCCCATAAGGTGGAATAAAGAAAAAAGTATCAGAGATGGTGGAATGGATATCACTACCTTGCTGGCTGCGTTGGTAAGAGCGACTAGTGAAGACAAGATGCAATCATTTGTAGTTTTAAGTTTATCTGTGGCGGACGGCAGATCCTGTTCAAGTGCAGCTTTGTGTGTGTAGTGCTTGGAAAGCTCTGCAATGACAAACAGGTAGAAGTATGAGCACATTTCTCCTGAATAATACACCTGAAGGCTAAAGGAAAACAGCAGAATCGACATCTTATACAGGAAGCACACAGTGAGAACAGGTACCAATGAGGAATGACAAATAATTTTTTTTTAATGTATCCGCGCTAAGAAATAAAATCTAAAACCAATATGTAATAATATAAAACCATTAGTACTAACAGCCAGCAAAAAAGTCAATTTGATCTTGAACTAAAGTAACAGTTAAAATTATAATTATGCAGCGCTAAAAACACAATTTTATAAACTAAAAAGCCCATAAATTGATCAGAATCTGATGAAATTTCTGGCCACTGGATCCATCAATAAGAGAGACAGAAGAGCCCAACACCGACTGACATGCGAAGGAAAGAAGGCGCTCCACACCCACGGGGTCCAACCAAGCAGCTTACCAGAGATCAGAGACCATCAAATTATAGAGTGGTCATAAGGCATGGTATTCCCAATCTCCTTATCACTCCAATAATAAGACCACTTTCACACTGAGGCGCTTTTCAGGCGCTTTCACGCTAAAAAAAAGCACCTGAAAAGCTTACAAAAACGTATTTCCATTAAAATCAATGAATGCTTTCACACTGGGGGCAGTGCGCTGAAAAAACGCCCCTCTCCATTAAAATGAATTGAAAGTGCTTCCAAAGCGCCTGAAAAGCGCGTCAAAAGCGCTCTGTGTTTTACTGGCAGTTTTTCAAGCGCCTCAGTGTGAAAGAGGCCTAAGGAATAAAACACAAGGATCGACATTGCAGGACTTCATCTATCGCTCAATAAAATAACGAACATGTAATATTTACCTGCTCTGTGTAATGGTTTTGCAGAGAGCAGCCCGGATCCTCCTCTTTTCAGGTCCCTCACTGGCACTTCTGGCTCCTCCCACCTGCCGAGTGCCATTTAGACACGGAGCCGTGGCTGGGCCCCGCCACCTCTCTCTCCTCATTGGCTCACTGACTTTGATTGACAGCAGCGGGAGCCAATGGCACCGGGAGCCTGCGTCTTAGCCATTCAGCAGGGAGAGTCCCGGACAGCCGAGGCACTTGTGCAACAACGCTGGATCGAGATGGGGCTCAGGTAAGTATTAGGGCGGCTGCTGCACACAGGAGATTTTTGTTATCTTAAAGGGGTTGCATCGAAGTGAAAAACCTCTTGTAGTGCCCCAGAGCCCCCCTTTTACTTAACTGAGCCTGATCGTTCCTGCGCCGGGGACGAGCAAACCCGCTCCAGCCGGTGTCTCGGGTCCTGATTGGATAGACTGATAGCAGGGAAACCATTGGCCCCTGCTGCTGTTAATCAAATCCAATAACGCGGGAGACCGGGGACGCGGCCAAGTCTTGCCGTCTGTGGCAATGGGCGCAGCAGGACACGGGAGCGCGCCCGCATGAGTGCCCCGAAGGAGAGCGCTTCTCCGACGGGGCACTCGAGAAGAGGAGGAGCCAGGAGGGCAGCTGAGGGACCCCAGAGGAGGAAAAATGGGGGTCATTCTGTGCAAAACCAACTGCACAGGAGGTGGTAAGTATGACATGTTTGTTTTAAAAAACAAACAAAAAAAAAACAAAAAAACAACAAAAAAAACGAATGTTTACATATTCTTTAATGCAGGGGTAGGCAACCTGGGGCCCTCCAGCTGTTGCAGAACTACAAGTCCCATCATGCCTCTGGTAGTAATTGTGACCGCCAGCCTTGCAATGCCTCATGGGAAATGTAGTTCCACAACTGCTGGAGGGCCCCAGGTTGCCTACCCCTGCTTTAATGCATAGAATGCATTAGGATAAAAATCCTTCTGGCTTTAGAACCACCTAAAGGATGACAGGCTGTATGGAGATAATTTTTTTACAAAAAAAAAACAGTTTAGAAATACAGCGGCGATAATGTTCTGTGTGCATCTGATTACAGAAAGAAGCGATGAGCGAATAAATGAAGTATTGTTCTAAACATTACCTTTCAATATATCATGAAGTCCATGGAAAGCGCCTGAAATCTGTGTCAGGATGGAGCCATAGTTGGCTCTCAGCAAACCCTCTGGATTTGTGCCTGGAATAATTAGTAAAAATAGATTATTAGGATGGGAATCAGATCATTAATATTGCAGAGAGCCCCTGGAGAAACACTGTATGCTAATGCTGGATTATTACACGCACTCCATACACATCTATTGAGGACACCAGACACACAGCACTGTGAGCGCACGATTATTAAAGGGGAGCTCCGGCTTACACAACAGTCGGTTTGGGACCAGGCCTGCAGTTAGATGTTTCTGGAGCGTCAGTTTCCGTGTCACAGGGAAGTTTACAGTTTCCAATGGGCTGTTGTGTTGTCCATGTATTACCGCCAAACGCAAATATTCAGGAAAAAACACACTTTCATTTTAGTGCGCACAAGCACAATACCCAATTTTTTGTAAAATATAAAAGGAGGACATTATGCAGAGTAAATAGATACAGGTCACACTTTAAAATTGCGTACGCCTATGGAATGGCAACAAACTATGGTATTTAACCACTTCCCTACTGGGCACTTAAACCACCTTCCTGCCCAAGCCATTTTTCAGCTTTCAGCGCTGTTACACTTTGAATGACAATTGCGCGGTTGTGCGACGCTGTACCCAAACGAAATTTGCGTCCTTTTTTTCCCACAAATAGAGCTTTCTTTTGGTGGTATTTGATCACCTCTGCGGTTTTTATTTTTTGTGCTAAAAACATAAGAGCGACAAGTTTAAAAAAAAAAAAAAAAACACAATATTTTTTACTATAATAAAAATCTATTTCTTTTTCGTACATCACGGGACACAGAGCGACTTAGTCATTACTAATGGGTTATATAGATTACCTTCAGGTGTTGGCACTGGCCAATCCCAACCGGAAGTACCCTCCCCTATGTAAGCCCCTCCCACCCGGGAGCACCTCAGTTTTTTGCCAGTGTCTAAGGTGTTGGCCAAAGAGTAACATGTGTTTTCACTGGGCTTGCGTACAGGTTCTTTTGGGCCTTAGTAAGCTGTTCCGGATCCCACCAAAAAAGCTTCATAGCTAAACGGTCGGTACCCGGGCCTTGCAGCAGAAGAGCAAGGTTTTGCCTGTAATGCTTCTCTTAGGAGGGCTGGACCCTGGGATCCAGAGCTCTGGTTATACCCACGACCAAGATGTTGTCTGTGCAGGGTGCTATACAGGTCCAGGGGAGTGGAATCCTTGGGAACCCGGTCCCTGAAGGTTTAATTACAATGCCTGCCGTGATAGGTGAAGTTTGGACTTCTGTGGACCAAACAAAGTCCTGCGGCGGGGATCAGGTAAGTGGGGGCCCCCAGGAACTTGGTTCTATTGGGGGACCCCCAAGCCTAATTTGTCTTTCTGTCTGTTACCTAACGGTATTCCCGCTAAATATCTGTGTTTGCCTGTAACTACTGAAAATGTAAAATTTTAATAGTAGTCAAGAAAAAAAAAAAAGGGACCGCGGTACCTGTGTTAAACCACTAGAGGCCGCTGTAGTCCATTTTTCTTGTCATGTGGATCTTTGGTTTTCTCAAGTCAAAAGATCCAGGCAGCTGGTAAGTTTCTCTGTGGGAATCCACTTCCTCTGCCCTGTTGCTGCGCTCATCCACCGCACAGGCCCTCCGGCAAAAAGGGCCCTGGCTCCTAGTCCCCTGTTTGATTTCGAAAAGGGCGCCAATGGCGCACGGGCGCGCGTGCGGGCGCGTGCACGCGCCTCCTATGAAAAAAAGGGGCGGGGCGGGTGGATGACGCTCGATGCGCGCCGCGGCGCTTCTGCGCATGTGCGGGCGTCCCAGCATAGTTAAAAGACACAGTACAAGTGTCAGCTGGATGCAAACAGAGCTAGCAACAAACAGTGGCACACAGAGGCGGTTGATGCAGGCATCCCCATAGAAAGGCACTTTAGTGGACACCAGCTGGTATATAGCAGCAACTGTGTTAGACTATTACCAGCAAAATTGGTGTATGACGACGGGAATACCTCAGCTTTGTGCTTAAAGGATATGTCGTCCAGACGCTCCGGAAATAGATCTTCCAGGAAGCCAAAGGGGTCTCCATCGGGCTCTGAGGATATTGGGCATGCTTGTACTGCACCAATCTCCCCTGAGAATTCAGAGGTCAGTAGCCGTAGAAACCCCGCAGGAATGCCTGGTGCTGCGGCTGTCCCCAGTCCACCTGCTCCTGTATATATAACAGAGGAGGTTTTATCCTCAACTCTGGGAGGATTGGAAGAGAGATTAACAGCATTGATCGCTGCTTCCCTGTCTCAGGAAAAGCGCGTCCGATCTCCGTCTCCTCCTTCAGAGTGCCTGTTAGTGGAGGAACAGTCCCAGAGATCGACCTACCTGAAGGGGATCAGGATGAGGTTGATTCAGTTATGGAGGAATCAACAGTGGAAGAACCTTTCTCAGCATCTCAGGCTGAAAGATTATGGGTTCAGTCTCTGACTAATATGGTCCGATCAGCATTTAAAATGCCTCTGGCGGAACCACCATCCACTACGGTTTCCTCGCTGGGGTCGCTAAAAGCTCCCCAGGCTGTCTGTTCCTTCCCAATCCACCCTTTATTAGAAGGGCTTATTTACCAGGATTGGGAGCATCCTGATAAAATATTTGCTCCCCCCAAGAGATTTCCGGTGATCTACCCCATGGAGGATAAGTTCATAAAAAAATGGAGGGTCCCTACAGTGGACGCAGCCATCTCTTCTGTTAACAAATCACTGACATGTCCAGTAGATAATGTTCCAATGTCAAAGACCCAATAGATAAAAAATTGGAGTCTTTACTAAAATCTGCTTTCTCTACAGCAAGCATGGTGACACAACCTGCGGTAGCAGCGATTGGAGTCTGCCAAGCAGTGAAAGATCAGTTGAAACAAGTCTTAAGGGACTTACCAGATCAGCAGGCTCTTGCCCTAGCTGACCTGCCTAGAGCCTTGTGTTTTGCGGTGGACGCCATAAAGGATACAATCCAACAGGCCTCCCGCTTTACGCTGTCTATAGTACAGGCTTCTGTGGCTCAAAAACTGGTCTGCTGAAGCTCCCTGTAAAAAACTGCTGGTTAGCTTCCCATTTCATGGAGAACGCTTATTTGGAGAAGATCTGGACAAATATATCCAGAAAATTTCTGCCGGTAAAAGTTCACTCTTACCGGTTAAGAACAAGGGTAGAAGTCCTTCTTTTAAGAGGCCTACTTCTCCAGTCCCTGGCACATCGGCTGTGAAACAGTTCCGACGGCCTCCGCGGTCAAATCCAGGGGGCAGAAATCAGGGACAATCACAGGGTATCAAGAAACCCTGGGTCAAGAGAGGTACAAAACCTCCCCCTAAGTCATGAAGGGTTGCCCCCACTCAGTCGGGTGAGGGGAAGACTTCAGTTGTTCACAGAGACCTGGCGGGACACCATCAGAGATGGGTGATCCCCGCAGTAAGTCTGGGATACAGGCTGGAGTTAAAAGACATTCCTCCTGCCCATTTTATAAGGTCAAACGTGCCAAGCGATCCCCAGAAGAGTGGATCCCTCCTTCTGGCACTAGAGCAACTATTGCCCCAAGGGTAATCATGAAGGTTCCCTTGAAAGAAAACGGGTTCGGGTTTTACTCGAACCTTGTCACAGTCCCCAAACTAAATGGGGACATGAGGCCCATATTGAATATAAAAGGGCTAAACAAGTTCCTACATATCAGGACTTTTTTCGGATGGAGTCGATCCGATCGGTGGCCACCGCCCTACAAGGGCAGGAATGGTTAGCCTCGATCGACATAAGGGATGCTTATTTGCATATTCCCATCTGTCCGGCCCACCAGAAATTTCTACGCCTTGCAGTAGAAGGGCGCCATTTTCAGTTCAGAGCCTTACCTTTCGGTCTGGCCACGGCACCACGAGTGTTCACAAAAATTCTGGCCCTACGATTGGCCAAACTAGGAACACAAGGTGTAACGATAATGGCATATCTAGACGACTTGTTGCTGATAGACCACTCAGTGAAAAAAACTAGAAGTGGTCGTTCACAAGATAATCAAGTATCTGGAATCTCACGGTTGCATTATCAACCGAGACAAGTCAGCCCTAAAACCAGTCAAAAGCCTGGAATACTTGGGGGCTAAGACTGGATTCAAATCAGAGAAAGATTTTCTTACCTCCAGAGAAGGTGTCGTCTTTGAAAGATTTGACCCACTTAGTGGGTACAAAAAAGAAAAACCATCCATACGCCTGTGTATAAGGCTGCTGGGAAAAATGGTGGCTTCATTCGAAGCGGTACCCTACGGTCAATTCCTTTCAAGGAACTTGCAGAGGGCCATACTGTCAGCCTGGAACAAAAAAGTTCAGGCTTTAGACTTACCAATGTCCCTGTCCCCTTCCGTTCGCAAGAGCCTCCATTGGTGGTTGGTGCCCCAGAATCTGGGAAGGGAAACCCTTCAGTCCGGTTTCTTGGAAGGTGGTCACTACAGTTGCCAGCCTCATAGGCTGGGGGGCAGTACTGGAGCAATGGTCTCTCCAGGGCAAGTGGTCAGAAGCAGAGAAGGCCCTGCCCACCAATCTCTTAGAGATACGAGCAGCCCGGTATGCCCTAGTAGCATGGACATCCAAACTCCAAGGGTCACCTGTCAGAATTCAATCAGACAATGCCACAGCAGTGGCATATATCAATCTCCAGGGTGGCACCAGGAGTCGTGCAGCCCAGAGGGAAGCGAAATGCATCCTGGAATGGGCAGAAAGGTATGTCACAGCCATATCCGCGGTTTTCATCCCAGGAGTGGAAAATTGGAGAGCGGACTTTTTTAAGTCGCCAGCAATTATGCCCGGGGGAATGGTCTCTTCACCCCGAGGTTTTCCAGGCAATATGCCAGCGGTGGGGAACACCGGATGTAGATCTGCTAGCATCCAGATTCAACGCAAAGGTGGACAGATTTGTGTCTCGCACAAAGGATCCCCTAGCTTGCGGTTCGGATGCCCTAGTGTTCCCTTGGGATCAGTTCAAGCTGATATATGCATTCCCACCGCGATTAATCCGCAGAATCAGGGTAGAAAAGAAACCAGTGATTCTGGTGGCTCCAGCGTGGCCCCGAAGGGCATGGTACGCGGAGATTGTAAAAATGTCAGTGGGAAGTCCTTGGACCCTCCCACATCGTCCGGACCTGCTTTCGCAAGGACCGATATACTACCCTTCCTTACCAGCCCTAGGTTGACGGCCTGGCTATAGAAGCCCACATTCTAAAAAAGAGAGGGCTCTCTAATCCTGTGGTATCTACCATGATCAATGCCAGGAAGCCGGTATCCAGGCAGATCTATTATAGGATCTAGAAGGCGTACATCACGTGGGGTGAGGCCAGGAAATGGCATCCACGTAAGTACGTAATAGGTAGGATTCTGGACTTCCTACAGTGGGCTGTACATAGGAAGCTTGCCTTGAGTACTATCAAGGGTCAGACGGCCTTGTCAATATTTTTTTTTTTTTTTCAAAGGCCCTTGGCTTTGCATTCATTAATCAAAGCTTTCATACAAGGAGTGATGCGTATTAGCCCTCCGGTTAGTATTCCCATATGTCCATGGGACTTAAACCTGGTTCTGTCGGTTCTACAGAAACAACCATTTGAACCATTGCGGCACATTTTCTTGGTTCTTTTCACCAGGAAATTGATTTTCTTAGTAGCCATTTGTTCGGCTAAAAGAGTATCGGAATTAGCCGCCTTGTCCTGTAAGGAGCCATATCTGGTTATCCATAAGGACAGAGTAGTATTACGTCCTCATCCAGCCTTTCTTCCTAAGGTGGTATCGAGGTTCCATTTGAACCAAGATGTGGTTCTTCCTTCCTTTTTCCCCAAACCTATTTCGGTAGAGGAAAAGTTATTGCATTCTTTGGATGTAGTAAGAGCAGTTAAAGCTTATCTTAAAGCCACTGCTCAGATTCGCAGAACGGATACTTTGTTTGTTCTGCCGGAAGGCCCCAGAAAGGGTCAGGCAGCATCAAAAATCTACTTTAGCCAAGTGGATTCGACAGGTCATAATACAAGCCTATGGCTTGAAAAGGAGACCGCCTCCGTTCAAAGTTAGGGCGCACTCCACAAGAGCAGTTGGAACTTCATGGGCAGTGCATCACCAGGCCTCCCTGGCTCAAGTACTGTAAGGCCACAACATGGTCCTTAGTACACACGTTTACTAGATTCTACCAGGTAGACGTCAGAAGTCAGGAGGATGTCGCCTTTGGGCGCAGTGTGTTGCAGGCCGCAAAAGAGCCTCATGCCTGATGGCGCCCAGCTTATGTATCCCTCCCCTCATTTGGCATTGCTTTGGGACGTCCCATTAGTAATGACTAAGTCGCTCTGTGTCCCGTGATGTACGAAAAAGAAAAAGGGATTTTTATAACAGCTTACCTGTAAAATCCTTTTCTTGGAGTACATCACGGGACACAGAGCTCCCACCCCTCTTTTTGGGACACTTATTGCTTGGCTACAAAACTGAGGTGCTCCCGGGTGGGAGGGGCTTATATAGGGGAGGGTACTTCCGGTTTGGAATTGGCCAGTGCCAACACCTGAAGGTAATCTATATAACCCATTAGTAATGACTAAGTCGCTCTGTGTCCCGTGATGTACTCCAAGAAAAGGATTTTACAGGTAAGCTGTTATAAAAATCCCTTTTTTCTTATTTATTTTTTTACATTTTCCTCAGTTTAGGCCGATATGTATCCTTCTATATATTTTTGGTAAATAAGCATATATTGATTGGTTTGCGCAAAAGTTATAGCGTCTACAAAATAGGGGATAGATTTAAAGCATTTTTATTTATTTTTATTTTTTTTACTAGTAATTGCGGTGATAAGCGATTTTTATCGTGACTGCAATATTGCGGCGGACACATCGGACACAGATCCACGGTCCTGCTTAGTTACTGGGCAATCGCAGGTGCCCGGCGGCCGCATGCGCATCAGTTCCCCAGTGATGCGGTGGGCGCCCCCTAGTGGATTTTAAAGGCGCAACGTCATATGACTTCCGCCCAGAATAACAGTGTCTTCCTGCCGCCGGCGGCCGGTTGACAACTGGTTAAACATCTCCACGGGTGGCACTTTAAAAGCCATGACTTGTTACCAGTTTAGAGTTACAGAGGAGATCTGGAGCTAGAATTAGTCCGGGTACACACTCGTATGACATGACAGTCGTACCACGTGGATCCGACTTCGCCCTGCGACTTGAATTCCGACATCCTTCCGACTTCAATGAACGGGGATCAGACTTTGATCCTGACAATTCCAGGCACTTTGTGTCTGGTATGAATCTTTAGAGGAAGCTCCACACCAAATTTAAAAACAAAAATAACGAAATGGGTTCCCCCCTTCAAGAATATACCAGACCTAAGTGGTATAGATTTTAAGGGGAACCCCCCACAGCGAAAACATTTGTGGAGTCCCCCCAAAGTCCATACACGACCCTTATCGGAAGCATGCAGCCGGGCAGGTCAGGAAAGGGGCGGGGATGACCCCCCCTCCTGAACCATACCAGGCCACATGCCCTCAACATGGGGGGTGTGGGTGCTTTGGGGCAGGGGGGCCCAAAGCACCTTGCCCCCATGTTGATGGGGACAAGAGCCTCTTCCCATCAACCCTGGCCGTTAGTTGTCGGGGTTTGCGGGCAGGGTGCTTATCGGATTCTGGAAGCCCCTTTTAACAAGGGGCCCCCACCCTATGTGAATGAGTACATTGTACCCCACCCCCTTATGACGTCACCGCCCGGGGCATGATGGGTGTGACGTCATAAGGGGGCGTGGCCTCCAAATTACGTGACCCCCGCCCAGGCCAATATAAGTAGTGGCACAATGTACCCCATACTCATTCACATAGGGTGGGGGGCGGGATCTGGTGGCCCCCTTGTTAAAAGGTGGCTTCCAGATTTCGATAAGCCCCACCCACAACGGCCAGGGTTGTCGGGAAGAGGCCTTATCCCCATCAAGATATGTCAAGGTGCTTTGGGGTGGGGGGTGCAGGCCCTTCACCGCCCCAAAGCACCCACCCACCCATGTTGAGGGCACGTGGCCTGGTATGGTTCAGAAGGGGGGCCTCGCTCGTCCCCACCCCCTTTCCTGACCTGCTGGGCTGCGTGCTCGGATAAGGGTCTGGTATGGATTTTAGGGGGGACACCACGCCCATTTGGCATGGGGGTTCCCCATAAAATCCATGCCAGACCGAAGGCCCTGGTATGGTCTTGGAGGGGAATCCCTGCAGTTTTTTTTAAAATTTTGGCATGGGGTTCTCCTTCAAGATCAGAGCACAAGTCGCATGCCAAAGTCGGATCAGTTAGGACCGCGATCCGGCTTCAGTGATATTCAATGGGCTGAAGTAGGATTGAAGTCAGACCAAAGTAGTGCAGAGAGCATTTTCAAAGTCGGACCAGTTAAGACGGCTCCCATAGGGAAACATTGATTTTCACACGTCATGCGACATGAGCTCCCAATGTCGGAGCGTTTGTCGTACCAGTGTGAACCCGGCCTTATTGCTCTCACTCTGACGTTCACAATGACACCTCACATGTGTGTTGCAATCACCCTTTACATTTGCACGAGACCAAACGTGTGATTTTGCATTTGCATGCGAATGCGCAAAAAAATGTTAAATTTTTTTTTTTATTATTTTACTTACATTTTTTGACACTGTACCTCTAATTTTTTTTTCAATTGAACTTTATTGCCATCCTCTACCTGTAAAAGTGATTGTGCAGCTATATAGCTGATCCAATCGCTTTTACTTTGTAGGGAATCACTGGCTGAACAAAATGATATCTGGATCATTGATGCAGCGATGACCGAGATATCACAATATACAGTAATACCTCAGATTGGGAGTAACGCGGTTAACGAGCGTTTTGCAATACGAGCTATTTTTTTTTAAATTATGACTCGGTTTGCGAGTGTTGTCTTGCAAAACGAGCAGGATTCAAGCCTCTGCGGTGTGCAGTACCGCATTTGGCTAGAGGCGCAGGGGCACCGGTGACACTCAGAAACACTCGGTTCCCAAGTAGTCCGAGCCTTTCCGAGTGGTCTTCGAGTGTTTCCGAGTCTCTCCGGCGCCCCCCACCTCCTCTGGCCACATACGGTACTGCACACAATAGAAGTCAATGTGGAACGAATTATCTTCGTTTCCATTGACTTCTATGGGCAAACTCGCTTTGATATGCGAGTGCTTTGGATTACAAGCACTCTCCTGGAACGGATTATTCTCGTAATCCAAGGTTCCACTCTATGTATATTGATCTATCTATATAAGGAAGAGGTTAAAAGAAGTTATACACCTTTCTACATGCACCTTGTGTTTTACACCAGCATAAGATGTACAATGATCATGTAGTTTCATTTGTTGCCTTGTAAACACACCCTATAGTAGAAGAAATGTTCACATTCCAGTGTCAGGCGTTTCTGTTTAACCACTTGCCTACAGGGCACTTTCACCCCCTTCCTGCCCAAGCCATTTTTCAGCTTTCAGCGCTGTCACACTTTGAATGACAATTGCGCGGTCGTGCGACGCTGTACCCAAACGAAATTTGTGTCCTTTGTTTCCCACAAATAGAGCTTTCTTTTGGTGGTATTTGATCACCTCTGCGTTTTTTTTTTCTGCACTATAAACAAAAGAAGAGCGACAAGTTTGAAAAAAAACACAATATTTTGTACTTTTTGCTATAATAAATATCCGTTTTTTTTTTTTTTAATTTTCCTCAGTTTAGGCCGATCCGTATTCTTCTACATATTTTAAAAAAAAAAAAAAAAAAATTGCAATAAGCGTATATTGATTGGTTTGCGCAAATGTTATAGCGTCTACAAAATAGGGGGATATATTTATAGCATTTTTTTTTACTAGTAATGGCGGCGATCAGCAATTTTTATTGAGACTGCGATATTGCGGCGGACACATCGGACACTTTTTTGGGACCATTCACATTTATACAGCGATCCGTGCTATAAAAATGCATTGATTACTGTATAAACATGACCGGCAGGGAAGGGGTTAACACTAGGGGGCGAGGAAGGGGTTGAATGTGTTCCCTATTAGTGATTCTTACTGTGGGGGGAGGGGACTGACTGGGGGAGGTGACCGATGGTTGCATCTATGTACAAGGGACACACCATCAGTCTCCTCTCCCTGACAGGATGTGGATCTGTGCGTTTACACACACAGATCCACGGTCCTGCTCGGTTAATGGGCAATCGCGGCCGCCGGGCACGCACATCGGGTACTCAGTGACGCGGCGCGCGCCTCCTAGTGGCTTTTAAAGGTGCGACGTCATATGACGTCCGCCCAGAATAACAGGGTCTTCTTGCCGTCGTCATTTGACGGCGGCCGGATGACAAGCAGTTAAACATGAGGCATGATGCATATAACTGTAAAGGTTAATACATTACCTCTGTCAGTAGTCCAAGAACTGACACTTCCTGTAAAGAAACTACATATCCCACAATCCCTGGGTCTCTCTCTAGTGCTCTGCAGGTAAAAAACTAGTAACTAGATCTTATACAGGCACAAGCAGGCAGAGCAGGGGAAGAGATGCATTTTCATCACATTAGCCATACCACACTTGTGATGCAACACAGAGAAATGGCGAAGCGTGGACTGGACACCGTGTGACCCGGAACAAAAGTTGCCCGTTTGTTTGGCAAACTGCAGCCGACGTGAGCCCATCATAACAAGGAACGACAATTCCAAGTATAATGGGGGATCTAAAACCCAAGAAACATTTTCACTTCAAAAAATTAACTGTTCTTCCCCAATAAATCTGAATCACACAAATCTAATTCTGATACTCCATGTGATATCTAGATTTATATTTGCCTTTCCAGAGGACAGAACAAACCAGGACACCATGGCATCCGCATTCACTCATGTGTCATCCGATCCCCCCTTTGCCGTCTCTGTCCTCCAAACTTGGGAGTGCCGATTGCTGCACTAGAACGTCTATAAAAATATGACCTGACATGTTCTACAGACAGAAAGGAAAATGAGGTTGAAAAATACCTGAAAAGGAGGAGAAAAAAAAATAAACATCCATCAAAGGCTGGAAAACCAAGTTAATGTAGTGAAGAGGCTGACATTTGTATTCCTGAGCTTGTACCAAGGGGAGATTGGATCTTCTCACTCAGAAGGAACGAGCTTTTCATTAGATGTCTATTCAGACATTCACTCATCTCTCTCCCATCGCTCTCCCATCGCTCTCCCATCGCTCTCCCATCGCTCTCCCATCGCTCTCCCATCGCTCTCCCATCTCTCTCCCATCTCTCTCCCATCTCTCTCCCATCTCTCTCCCATCTCTCTCCCATCTCTCTCCCATCTCTCTCCCATCTCTCTCCCATCGCTCTCCCATCGCTCTCCCATCTCTCTCCCATCTCTCTCCCATCTCTCTCCCATCTCTCTCCCATCTCTCTCCCATCTCTCTCCCATCTCTCTCCCCAGTGCGCTCTTCTTGTGAAGGAGAAAAAGCAATGGGTAGACCTCACTTTATACTAAAGGCATGTTGGAGCTTTCTATGACCTCCAATACAAAGCTTGTCCTCCATGAGCTGATCACCCCATAGACTGGCTGGGAAGACCCACCACTCGTTTTTAACAAAATTAAAGGACTATTATGCGTTACTTTCACTGTCTTTGTTTAAAACGCAAAAATAAATAAAGCATTACAACAGAACATGGGAGGACCCTTCTGAAAATCTGATAGATAGAGATAGATATATCTATGTGTATTGGGACACCTGCCTTTCCACACCTGAACTTTAATGGCATCCCAGTCTTAGTCCGTAGGGTTCAATATTGAGTTGGACCACACTTTGCAGGTATAAGGCCCCATGCACACGAGACGCCGGTGCAAACTCTGCTGAACGCACGTTTTAAAGGCTGAAACCGGCGTTTAGAAACGCCCGTTTTGCCGCGATTTTATCGCATTTGAGTCTATTAGTGTTTAGTTAAGAAACATCATAAGACCCTCCCTAAGCTCAAAAAAAGAGTATTATTTAACCATTTCAGCCATTTTGTGAGACCAGAGTGAGTAGCAGCAGCTGAGAGAGCAGCAGTGTACTTGTATTTAGCGTGTCACTGGCCACGTCACCTGCCACAAGTTGTGGATTGTTCACAATGCAATGCAAGCAATTACAGTTTTGTTTTTTTTAATGGTTTTTCATCATTTGCCATCATTTTTGAGATTTCTAATGTAAAAAAATAGGTCACCTCTAACCACTTCCCGCCCCGTCAATAGCAGATTGACGTCCGGGAAGTGGTTCAGTTATCCACACTGGACGTCATATGACGTCCTGCGGGATAACAGCCGCGGCGCGCCCGGGGGGGCGCGCATCGCGGCGATCGGTGGGTCAGTCTGACCCACCGCTACACTGATCTCGGTAAAAAGCCTCCGTCTGAGGCTTTTTACCACGTGATCAGCCGTGTTGAATCACGGCTGATCACAATGTAAACAGGAAGAGCCGTTGATCGGCTCTTCCTCACTCGCGTCTGACAGACGCGAGTAGAGGAGAGCCGATCGGCGGCTCTCCTGACAGGGGGGGTTGGCGCTGATTGTTTATCAGCGCAGCCCCCCCTCGGATACCCACACTAGACCACCAGGGAAGCCCCCCAGGACCACCAGGGAAGCCCCAATCATGTGGATGGCCCCCATGGCCATCCACATGTAGTAAAAAAACAAACAAAAAAAAAAAAACATAAAAAAATATATGCCAGTGCCCACAAATGGGCACTGACTGGCACTTTCACAATGTGTGGTGGCTGGCATTGCTGGGCACCAGTGCCACCTACTAGTGTCCATCAGTGCCACCTATCAGTGCCCATCCGTGCCAATCTGTGCCCACCTATCAGTGCCCGTCCATGCCACCTATCAGTGCCACCCATAAGTGCCCATCAGTGCCGCCTATGAGTGCCAATCAGTGCCGCCTATGAGTGCCAATCAGTGCCGCCTATGAGTGCCAATCAGTGCCGCCTATGAGTGCCAATCAGTGCCGCCTATGAGTGCCAATCAGTGCCGCCTATGAGTGCCAATCATCAGTGCCCATCATTGCCGCCTATCAGTGCCACCTCATCAGTGCCACCTCATTGGTGCCACCTCATCGGTGCCCATCAGTGTCGCTTTATCAGTGCCCTTCAGTGCCGCCTTATCAGTGCCCGTCATTGAAGTAGAAAAGGTACTTATTTACAAAAAAAATTAACAGAAACAAAGAAAAACTTATTTTTTTTTTTTAATTTTCGCTCTTTTTTTATTTGTTGTGCAAAAAATAAAAATCGCAGAGGCGATCAAATACCACCGAAAGAAAGCTCTATTTGTGGGAACAAAATGATAAAAAATTTGTTTGGGTACAGTGTAGCATGACCGCGCAATTGTCATTCAAATTGCGACAGTGCTGAAAGCTCAAAATTGGCTTGGGCAGGAAGCTGTATAAGTGCATGGTATTGAAGTGGTTAAAAACGCTTATAAACTAAATCGCGGCAAAACGCTGGTACCGCGTTTAGCGTCTGAAACGTGGAAAACGTTTGCGTCTGAACCCATTTTTTTGCTTCTGAAAAAACGAGGTTAAAAACGCAACTGCTTAAAAACGCCAATAAACGAGACTGTGTGCATGGACACATAGGATAATATTGAATGAGTTCAGGGGCAGTTATAAAAAGCGTCCAACTGCCTCTGAACGCGCGTTTACCAGCGTCTCGTGTGCATGGGGCCTTACAGCTTCAACTCTTCTGGGAAGGCTGTCCACAAAGTTTAGAAGTGTCTATGGGAATGTTTAACCATTTCTCCAGAAGCGCATTTGTGAGGTCAGGCACGGATGTTGGACGAGAAGGCCTGGCTTGCAGTCTCCGCTGTAATCCATCCAAAAGGTGCTCTATCAGGTTGAGGTCAGTAATCCACCCAAAAACTTGCTCATCCATGGCTTTATGAACAGTGCTTTGTGCACTGGTCCAAATCATTTGGTTGAGGGGGGATTATGGTGTGGGGTTGTTTTTCAGGGGTTCGGGCTTAGCCCCTTAGTTCCAGCGAACTCTTAAGGCATCAGCATACCAAGACATTTTGAATAATTTCACGCTCTCAACTTTGTGGGAACAGTTTGGGGGATGGCCCCTTCCTGGTCCAACATGACTGCGCACCAGTGTACAAAGCAAGGTCCATATACATGGATGAGCGATTTTAGGGTGGAGGAATTTGACTGGCCTGCACAGAGTCCTAATCTCAACCCGATAGAACACCTTTTAGATGGATTACAGCGGAGACTGCGAGCCAGGCCTTCTCGTCCACATCAGTGCCTGACCTCACAAATGCGCTTCTGGAAGAATGGTCAAACATTCCCATAAACACTCCTAAACCTTGTGGACGGCCTTCCCAGAAGAGTTGAAGCTGTTATAGCTGCAAAGTGTGGACCAACTCAATATTGAACCCTACAGACTAAGACGTCAATAAAGTTCATCTGCATGTAAAGGCAGGTGTCCCAATACTTTTGACTATATAGTTATTATTATCTATTTTTATTAGTGTTGCACCAAAATGAAAATTCTGGACCAAAACCGAAAATTCACTTGGCTGAAACCCAAAACCAAAATGGACAGTTTTATATATTGTATTATTATTTGTATTAATTTTGACCTTTTAAATTAATAACATGAAATTAAATGAATATGAACTTACTTGTGACCATTACTGCCACCTTTTTGGCCGATAGCCTCCTTGACCAGATTTTGAAGCGTTTTTACATATAAAAAAAAAAAAGTGCAAGAAAAGCTCAAGAAAAATGCATCCCTTTAAGATCTATGTACAGTGCATCTGGAAAGTATTCTGTGGAGAGAGGAGAACCTTCTAGAAGAAGAACCATCTCTGCAGCACTCCACCGACCAGGCCTTTATGGTAGAGTGGCCAAATGGAAGCCACTCCTCAGTAAAAGGCACACGACAGCTCACCTGGAGTTTACCAAAAGGCACTTGAAGGACTCTCAGACCATGAGAAACAAAATTCTCTGGTCTGATGAAACAAAGATTGAACTCTTTGGCCTAAATGGCAAGCTTCATGTATGGAAGAAACCAGGCACCGCTCATCACCTGGCCAATACCATCCCTACAGTGAAGCATGGTGGTGGCAGCATCATGATGTGGGGATGTTTTTCAGTGGCAGGAACTGGGAGACTAGTCAGGATCGAGGGAAAGATAAATTCAGCAATGTACAGAGACATCCTTGATGAAAACCTTCTCCAGAGTGCTCTGGACCTCAGACTGGGGCAAAGGTTTATATTCCAACAGGACAATGACCCCAATCACACAGCCAAGATAAAAAAAAGGAGTGGCTACGGGACAACTTTGTGAATGTCCCTGAGTGGCCCAGCCAGAGCCCAGACTTGAACCCGATTGAACATCTCTGGAGAGATCTGAAAATGGCTGCGCACCGACACTCCCCATCCAACCTGATGGAGCTTGAGAGGTCCTGCAAAGAAGAATGGGAAACACTGCCCAAAAATAGGTGTGCTAAGCTTGTAGCATCATACCCAACAAGACTTGAGGCTGTAATTGGTGCTTCAAAGTATTGAGCAAAGGCTGTGATACTTCTGTACATGGGATTTATTTTATTTTTTTAAAATAAATTTGCAAAGATTTCAAACAAACTTCTTTCATGTTGTCATTATGGGGTATTGATTGTAGAATTTTGTGGAAAATAATGAATTTAACCACTTCCCTACCCGCCCATAGTCAAATGACGTCCACAGATGGGATCTGCCATCCTGGGTGGACGTCATATGACGTCCTGGGTTTGTAGGGGGATATCTGAATGATGGTTGCAGCTAGAGGCATCATTCAGATATCCTTTTGTTCTGCCGGCGATTCTGTGCGCCATAAGAATGATCATAGCGGCGGTTCCACTGCTTGATCGTTCTTATAGGCGGCGGGAGGGGACATCCCCCCCTCCCGTCGCTGCCATCCGGTGCTTCTCCGGGCTCTCCCGTGCCATCGGTGGCCCGGAGAATGAATCGTTCGGCCCCGGAGGTGAACCATAGAGATGACTGATGACCAGATGGTCACCAGTCAATCTCTGACCGTCGGAGGCCCGGGCGCAATGTGATGATATCACGCCCGGGTTCTCAGATGTAAACAAAGCCGCCATTGCGGCTAGTAAGTATGAGATCAGTGAAAAAAAATTCACAATCTTATGCTTTCCAGCCTGGAGGAGAGATGTTGGATCTTATTGACCCCGCATCTCTCCATAAAGAGGACCTGTCACACATATCCTATTACAAGGGATGTTTACATTCCTTGTAATAGGAATAAAAGTGATAAAAAAAAAAAAATGTAAAAAAAAAAAAGTGTAAAAAAAAAAAAAAAAAAGTTTAAAACGCCCCTGTCCCCGGTAGCTCGCGATCAGAAGCGAACGCACACGCAAGTCCCGCCCACATATGTAAACGCATTCAAACCACATATGTGAGGTATCGCCGCGTGCGTTAGAGTGTGTGCAACAATTCTAGCACTAGACCTTCTCTGTAACTCTAACTCGGTAACCTGTAAAAAAAAAATCAAAGCGTCGCCTATGGAGATTTTTTAAGTACCGAAGTTTGGCGCCATTCCATGAGTGTGCGCAATTTTAAAGTGTGACATGTTAGGTATCTATTTACTCTGCATAACATCATCTTTCATATTTCACAAAAAAAATGGGCTAACTTTACGGTTTTGTTATTTTTTAATTCATGAAACCATTTTGTTTTCCCAAAAAAAGGCATTTGAAAAATTATTGCGCAAATACCGTGCAAGAAAAAAAGTTGCAGAGACCGTCATTTTATTCCCTAGGGTGTCTGCTAAAAAAAACATATATAATGTTTGGGGGTTCTGAGTTTTTTTCCTAGCAAAAGAATGATGATTTTTACATGTAGGAGAGAAATGCCAGAATAGGCCCGGTATGGAAGTGGTATAAAAAGCCCTGTATTGAAGTGGTTAATCCATTTTGGAATAAGGCTGTAATAACAAAATGTGGAGAAAGTGAAGAGCTGTCAAAACTTGTGTGTGTGTGTATATATATATATATATATATATATATATATATATCTATGTCTTAGTATACGTGTGTGTGTGTGTATGTATGTATATATATATATATA
>CM055121.1:254335439-254755439 GCA_029206835.1 Rana muscosa | reverse complement strand
CTGTGAATGTTCAGAGGACACAGTAACGCTGGAGCCTGGGGATGATGTCAGAGGAAGCGAGACAGAAACCAGCATGGAACACGAACAGGAAGTGGACAGGAAGTGTGTCATGGAGGCGGGACGCGTTTCGGAACAGCTCATTGGTTCCTTCTTCAGCCAGTGAACTAGGCACAATCAGCTGTTATCGTGGACTTTCCTGGAAGCTTTAACATCAGAGACTGGGACTGCCCTGCCACTGGAACATCTCCTGGACGCACTTACCTACTACATGCCTGTTTCATCCACTATCTTGTAAGTGTTTTTAACCCTTTTAGGGGATATTAAAAGTTTTATACTTCTGCACTTAGAGGCGCCTTGTTTGTTTTTCTGTTTCCATTAGAGATTGCTTGTCTCCCTGAGTGCTGCCTAAAGTGTGTGAAGATTTGCTACCCTCTCCAACACAGACCTTATCTGTCAGGATTCAAATGCTTGGAGCGCCCTGGATATACACATCTTCCTCTATCTAGATAGCAGCTCACTTTTTCATAGAAGGTTAATAGATTGGCCTGGCAAGAATGTCTCTTCATGAATCCATGCTGATTACTGCTAATGATACAGTTTTCATTACTAAAATCTTGTATATAGTCCCTTATCATCCCCTCCAATAACTTGCAGACTATTGATGTTAGGCTAACTGGCCTGTAGTTCCCAGGGATATGCCACGTTGGCTTTTCTCCAATCAGCTGGTGCCATTCCAGTCAGTAAATTGTCCATAAAAATTAGGAACAATGGTCTGGCTATCACCTTGCTGAGCTCCTTAAAGCCATCTGGTCCCGGTGACTTATTTATGTTACCGTATATACTCGAGTATAAGCCGAGTTTTTCAGCACATCTTTTTGTGCTCAAAATGCCCCCCCTCGGCTTATATTTGAGTCTGTGTACCTAATTATCCGGGACAATCTGCATACCTGCTTAGCCCTTTACATGCAGTCAGACTGCGGGCGTCCAGTGGAAAAAAGCTGCGCCTCCTCCGCCTCCTCCTCGTCCTGTTCTGTGATAGGCGGAACACTCAGTTTCCCAGCAGAGACTGTGTTCAGTGTTCCACCTATCACGGACCTCCTCTCGTCCTCGTCCGTGGGAGCCGCGCTGCGCACCGTCACTGGTCGAGCAATCATCTGGGACCTGTGACGTGTCCCAGATGATTGCCGAGAGGGAGGGGGATAGGTGAACTTCCTTCTGGCACCGCGGTGCCCCGGGAGGAAGTGGGAGCTGGAACCCTTTAAAAAGAGGGTTTCCGCTCCCCCCCCCAAAAAAAATGACATGCCAAATGTGGCATGTCAGGGGGTCACCTTCCCTTAAAGCGAAAGTTCCATTTTTGGGTGTAACTCCGCTTTAAAGAACTTCTTTTTTTTTTTACTCTCCTCTGCTATGTACCTTTCGCGTTCAATCTTAGCCACCCTTATTGCACTCTTACACTTCTTATTGCCTTATTTGTAAAGTTGAAATGCTGCCAATAACCCCTCAGCCTTGTATTTTTTGAAGGCCTTTTCTTTTGCTTTTTTATGCATTTTTACATTGGAGTTTAGCCACCCAGGATTTTTTTTAGCTCTTTTAAATTTAAACTTATTTCCCGTTGGAATGCACTGGCCATTACCTTTATTTAGTATGCTCTTAAATCACTCCCATTTTTCCTCCGTGTTCTTTGTTACTAGAATTTTATCCCATTTAATGTTGTCTAGCTAAGAGCGTAGTTTAGGGAAGTTGGCTCTTTTTAAAATTTAGTGTCTTTGTATTACCCTTGTGTTTCCTATATCTGTGATTTATACTGAAACTAATTGACATATGGTCGCTGTTTCCTAAGTTGCCCCGTATTTCTACATCCGCAATCAGGTCTGTATTGTTAGTTATCGGTATGTCTAGTAACGCATATTTTCTTGTTAGTGCATTCACCATCTGACCCATAACGGTGTCCTTCAAGACATTTAGGAAAAGGTGAGCCTTAGACGAATGTGCTTGTAGCGGGCATTTACTTTTTAGGGGTGTTATGTGCCTAAATTTAGGGGTTGGTCTGAGCTGGTAGCCGGGCTTGGATAATTTTGATTGCTAGGTATTTGCTTCTGCCTATGTGATGATGCCTGGTGTATGGTTCCCTGTGGCCTGTGGGTGGCGCTGCCATGTCAGGTCAGGGTTGAGCCAGAGGTGGCATTGCTGGCCTTAGGGTGTCCTCTCTCGGCAGCGGTACAGTGGGCGTGGTCGGCCTGCTGTGCGTGCCGGGAGAGGGTACATAAGGGGCAGACGCCATCTTTAGGGGGATGTTGGAATGCAGTGGAGTGGAGGAGCCGGAGGGGTGTGCCCCTCGGGGGGTGCGGTGACTGGCCGAGAAGTCTTGGGCACCTTTGGCCCTAGGCTGCAACGTTCCAGGTAGGCCCAGTACCTTTAACTGGGTCTACAATTCGCCCATTGGAGTTCCAGGGTGCCCGGGTGAGGGTACCCGCTCTGACCATGAGGAAGCCAGGTGGAGGATCGGTCCCACTGAGGAGATGAGTAATAGAAGATTGCTGTCTCGGGAAAGGCCTGGTGACCTGTCAGAGGGAAGGATTCCAGGTTTGGGAGAGCTAACCTGTAGAGTGCCCATTGGCATTGTCCTGTTCTTGAAGTCTACAGAGGTTAGAAGATTTCCTGTGCCTGTCCCTGGAGGGGATAGGGTGACAGAACAGTTCAAGCTCCACACCGGCTGCTAGGACTGTGAGAGAGGACTATCCGGGTGAGCTAAACCCACTCGGGATCGAGTGGCGATGAGGTTGCTGGTTGTGCCTGGATCTAATCTCACACTATTCCTTCTTTCATCTATCTGTCTCTATCTACTACGCAGCAAAGATAGAAAATAAACTCTCTGTTGGAGTTAAAGTGTTCTGGACATTGTTTCTTTGGGGAAGAAATAGAGACTTGACCCCATACTCTGGGGAAGAGAACCAGTGGAGGAAGGTAACTCGCTGCAGGACCCAAAATTGTGAACACCGCTTAACATCTTCAAACAGGAGGGTACGGGCATATAGCACGGTGTGCCTTGACTTGCAAGTGAGCTAGGCGAGAAAAAGGTTTGTGCGCTACATGTGTTTCCTTCTGGCCAATCTATATCTGGATAATTAAAATCCCCTATTATAATGACATTTCCTATTCTTGCTGCCATTCCAACCTGTGCTAGGAGGTCCGCCTCCCCCTCCTCCCTCTGGTTAGGGGGCCTATAGCATACACCCAGTATTACTTTCGCCTCAGTTTCTTCCCTTTGGAGCTCCACCCACAAGGATTCCACCTCCTCCCTTGCTCCCTTAGTGATATTGTCCCTCACATTCACTTGCACATCATTTCTGATATACATGCATACCCCTCCCCCTTTTTTACCCTCCCTATCTCTGCGAAATAGGGAATACCCTTGAATGTTTGCCAGCCAATCATGTCAAACCTCTCTCAAAAGTCTCTGAAATTCCCACAAAATCGAGATCCTCCTCGTACATTAGCAGCTCTATTTCTCCCATGTTGTTAGCCAGACTTCTAGAATTGGTATACAAGCCTTGTAATTTTGTCTGGTCACATACCATTTTCGTGTTAGTTGTAATGAGGCTGAAATTTGGATTTGCTAACTTACTTACCTTGGGTTTTGGTATTCTAGTCACCCTACCGCTAATGCCCTCAATAGTACTCGCTGAACCTTCTTCCACGCTGGCTATCTCTACATCTATACCCCCCCCCCAAATCTCCTTGTTTAAAATCCCCTCTAACTTTTCGGCCATCTTATCTCCCAGCCGAGCTGCACCCTCCCTTTAGGTGCAGTCCGTCCCTGCTAAAGAGCCAGTAACCGACTGTTAAGTCAGCCCAGTTTTCCAGGAACCCAAACCCCTCCCACTTGTTAATTTCCCTAATCTCCATCTGCCTCTCTGGCATCAATGAGATCACAAGGGAGGTCCATAAGACAGACAAAATGGGGCTCAGCCCCGCCCCCTGTTCTCTCCTTATTGGCTGTGATTGACAGCAGTGGAAGCCAATAACTATCGCTGCTGTGGCCAATGAGGAGGCAGAGATCTGGTAGAGCAGCAGCTCTCGTGAACACCACTGGATCGGGTTCAAGTAAGCATTAGGGGGTGCTGCGGGTTCGAGCTGCATATTGAAGGTTTTTTTACCTTCATGCATAGAATCTGAACCTTCAACCTTTACATCCACTTTAAAATAGAACTATAGGCATAACTTTTTTTTTCATTTTGGATAGAGAAAGGAAGAAACATAACTAGGGTTGCACTGATACCATTTTTTTATCAGCGAGTACGAGTACTGTCAACTACTCGCTGATACAGAGTACTGATACTTTGCAGTGTGATTTGTCTAGTGACTGACCTGCTGCTGTTTGTTGAGGGTAAATCGAGAGGGATCCCAACGGGTATCTATATGGAAAAAGTTGGTTTGATGTTATTGCGAGGAATGGAATGAGGAGGGGCAACATGGGTGGGAGAGAAGGGAACTGGGTGCAGTGCCAAACTATTGTGGGGTTTGGATAGCCTGGAAGTGGTGGCAAGGAGGGGTAGGTGGTGTTGGAGACTGGCTGACAGGGCATGAGCTGGTAATGGAGGGGGGGTAGGCAAGAGTGGAGGGAACTTCGGGAGATGAAGAAGCAGCTGCGGGAGGTTCTGGGCATTGTTGACAGCTTGGCTTGGGAACAAGCTGTCAAAAGAGCCCGCTGGCTAGATGGAAGTGTGAGAGAGGAGGGGAGAGCGGGAGGGAGGGGGAGAGAACTGGTGGAAGATGTAAAGGCAGAAGGTCCGTGGCATGGACCGGTAACAGAGTGGGAAAGGGAGAGGGGGAAAGGTTGACAAGAGTGGGATGAGCCTGAAGGGGGAAAGGACAGCTGCGGAGGACATCAGAGAGTGCTGACAGCCGGATGGGGAGCAAACTGTTAGATGAGCCTGCTGGCTGTGTGAAAGTGTGACAGATCAACGGCCGGCGCACCCAGAAATGAGAGCTGCCATCAGGGCTCATCACCGTCGGCCGGGGGAAAAGCCAGGAGCAGGCTAAAGTGCTCCACTAGAGCTGGAGGTATCGGATTAAGAATCGGAGCATTTGCAGGAGTACAAGTACTCCTGCAAATGCTCGGTATCTGCAACGATACTGGTACTAGTATCGGTATCGGTGCAACCCTAGTCATAACCCCTTTTAGACTTTTTTTGACATTTCCCATTGGGGAGATTTACCTTCACTTTCTGTCCCATCTAAAACAGAAAGTGAGAAGAAATCCCTGCAAATGAAGGGAATACCTTGGGAACCAGAACTAGTGTCCCCATTGGACGATTTCCCCTCTATTACTTTTCTGGGGAGAACCCACAATTTGGGATTTTCGTCAATGATAACGATAAACAGATCAAAAAGAGAGGATGAATCTCCGTAACTGGGACACAGACAGCAATAAAAATGACAGGTGTTCTAATCCATCTCCACTCTATCCAAACCTATAAAAATAAGTTTTGGATTTAGTGGTACTTTAATGAAAGGGGCAGCCAAGTGGATAAAGTGTATACGAGGATAAAAAACAAAAATAGGGCACTCAGCAAGTAAGCACACCCTTGAGCGAGTGTAAAATGTTCATGCTTGACTGGATCATACCTTTAAATCACTCATGTTAATGTCCCGTTACTTATAATTTCCCCTCGTCTGAATGACAGCCAGTCAATCTAATGCATTATAACAGTTAGGCGCAGAGCTCCAATGTGATTGACACAACTAAATCTGTGTACATAAGGGAAAACTCTGCTTCTCCTAATATACACAATGTACGTACATGGGCCCCGGAGGGCTATAAATACTGGAACAACAAACAGCACAGTGTTAATTTGCTGCGCGTATGATCAAACACTGCTCTCGTTATTACTCATCCATATTTTATCTCCTGCTTTTTTCTTCAACCCTTTAAGTTTTTATTTCCTCTCTCTGATTTGTGACTCTATTTATCAGCATGCACATTTTTTATTTTATTTTTTGTATTGTACGTTGCATGCAAAATTGCCATTTAATATCAAGTGCATCTTGTTTTCTGGGACAATTGTAATGCATTTTTTTATGTACAAAAAATTTGGGTGCCTATTAATAAAGGTGAAATTATTAAAACATTTTTGCAGCACTTTACCTGAGTTTGCTGCTAAATCCTACCCGAGGGGGAAATTTATAAGGCCCTGTAGGATCGATTTGCAAATCATTTAATGCTTTTTCACCAAAAAAAATCTTAGGCGGGTTTATCGCATTGATAAATCTGTTGAGGCTAGTCATTATTTACTATATGCTAGGCTGTCACAGACCCCGCATTCTATCTTCCTCCCCCCCTGCCCATCCCCCTCCTTGTTATATCAGCAGGAAAAATCGCAAATACCATCCAGGCCAGGCAAGTGGAAGAAGGATTTTTGCTGCAAAAAAGGGGTTGATTTACTAAAGACATATAGGTTCACTTTGCAAGGGAAGTTGCACATTCCAAGGAATTTTTCCCCAGACCTTAAGGGCTCATGAACACAGAACATTAAAAAAATGCCAGAGCTGCTGCCAGGGAACAGCAGCATTAAAAACGCGCTGTTATGCCGCGTACACACGACCGTTTTTCATGACGAGAAAAATGCCATTTTTTTATTTGGTCATTAAAAACGATCGTGTGTGGTCTCCAGAGCATTTTTCACGACGTGAAAAATGGGCATTAAAAATTTGGAACATGCTCTAATTTTTCTCGTCGTCATTTTCCTCGTCATGAAAAACGGCCGTGTGTAGGCTTTAACGACGTGAAAAAAACGCGCATGCTCAGAAGTAAGTGATGAGACGGGAGCGCTCGTTCTGGTAAAACTAGCGTTCGTAATGGAGAGAGCACATTCGTCACGCTGTAACAGACTGAAGAGCACGAGGCTGAAAAGCGCGAATCATCTCTCACCAAACTTTACTAACATGAGGATCAGCAAAAGCTGCCCAAAGGGTGGCGCCATCCGAATGGAACTTCCCCTTTATAGTGCCGTCATATGTGTTGTATGTCACCGCGCTTTGCTTGAGCATTTTTTTTCACGATAGTGTGTAGGCAAGGTAGGCTTGAGAAGAATCACGTCGAGAAAAGCTTTGTTTTTTTTTTAATGACATTAAAAACGGTCATGTGTATGCGGCATTAGACGCGTTTTTGAATATCGTTTATAGGCGTTTTAACTTTTTTTGGGCATTAATGTTTTATGGCATTTTTTCAGTTAAAACATTCCCTATAATGCAAAAACAGCTAAAACCCCCAAGCTTCTTACAGCGTTTAGCAGCATTTTTTGGTTTTACAGCTCAACAGCCTCTGCCCCTAGACGCAGAGGCTGTCGTTTTTTTCTACTGCCCCTAAATGCTTATGCCTTCAAATGTCTCTGAAAGTTTAGATGTGCATGGACACATAGGCTAACATGGAGGGGCATTTAGAGGCAGTTAAAAAAACAACAGTAGCTGTAAAAACGTCCTGTGTGCATGAGCCCTAAAGTGTTACTAAACCCACAACAGTAAAATCAGTCTAGATATGCAGCAAAGCATGCTTGTTATGCTCATTGTGGAACTTAAGGGGTTAATCCTCTTCATTGTGTAAAAAGGCTGTTTGATCCTGGCTTCTCTGATCCTCCCCTTCTTCTTCTGTCCCCAAATTATTTCCTAATAACACAGACTCTATGGAGTCAGGCTGCACATGCTCAGTTTGGTGTGTATTGCTTTTTCTTGGGAGAGTGCATGTGATCAGGACCGGACCAATCAGCACTATCCCAACACCCCCTAAAAGTGAGGGGGAAATGGGAGGCAGTTGTTGGGCAACTAGATGGGGAGCAATGGGAAGAGATATTTCAGGCGGTAGGTACTTGCTCACTGAACATGTCACAAAGACTTACCCAGTTATATATATTGTTGCAAATTTAATATACTCCCCACAGACTCCAATTGATGAGCCCAGGGCTGCTGCTAGAAATCACAGGGCCCCATACAGGCTACCTGGCCGGCCCCCACCAATATATCAAAATTAAATTTTCACAAAAAATACACAAAAATCATTATTAGCGGACACAAACATAATACAGAGCCTGTGTGAATTAACCATTTTTTTTATCGTATTTTATTTTTATTTAAAAAATGTTTAATTTAAAAAAAAATGTTTACAATTAATTTTTTAACAGGACAGGGAAGCCAACAGTGCCATGGGAGGGGGGGGTGCAGCACAGTGACAGGGTGGTCAAATGGGGGGGATCAGAAATAGGCAGAACAAGGAGGGGGATCGGTGCAGGGGAAGCGATTACAGGAACGATGCCCTGTGTCTGTGTCTCTCCCTGCAGCAGCTGAAAGCCAGCGGGAGGGAGAGAAGCCGACTTTCAGCAGCTGCAGAGAGCCGCACAGGGCATCTTTCTGTAATTGCACCTCCGCCCGACCACACCCATTCCTCCTGCTGTTTGGGCCCCCCTGTGTGCCCGGGCCCCCTACAGGAGGACTGGTGGTCCCCCCCTATCAGCGGCCCTGGATGAGCCTACAATCCGAGTCCACCTGCACACGATGTACACGTGACCATGGGGACCTCATACACCTACTATGGCGCTGTCCCAAACTACACACATATTGGGCCGGAGTAGTGACTACAATTCAGTATTTACAGTTTCTCTTCCACAGGACCTGAGAGCATGTCTCCTGGGTGCACTGGAAGGATATGAGTGGAAGGTGGACACTAGGGAGGCTATTCACAGAGTCCCAATTCCAGGCCAGGAAATGAATTATGATCCATTGGAAATCTGAGGATCCCCGACAATAAAGGAATGGATTACTAACATTGGTGTGGTGCTGAGAATGGAGAAACTTATATATCAGCACAGGGAAAGTACACCCAAATTTGAGAGAATATGGACAGGGTGGCTGGATGTTATGGGACTTGCCCCGGTGGATCTGGTCACGGACAGATTACTGGGAAATAATATTGGTTGATCACTTGGTTACATGGAATACTGTAACCTGCTGGAGAAGATATAATTTGCGTATTGTTGTTGTTGAGAGGCATTGTACTGTACTGTATTGCAATGATGATACTGTTTGTATACCAATTCTGCACAATAAATACCTTTTTGTTGGATAAAAAAATAAATAAAAAATCAGCACTATTCAGACATGGTCAGGGGTCTTGCAGTCTCATAGGACATTCAGAAAACTCCTCCTGCAAGCTTTAACCAGTGCACGGCCGGACACTGATAGAAGTCACAAGACTGCTCTAACTGCTGATTAGAAAAGGCATTTATGTTTTTTCTTTTATATTTACCAAAATAATTGCATTTTCATGTTTTGTGTACTGTGGGAGACCAGATATAGTGAATGCAGGCTCTTGGGTTTAGTAGCACTTTAAATAATAAGGTGAAGCGTTGCTGACTTCCATCATCCAATCATGTGCAGGAACAAAAATGCTGTTTTTATTTTTCTTGCAGGTGGTTGGGTATTTTTTTGCAGAGTGAAACTTCACCACATTCACCAAGCTCTGGGGAAAATTCCCTTGGAATGTACAACTTCCCTTGCAAAGTGAACAAACTATTTGCCTTTAGTAGATCAAATTCAACACCAAAGACTCTTCATTATGGTTTCAGCATGGCAGCATAGTTGTCCATCTCAGACTCAGAAATACAAAGAAAATAACTAAAATCTGACTTTGAAATCTGAATCACCTTGCATATCTTTTTTTATATGATTTTATTGTTGTATAATACTGTAAAACCTTGGATTGCGAGCATAATTAGTTCCAGGAAACATGCTTGTAATCCAAAGCGAATTTCCCCATAAGAAATAATGGAAACTCAGATGATTTATTCTACAACCATTGAAAGAATATGCTGTCTATGTATGATGGATAACAACACATGGTTGTACTAATACTTTTTAAACTATTTTTGTAATTTAATAACATTTATTAATTATAAGTACCTTTTGTGTAACAATATTTCCATGCACCTAAAAAGTCCCACATTCCTTGTCCATGTCCCTAGTTCATAATATCATGGGATGTTGATGCTCTTAGTTTTGCCGATCTGTTGTTGCCCACACAACACACCAGAAGTTAAAGTGTATGTAAACCCTAACAATAAGCTTCTCCTATTTGCTCATATTTGGTCTGGTAAATATACTTTTGAAAGTTTTTGTTTTATCTGTGCAATGCTTGAAAAAAAATTACCTGTTGATCCTGGCAAAAATCTTGAGGGCTGATAACTTCCTGTGCATGTTATCATTGTTCCCAGTTCTCTCTATAGACAATAGAAAATCTTCTCGATTATCTTACTGAGAAGAGTGGTATTCATTCTTTAATTCTGTCCTAGGGTGACAGTGCTCACGCACTGTACTGTAAGGGTGGTAGAGCAGAATTGTTGTCACCCTAGGACAGGAAGTTTAGTACTGACAGACGTATTAGATAAAAATAAAGGAAAAGAGCCTTAAAAAACAAAACCAATCCAGTCACCATGTCTATGGAGTAAGGAATGATGGGCTGCAATATATTACATTTTAGTTCTTGGGTTTACCGTATGTTGGTGATGGACATCTATTAAGAAAAGGCAAAACATCCATTGAGCATTGTCAATAGCAATCAGTCAGAAATTCTGCTTTAATTACCTAGCTGGCAGCAGATCAATCAAAACGAATCACTAATTGCTTATTGATTGTTGAAGAAAAAGTGTAATTTTTGTTGTCTATCAAGTCTGTGTTCTCCAGAATCTCAATGGGAGGTGAAGTATGTGTAGTCCTGGTGCAGTATATTTGGCCGCCCATGTCAACAACTTTTACCAGCTGAAAAAAATAAATGATGAAACCCAATGGGGTCTATTTATCAATGTTTTCCCCCACAATCTAACAGTAGACTGTAGCTGTAGGAGTTGATTTACTAAAGGCAAATAGGCTTCACAGATTGCAAGGGAAGTTGCACTTTGCAAGAGAATTATTCCCCAGGGCTTAGTAAATGAGGGGAAGCTCTGCTGAGTTCCATCATCCATTCATGTACAGTATATGCAAAAAGTAATTTCTTTGTTTTCCTTTTCCATATTCTTTGCAAGATGATATGTCACCACATTAACTAAACTCTAGGGAAAGCTCCCTTGCAAAGTGCAACTTTCCTTGCAAAGTCAACAGCCTATTTGCCTTTAGTAAATCAACCCCATAGTGCCTAAATTTCCTCCTAAAGCACTCACATGTGATTGCTTTTACAGGATAATATGTAAAGAAAATTGATGGAGAAAAGGTACAAAAATGGTCATTAAATCCAAAAGTGATGTTTCAGTTATAGGTAGAACCTAATGGTCTTGGTTAGCTTCTGGCTGTTTTATACTGTATGTCTTGGATGCCATTTTCTTGACTCTGTTCCTGTCCACCTGTGATGCTTCTGCATTCTTTCCCACCATTGGACATGCCAGCCTCTCTTAAAGTGGTTCTAAAGGCAGAACATTTTTTTGTAATGCATTCCGTGCATTAAGGTAAAAAATATCCCAGTAGTAATCTTGCCCCCTCACCCCCCTATATAGCTATCTAAATCCTATCTTGATCCAGTGCTGTTCCCATCTACAGCGGCGTTGGTCTCTGTTCCTCTCCTCACAGGACACAGAGGCAGCAGTAGGAGCCCTTGGATTCTGCTGCTGTCAATCAAATCCTGGGAGAAAGGAGTGGGGGGCGGGGAAGAGCTTTGCTGTCTGTGTCTATGGACGCACACAGCCTGGCTCGGAAGCACGCCCCAACATGTCTGCCTGCACAGCAAGCGGTTTGCTATGGGGGCAGACACAGAAAGAGAGGAGCCGAGAGCGATAGCGGGGGAACTCTGAAGAGGAAGGTTCGGGGTCACTCTATGCACATACCATATCATGGCATAAAGCAGGTAAGTATAACATGTGTGTTATTAGAGAAATACAAAATCAAACCTTTACAGCCGCTTTAAATTCCTAAAAAAAAAAAAAAAAATGAAACACCATTAAATAGATTAGTTACCTTTAATAACATTAAGAAATAAATCTATAAAACAATAATCAACCAATGAATACTTCAATAACCATATTCTCGATTTGAGACCATTTATTGCACAAAAAGATTTATAATATAAAAGTTACCATGATAAAACTAAACCCAATAAAAACCCACCCACCATTTCTTAATTTTTTATTTATTTTCTTTATAACTTTTATAGCAAAAACCTTTTTGTACAATAATGGTTATTGACGTATTCATTGGTTGATTGAGGTTTAATAGATTTGTTTCTAAGGCCCCTTTCACACTGAGGCGTTGAAAAAACGGAAAAGAATTCTGAGATTTTTTCCCGCAATTTTACTGCGTTTTTACCGCGTTCGCGGTAAAAATAGCGCTAACGCCTATGCGTATTTACCGCGTTTTTACCGTGTTACTCATCCATTTCAATGGAGATAGGCGTTTTTACAGCGCTATTTTTAGCGCCCTAAAGATGCTCCAAAAAAGCTGTTTGCAGGATTTTTTCCAACGCACAGCCAGCAAAACGCCTCAGTGTGAAAGCCCTCAGGGCTTTCACATTGAGAATGATGGGGCAGGGTTATTTCAGGCATTTTTACAGCGCTCTTTTTACCGCAAAAACGCAGTAAAAACGCCTCAGTGTGAAAGGGGCCTTAGTGTTAGTAGAGGTAACTATCTGTTATAATGGTGTTTCATTTGTGGTTGTTTTTGGAAAAATTTAAATCGGCTGTAAAGGTTTAACACACATGTTATTCTTACCTGCTTTGTGCAATGGTATGGTATGTGCTCCTCCTCCTAATTAATCACATGGTTATTGAGGTATTCATTGGTTGATTATTGTTTACTTGACTTGTTTCTTATGCCCCATACACACGATTGTTTTTCATGCCATTAAAAATGCCATTTTTAAAAATGGGCATTAAAACCGATCGTGTGTATGCTCCAGAGCATTTTTAACGACGTGAAAAACGGGCATTAAAAATTTCGAACATGCTCTATTTTTTCACGTCGTTTTTCATGTCGTTTTTTTTAACGACGTGAAAAAACGATAGTGTGTATGCTTTTACGAGGTGAAAAAAAAACCCACATGCTCAGAATCAAGTATGAGACGGGAGCGCTCGTTCTGGTAAAACTAGCGTTCGTAATGGAGATAGCACATTCGTCACGCTGTAACAGACTGAAAAGCACGAGGCTGAAAAGTGCGAATCGTCGCTCAACAAACTTTACTAACATGAAGGGTGGCGCCATCCGAACAGAACTTCCCCTTTATAGTGCCGTCGTACGTGTTGTACGTCACTGCGCTTTGCTTGAACGTTTTTTAAAATGATCGTGTGTACGCAAGACAGGCTTGAGAGGAAACATGAAAAAAAACGACGAGAAAAACGTCGGTTTAAAAAATGGCATGAAAAACGATCGTGTGTACGCCGCATTATAGTGTGTTAGAGGTTACTATTTGTATTCTACAGTATATAGTGGTGTTTCATTATTTTGGTTGTTTACTTTACAGTCACCATAGACTCCGGGTAGGTTTGGGCAGTGGTTGTCAACCTCTGAATTAAAGGGGGCAGACCTAATAGAGGAAATGAGGGTCAGAGAATGTGGACATGCTACATTGTTGGCTGGGGATATGCTGCAGAAGACAATACGAAACTGGGAACATGTTACATGAGGTCAATACTACTACCCTAATCAATGGTCCCACTACAGACTGCTGAGGGCTGCACATCTAGGGTTGCCACCTCATCCATTTAAAAATGGAAACCAATTTAATTACACAGGTTCTGAGTCTAAATTAATGCAGATAAGGCACTAAGTGAGTTTAATTACCACCTCAATAAGCCACAGAACCTGTGTAATAATATGTGTTCCGTTTAAAGGGGTGAGGTGGCAACCCTACACCCCTCATATACCAAAGGGCCGCAGGTTGGGCACTAGGGGGTTAGGGGGGTATGTTAGGCCTTTATCGTGATTATGTAAATTTTTCATAGAATAAAAAAATAAAACATACATCTATCAATATGGGAACCACTGATAACCATAAGAAGAGTCCCCACGAGCTAAATGAAAATTTTCAGTATCTGTGAAGGTCCTCATGTATCCAGGTCATAGGACTTGTTCTGTAATGTTAAAGACATTTTGCATTTCATCCAAGCCACTTCTTCAGTTCTAATGAGTGTCAGGAAAAATTCTGAATCTGTCAAAATACTGAACTATCAGTTCTAGGTAAATTGACCCTTCAGAATGTTACACTGTGTAGGGTTTCAGCTTTAAGTTGAAACCATAAAGCCTCGTACACACGATCGGATTTCCATCGGACAAATCCGTGGAATTTTGTGCGAAGGGCGTTGGCCATGAACTTGGTATGCATACAGACGGCAGAACTTTTTCAGCCAACATACACAAAACTACGTGGTTTTTCAGCTCTTTAGCGCCACCCTTTGGGCAACTTCTGCTAATGTGGTCTTATGGTTAGCATTGGTCCGAAGCATGCGTGTTTGTACTTTGGATTTTTTTCTGATCAGATAATCTGACATCACACATTTGTTGTCTGACAGTTTTAAAGAATGCTATAAAACATTTGTTGTCGGAAAATCTGACAACAATTGTCCGATGGAGCATGCAAACGGTCTGATTTTCCGACAAAACCCCCTATATTACCAGGCAGGACACCGTTATGCGGGAAGCCATCAGTGCTGAGCAGAGGCTCATCGCCACGTTACGCTACCTGGCGACAGGGAGAAGTCTTCAGGACTTGAAGTTCACGACAGGCATCTCCCCCCAGGCTCTGGGCCTCATAATCCCAGACACCTGTTCTGCCATTATACAAGTCCTGCAGGAGGACTATATTAGGGTAAGTTTTCTCCATTAACATCACATTTTATGTATTTCATGTATGCTAATGTATTGTATTTCTTTCATCCTTCCCTAATTACTATGATTGTAATATGCTGAGAATGTCCCCTTTGTCCTCATGCATGCTGGAACCTTTTAAATGCCCCTTTTTTCTCCTCCATGCATATTTCCCTTCACTAACCTTTCCATCAGTGGCGGCTGTTGCTCAAAATGTTTGGGGGGCCACCCCAAAATTTTATATATCAACTTCCTCCATTTTTGCGACTGTGCCTATTAAACGCCACCAGTTGCCCCCTCCAATGCAGCCAGTTTGCCCCCTCCAATGCAGCCAGTTCCCCCCCAGCCCTGCACTTACCTTCTTCTGGTCAGCGCCATCCTTCTTCTTCTGTCCTTGATGTCTTCTCCTGCCCTCGATGTTGCATCAGCCAATCAGGTTACTGGTAAACAGACTTGGTGAACATGACTGGCAGAGGAGCCTGTCAGTGTTTACCCAAGGAATGCCCCCCCCCCCTGCGTCCCCTGGTTAACTTTTATGAAGCCAATTACATCCCTCAGACTGTAATCGCCAAGGCTATTTGCCCCCCTGGCTCTGATAGGCAATTTTCACCCCAAAAATGCCGCAGTTATTCATATGGCCGTCGCTCAAAAGGGGGCCATCCACCTGAATAGTGTGCGGCATTGACAATACATAGGTTAATGCAAGGCATGAACCTATGTATTGTTCTGAGTGATGGGCGCAGGAGAGAGGGGGGAGCGCTCCAGCACCCACTCTGGACGCACCGCCACTGCAATGCTATCCTGTTGCCAAACACATCTAGCATCCCCCCCAAATTTGATTATAATGGACCATCGGAGGGGGTGATGAATATGATACTTGAGCCTTCCATTATACTTTTTAAAAACACATTAAACGGAAATTTAGAATGATGTTGGGCTCGAATGTATTTTATTATAATCTGCTTGCAATGTTATGTGCAAAAGTACTAATATATTTTTATCTTGTTTGACTCCACAGCTTTCTTCCACGCCACAGGAATGGCAGACTGTGGCATCAGAGTTTGCCATGCGGTGGGACTTCCCCAACTGCGGTGGAGCCATTGACGGGAAGCACGTCCGCATCGTGCCGCCACCCCGTTCTGGGTCCTACTACTACAACTACAAGGGGTTTCATAGCATTGTGCTGATGGCGGTGGTGTCAGCGCGGTATGAATTCCTCTATGTGGATGTGGGGAAGAATGGCCGGATGTCCGATGGGGGATCCTTTATCCAGACGGAGTTTGCCCTCTGTCTCCAGAGTGACGACCTTCCATTGCCACCGGATGCAGGGAATGTTGAAGGACTCCCCTTTGTTTTTTTGGCTGATGAAGCCTTCGGACTCGGACCGCACCTCATGAGGCCATTTCCCCAGAGGACCCTGACCCCAGAGAAGAGGGTGTTCAACTACCGGCTAGCCAGGGCCCGAAGAGTCGTAGAAAATGCCTTTGGGATAATGGCCAGCCGGTTCCGCCTTTTTATGACTCCTATTCACTTGGCGGAGTACAAGATTAACTATGTGGTTTTATGTTGCTGTGTGCTCCATAACTTTCTGAGCCGAAAATCAACAAATTATATTGCCTCAATATTGCCTGAGGCAGGACTTTCATATGGCAATACCCTACCGGGCCTCGAATCTGCCCATCCTGGCTTGCCCCCCCAAAATGCCCGTGAGGTTCGTGAGAAATATTTGGAATATTTCACGGGTAGGGGGGCAATTCCTATGCCAGACCATGTCTAAATCTTCTTGGAGAAAGAACTAAATAAAAATGTGATTAAATCTTTTATCTTTTGTTTTTTCCTGTCTCCTAGTTTGTCTTAGTGCATTTGTAGTGCCAAGTGTATTTTCCTTCACTATGAACCACAAAAATATACACAAATAAGGTTAGAGCGTATTTGAAAAAGAAGCTACACTTTGTTGTTGTTCCAAAATGTTACTCTGTGCACGTTCACACACATGGTAAATAGAACAGTATGTACCGTATTTATCGGCATATAACACGCACCGGCGTATAACACGCACCCCAACTTTAAGAGGAAAGTTTTGGGAAAAAAAACTTTACACAGGCCCCTGGCATAATACACAATACACGGACCCTCTGCACAATACACGGACCCCCTGCACAGTACACTGACCCCCTGCACAGTACACGGACCCCCTGAACAATACACGGACCCCCTGCACAATACACGGACCCCCTGTACAATACACGGACCACCTGCACAATACATGGACCCCCTGCACAGTACACGGACCACCTGCACAGTACACGGACCCCCTGCACATTACACGGACCCCTGAACAACACACAGACCCCCTGCACAACCCACAGCCCTCTTTCATTATAAAGATGTGAGGGGTGTACTGTACTGAAACTGTAAACTAAAAAAACAATTAAATAAAACTGACATAAAACCATTTTCAGTTTTTCTTTAAAACAAAAGGAGCAATATGACCAACTTCTGTCCTTTGATACCACGCAACATAATTACCAGCTGTCTTTTTTGTCACCTATACGGCAGCAAGAACAATACTCTTCATGGCACAGTAACATAAAGGGCTGCAAGCACAGCCCTGCACTCCCAGTGCTGGGACAGGGATAGCGCTGCCAGCATACTCTAAAGTTGAGACAACTTCACACTGTCAGCCTATCAGCCCCTTTTTATACTCTCAATGTGGATCAGAGCTTCTGCATACCTCCATTAAAGCCGCTCTCTCTCGTGGACCCGGTCATGTGACTGCTCTCCTCTCTTTCATTGACGGTCACGGGACCGCTCTCCTCCTCCAATCAAAAGCTACACACGAGGAGGAGGCGGAGTGGGAGGAGGAGAGCAGCCACAACGAGCGGCGTTGGTTGAGGGATTTGGGGGCTTGTATTTACATTGGGAGTGACACATTAGGAGAGGTAATGTTTTCTGGACTTTGGGGTTTACTGCCAGCACTGTCCCCCTGTTGGTAAAAAAACAGATATCGACGTATAACACGCAGGCATGGTTTACCCTCTATTTTCAGGGTAAAAAAGTGCGTGTTATACGCCGATAAATACGGTATATATTTTTTTTTGCCTGGCCACAAACCGCCATTTTTTTTTTTGAAGAAAATACAAAACCATCAGTAGCATTCAACAAACTACAACATTGGATACCTCTTGGCAATATGAGACATTCAATTACACAAAATATGTCTCTATCTGGCCGTCCTAATATGGGGTATTGGCCCCCCTGGCCAAGCCAAAATTTGAATATGCACACAATTGGAAGTCATTTCCAATAGGGATTTTAGACTCCTGATCCCTATTGTCAACATGTGCTATCTGCCATCAGGGGTGATCAATGGACGTGTTTTGGGGTGCAACCCCTTCTTCAGTTCACCTACTTGAGATACGAGGAAGGGGTTGCACCCCCAAAAAACGTACATGGATATCCCCTGATGGCATGCTGACACACTGTGTGCATATTCAAATTTTGGCTTGATTGATTGTTCTTCCCCATTTTTTTTACTTTTAGACAATCTCAAACAAAAAATGGGGGTTTTGATGCCTTATTCAATTCTCCCCAAAACATCTAGGATGTCTTTAAAGGTTTGATCCATCACATTAATTCTTTGCTTAATTCTGTCCAGTTCTGTGCTACATTCCATCACTTGCTGTATGATTCGTAGGGCACTGTCAGCAGAGAAACGCGTACTTTCTTTCACCACAACATTTACATCCCCTATAAAAAAATACAAAAGGTATTATAACTCTGCAGGCCTACATCTCTTACCTGAAGCTGTGGTGACAGATACTGACCTGTTGTGGTGACCAGATCCACAACGTCATCCACCTCTCCTTCCTGCACTTCTCCTTCCTCCACCTCTTCAACTTCCTCAACATCCTCAGGTTGGGGTTCTTGGTGAGGTTGGGGTTGTTTAGAAGGTGTGGGGTTCCTGTGCTCCCTGGAGTGTTCTCCTCCCAGTCTTCTCTCCCCTATGAGAATCAAACAAAAGGTATAGTTATCACACAGAAATTTTGTCTAAAAACTAAAAACATGATACATTGCTTGGAAGTGGGGTACAAGTGTCTGTTTGGGCGGGATTTCAAGATGAAGACATTCTTTTTAAAAACTATATTCTTTAATATTCACCTTTTGCTGTCAATTTTTATACATGGAGGCACCACAAAAATTCACTGATGCACCTGTGTGGGACACCCAAAAAAGGCGGTTCTGGTGGCCCACACTATAGTGCTCAAAAGTACAGATGTGGAACCAGCTGCTGAGTGTCCTCTCCTTTACACTGATTAAAGTTTGCATTTCATTATCTTTACAAACACATCATCTAGCCAACAATGTTATAACAACTATTGATTAAAAACAGGCAGCGGTGTAAATTATTTTAACCCTGTAAAATCTATAAAAATCGTGCATAGTGGCCGAACGATGTGTCTGTAACGAATGATTACTGTGCCAAACCAAGTTCAAACTATGACATTTTGTAAGGTACAATAGAAACATGCAATAACATGGAGCAACATGCAAGTTGTGAAATACAATAATAGGAAAAAAGGGGAAAAAGTACTTACTTTTTTCAAGCATTCTCTTAATGCTCCTTAACTGCCCGGCTCCCTCAGTTTGAGGTCAGACCACCTCTTTCTGAGCTGCTCATTTGAGCGTTTCACCCCGAAATTCTTCTTCAGACTCTTCACGACTTTCTTCATGATTTTGGCCTTGCTTCGATTAGGTTTGCTATACGGCCCATGGTTTGCGTCATAATCCGACTTTAGCAATATGTCCACCATCTCCGCCATCTCCGCGTAAGACATATTAGATGCCTTGAATCTCCTCCTTGATCGTGACGTTTCCTCAGTCTCCGGGCTTGTCTCCTCCTCGTTATTTGAGGAATTAGCAGACACCTGCTGTGAATCCGCCATATCTGTCTGCGCGCCGAAAGAGAAGGGGCGGGGAAAAGATGTTACTTAGAACGTCATGGGCGGGCGACGTGTGCGGAGCGACGTGTGAGTAGTTTTACGCATGCGTGTTGTATATATAGCAAACACACATGTGACTATACTACGTTCGGTGTGCAGAGAGAGGAGTAAAAGTGACGGACAAGTGAACGAAGGTATGTGATTTTGAGACTTGGGGAAATTGGTGGCCTATACTGTCTAGAGAATGTTGGAGGATATATATGGTGAATAAGATTTACAGGAGATTAGACTGTGTGACTGACATTAATTTTTGTTGTTTTTTTTGGGCTTGCAGACCCAAAATGAATGTCTTTATCAGTGATAAGGAATTCCTTGCGGAATTTATAGACCGGGTAAGGGAGCTGCCCGCTCTGTGGGAAACAAAAAACCCCATACATCGAAAAAAAGGTGTAAGAAAAGCAGTGCTGGAGACCCTGCTCCCATTTGTGCATACCAATGTGCCCACAGCAACAGCAAAACAGGTGGACACTAAAATTGGGAGCTTGAGAGGCACATACAGGAATAGGGATGAGCTTCGTGTTCGAGTCGAACATACGTTCGACTCGAACATCGGCTGTTCGATCGTTCGACGAAGATCGAACGATTTGGGCCGTTCGCGCCAAATTCGAGTGACGCGAACGGCCCACAATGCACTACGCCATTGCAGTGTCATCCAGGCGCTGTGATTGGCCAAGCATGCACTGTGACCCCGCATGCTTGGCCAATCACAGCGCCGGCAGCGAGGAGAGCAATGATTGGCCACAGGCAGGATGCCTGTGGCCAATTATTGCTGAGGGTGTTTAGTACACGCCCCACACTATAAAAGGCCGCCAGCACGGCGGCCTAGTGTAGTGTGTTCCGGAGCAGGGATAGAGCAGCATAGGCAGGGACAGTGACTTTTATTTCTTTCTTGCTTAACCTGGATTCCTTTAGTTTAGGGAAAGAGAAGGATAGGTAGGGAGAGTGTCAGTGTGTTTTGTGCTTGTGCTATAGTGTGCTTAAAAAAAACATTTTTTCTAGGGACAGAAAACTGTAGGTAGGGAGAGTGTCAGTTTCTTTCACTGTGCAAGTCCTTGTTTCTAGGGACCTGGAAGGACAGTGAGTGAATTCTCCTTGTGCTATATTGTGCTTAAAAAATTTTTTTTTCTAGGGACAGAAAACTGTAGGTAGGGAGAGTGTCAGTTTCTTTCACTGTGCAAGTCCTTGTTTCTAGGGACCTGGAAGGACAGTGAGTGAATTCTCCTTGTGCTATATTGTGCTTAAAAAAAACATTTTTTCTAGGGACAGAAAACTGTAGGTAGGGAGAGTGTCAGTTTCTTTCACTGTGCAAGTCCTTGTTTCTAGGGACCTGGAAGGACAGTGAGTGAATTCTCCTTGTGCTATATTGTGCTTAAAAAAAACATTTTTTCTAGGGACAGAAAACTGTAGGTAGGGAGAGTGTCAGTTTCTTTCACTGTGCAAGTCCTTGTTTCTAGGGACCTGGAAGGACAGTGAGTGAATTCTCCTTGTGCTATATTGTGCATAAAAAAAACATTTTTTCTAGGGACAGAAAACTGTAGGTAGGGAGAGTGTCAGTTTCTTTCACTGTGCAAGTCCTTGTTTCTAGGGACCTGGAAGGACAGTGAGTGAATTCTCCTTGTGCTATATTGTGCTTAAAAAAAACATTTTTTCTAGGGACAGAAAACTGTAGGTAGGGAGAGTGTCAGTTTCTTTCACTGTGCAAGTCCTTGTTTCTAGGGACCTGGAAGGACAGTGAGTGAATTCTCCTTGTGCTATATTGTGCTTAAAAAAAACATTTTTTCTAGGGACAGAAAACTGTAGGTAGGGAGAGTGTCAGTTTCTTTCACTGTGCAAGTCCTTGTTTCCAGGGACCTGGAAGGACAGTGAGTGAATTCTCCTTGTGCTATATTGTGCTTAAAAAAAACATTTTTTCTAGGGACAGAAAACCGTAGGTAGGGAGAGTGTCAGTTTCTTTCACTGTGCAAGTCCTTGTTTCTAGGGACCTGGAAGGACAGTGAGTGAATTCTCCTTGTGCTATATTGTGCTTAAAAAAAACATTTTTTCTAGGGACAGAAAACTGTAGGTAGGGAGAGTGTCAGTTTCTTTCACTGTGCAAGTCCTTGTTTCTAGGGACCTGGAAGGACAGTGAGTGAATTCTCCTTGTGCTATATTGTGCTTAAAAAAAACATTTTTTCTAGGGACAGAAAACTGTAGGTAGGGAGAGTGTCAGTTTCTTTCACTGTGCAAGTCCTTGTTTCCAGGGACCTGGAAGGACAGTGAGTGAATTCTCCTTGTGCTATATTGTGCTTAAAAAAAACATTTTTTCTAGGGACAGAAAACTGTAGGTAGGGAGAGTGTCAGTTTCTTTCACTGTGCAAGTCCTTGTTTCTAGGGACCTGGAAGGACAGTGAGTGAATTCTCCTTGTGCTATATTGTGCTTAAAAAAAACATTTTTTCTAGGGACAGAAAACTGTAGGTAGGGAGAGTGTCAGTTTCTTTCACTGTGCAAGTCCTTGTTTCCAGGGACCTGGAAGGACAGTGAGTGAATGCTCCTTGTGCTATAGTGTGCTTAAAAAAAACATTTTTTCTAGGGACAGAAAACTCTAGGTAGGGAGAGTGTCAGTTTCTTTCACTGTGCAAGTCCTTGTTTCCAGGGACCTGGAAGGACAGTGAGTGAATTCTCCTTGTGCTATATTGTGCTTAAAAAAAACATTTTTTCTAGGGACAGAAAACCGTAGGTAGGGAGAGTGTCAGTTTCTTTCACTGTGCAAGTCCTTGTTTCTAGGGACCTGGAAGGACAGTGAGTGAATTCTCCTTGTGCTATATTGTGCATAAAAAAAACATTTTTTCTAGGGACAGAAAACTGTAGGTAGGGAGAGTGTCAGTTTCTTTCACTGTGCAAGTCCTTGTTTCTAGGGACCTGGAAGGACAGTGAGTGAATTCTCCTTGTGCTATATTGTGCTTAAAAAAAACATTTTTTCTAGGGACAGAAAACTGTAGGTAGGGAGAGTGTCAGTTTCTTTCACTGTGCAAGTCCTTGTTTCTAGGGACCTGGAAGGACAGTGAGTGAATTCTCCTTGTGCTATATTGTGCTTAAAAAAAACATTTTTTCTAGGGACAGAAAACTGTAGGTAGGGAGAGTGTCAGTTTCTTTCACTGTGCAAGTCCTTGTTTCCAGGGACCTGGAAGGACAGTGAGTGAATTCTCCTTGTGCTATATTGTGCTTAAAAAAAACATTTTTTCTAGGGACAGAAAACCGTAGGTAGGGAGAGTGTCAGTTTCTTTCACTGTGCAAGTCCTTGTTTCTAGGGACCTGGAAGGACAGTGAGTGAATTCTCCTTGTGCTATATTGTGCTTAAAAAAAACATTTTTTCTAGGGACAGAAAACTGTAGGTAGGGAGAGTGTCAGTTTCTTTCACTGTGCAAGTCCTTGTTTCTAGGGACCTGGAAGGACAGTGAGTGAATTCTCCTTGTGCTATATTGTGCTTAAAAAAAACATTTTTTCTAGGGACAGAAAACTGTAGGTAGGGAGAGTGTCAGTTTCTTTCACTGTGCAAGTCCTTGTTTCCAGGGACCTGGAAGGACAGTGAGTGAATTCTCCTTGTGCTATATTGTGCTTAAAAAAAACATTTTTTCTAGGGACAGAAAACTGTAGGTAGGGAGAGTGTCAGTTTCTTTCACTGTGCAAGTCCTTGTTTCTAGGGACCTGGAAGGACAGTGAGTGAATTCTCCTTGTGCTATATTGTGCTTAAAAAAAACATTTTTTCTAGGGACAGAAAACTGTAGGTAGGGAGAGTGTCAGTTTCTTTCACTGTGCAAGTGCTTGTTTCCAGGGACCTGGAAGGACAGTGAGTGAATGCTCCTTGTGCTATAGTGTGCTTAAAAAAAACATTTTTTCTAGGGACAGAAAACTCTAGGTAGGGAGAGTGTCAGTTTCTTTCACTGTGCAAGTCCTTGTTTCCAGGGACCTGGAAGGACAGTGAGTGAATTCTCCTTGTGCTATATTGTGCTTAAAAAAAACATTTTTTCTAGGGACAGAAAACCGTAGGTAGGGAGAGTGTCAGTTTCTTTCACTGTGCAAGTCCTTGTTTCTAGGGACCTGGAAGGACAGTGAGTGAATTCTCCTTGTGCTATATTGTGCTTAAAAAAAACATTTTTTCTAGGGACAGAAAACTGTAGGTAGGGAGAGTGTCAGTTTATTTCACTGTGCAAGTCCTTGTTTCTAGGGACCTGGAAGGACAGTGAGTGAATTCTCCTTGTGCTATATTGTGCTTAAAAAAAACATTTTTTCTAGGGACAGAAAACTGTAGGTAGGGAGAGTGTCAGTTTCTTTCACTGTGCAAGTCCTTGTTTCCAGGGACCTGGAAGGACAGTGAGTGAATTCTCCTTGTGCTATATTGTGCTTAAAAAAAACATTTTTTCTAGGGACAGAAAACTGTAGGTAGGGAGAGTGTCAGTTTCTTTCACTGTGCAAGTCCTTGTTTCCAGGGACCTGGAAGGACAGTGAGTGAATTCTCCTTGTGCTATATTGTGCTTAAAAAAAACATTTTTTCTAGGGACAGAAAACTGTAGGTAGGGAGAGTGTCAGTTTCTTTCACTGTGCAAGTCCTTGTTTCTAGGGACCTGGAAGGACAGTGAGTGAATTCTCCTTGTGCTATATTGTGCTTAAAAAAAACATTTTTTCTAGGGACAGAAAACTGTAGGTAGGGAGAGTGTCAGTTTCTTTCACTGTGCAAGTCCTTGTTTCCAGGGACCTGGAAGGACAGTGAGTGAATGCTCCTTGTGCTATAGTGTGCTTAAAAAAAAAATTTTTTCTAGGGACAGAAAACTCTAGGTAGGGAGAGTGTCAGTTTCTTTCACTGTGCAAGTCCTTGTTTCCAGGGACCTGGAAGGACAGTGAGTGAATTCTCCTTGTGCTATATTGTGCTTAAAAAAAACATTTTTTCTAGGGACAGAAAACTGTAGGTAGGGAGAGTGTCAGTTTCTTTCACTGTGCAAGTCCTTGTTTCTAGGGACCTGGAAGGACAGTGAGTGAATTCTCCTTGTGCTATATTGTGCTTAAAAAAAACATTTTTTCTAGGGACAGAAAACTGTAGGTAGGGAGAGTGTCAGTTTCTTTCACTGTGCAAGTCCTTGTTTCCAGGGACCTGGAAGGACAGTGAGTGAATTCTCCTTGTGCTATATTGTGCTTAAAAAAAACATTTTTTCTAGGGACAGAAAACTGTAGGTAGGGAGAGTGTCAGTTTCTTTCACTGTGCAAGTCCTTGTTTCCAGGGACCTGGAAGGACAGTGAGTGAATTCTCCTTGTGCTATATTGTGCTTAAAAAAAACATTTTTTCTAGGGACAGAAAACTGTAGGTAGGGAGAGTGTCAGTTTCTTTCACTGTGCAAGTCCTTGTTTCTAGGGACCTGGAAGGACAGTGAGTGAATTCTCCTTGTGCTATATTGTGCTTAAAAAAAACATTTTTTCTAGGGACAGAAAACTGTAGGTAGGGAGAGTGTCAGTTTCTTTCACTGTGCAAGTCCTTGTTTCTAGGGACCTGGAAGGACAGTGAGTGAATTCTCCTTGTGCTATATTGTGCTTAAAAAAAAAACATTTTTTCTAGGGACAGAAAACTGTAGGTAGGGAGAGTGTCAGTTTCTTTCACTGTGCAAGTCCTTGTTTCTAGGGACCTGGAAGGACAGTGAGTGAATTCTCCTTGTGCTATATTGTGCTTAAAAAAAACATTTTTTCTAGGGACAGAAAACTGTAGGTAGGGAGAGTGTCAGTTTCTTTCACTGTGCAAGTCCTTGTTTCTAGGGACCTGGAAGGACAGTGAGTGAATTCTCCTTGTGCTATATTGTGCTTAAAAAAAACATTTTTTCTAGGGACAGAAAACTGTAGGTAGGGAGAGTGTCAGTTTCTTTCACTGTGCAAGTCCTTGTTTCTAGGGACCTGGAAGGACAGTGAGTGAATTCTCCTTGTGCTATATTGTGCTTAAAAAAAACATTTTTTCTAGGGACAGAAAACTGTAGGTAGGGAGAGTGTCAGTTTATTTCACTGTGCAAGTCCTTGTTTCCAGGGACCTGGAAGGACAGTGAGTGAATTCTCCTTGTGCTATATTGTGCTTAAAAAAAACATTTTTTCTAGGAACAGAAAACTGTAGGTAGGGAGAGTGTCAGTTTCTTTCACTGTGCAAGTCCTTGTTTCCAGGGACCTGGAAGGACAGTGAGTGAATTCTCCTTGTGCTATATTGTGCTTAAAAAAAACATTTTTTCTAGGGACAGAAAACTGTAGGTAGGGAGAGTGTCAGTTTCTTTCACTGTGCAAGTCCTTGTTTCTAGGGACCTGGAAGGACAGTGAGTGAATTCTCCTTGTGCTATATTGTGCTTAAAAAAAACATTTTTTCTAGGGACAGAAAACTGTAGGTAGGGAGAGTGTCAGTTTCTTTCACTGTGCAAGTCCTTGTTTCTAGGGACCTGGAAGGACAGTGAGTGAATTCTCCTTGTGCTATATTGTGCTTAAAAAAAACATTTTTTCTAGGGACAGAAAACTGTAGGTAGGGAGAGTGTCAGTTTCTTTCACTGTGCAAGTCCTTGTTTCCAGGGACCTGGAAGGACAGTGAGTGAATTCTCCTTGTGCTATATTGTGCTTAAAAAAAACATTTTTTCTAGGGACAGAAAACTGTAGGTAGGGAGAGTGTTAGTTTCTTTCACTGTGCAAGTCCTTGTTTCAAGGGACAGAGAAGGACACCTGAAGGTAGCCCTTATTGCTTTTTTCCCATCTCCCTGCAGGCCATCTATTAGAATGTCTGGAAGGCAAACAAGGAGAGGCAGACAGTCAGGAGGCAATAAAAGAGGGCAAGCAGGCTCTGTGTCTGGGGGCAACAGTGCTGGTCGTGGACGCGGTGCATTGTCATCAGCACATGGCCATGGGACACGCTTGTCCTTCTTTTCCGCAGCTGGACATGTTGAGCCACATCATGCCGAAGACTTGGTAGAGTGGATGACCAAGCCCTCCTCCTCCTCCTCATCCTCTCTCACCCAGGCTCAGGGTACTGGCAAAGCAGCTGCCAAAGCGTCCTCTTCCCTGGTATCAATGTCAGACTCATCATCAGTCACTCCTTCCCTAGACCCACCATGTCCTCCTCCTGAGGAGTCCCCCGAACTGTTTGAGCACAGTGTTGGGTACATGCTCCAGGAGGATGCCCAGCGTTTCGAAGGGTCTGATGATGAAACCCAGCTACAGGAAAGCAGTAGGGTGAGAGCAGACAGAGGGGATGCTCAAGAAGGACACCAATCTGGCAGTCATGTTCCAGCAGCTGCAGCATACTGCCAGATTGGCTCCAGTGATGAGGAGGGAGGGGATGATGAGGTCACTGACTCCACGTGGGTGCCTAATAGGAGAGAGGAGGAGGAGGATGAGGAGGAGGCACATCTCCAACGAGACAGGATGCCCTTTGGTGGCCAGCGTAAGGGCAGTACACCGACGGAATCACACCGCAGAGCTCCGCCTGTGCAGGGCGCTGCCTCTGCCCGTCATTCAAAAAGTTCCTTGGTGTGGGCCTTTTTTGAGGCTAGTGCATCAGATCGCACAGCTGCTGTTTGCAACATATGTCTCAAGCGTATATCGCGTGGCCAAAACATCAGCCGCTTGGGTACCACATGCCTGACCAGACATATGTTGACCTGCCATGCAGCTCGTTGGCAAGCCTACCTCAAAGACCCACACCAAAGAACAAAGCGGACCTCTCCTTGCACCGCATCAGCTGGGATCTCCAACCCCACTATAACTTCAGTCCTCTCTGAAACATGCACTGAGAGGAATGAAGGTGTAGAATTAGGTGTGTCACAGCCAAGTACTTGCGGCCACTCTGCTAGCAGTACACCGACGTCCGATTCTAGCAGGCAAATTTCCCTGCCCCAGCTGCTGGACCGTCGAAAGAAGTTCACTCCCAGCCATCCACATGCCCAGCGGTTGAATGCTAGCTTGGCTAAATTGCTAGCGCTTCAACTGCTGCCTTTTCAGTTGGTAGACTCGGCCCCCTTCCGTGAGTTTGTGCAATGTGCGGTTCCTCAGTGGCAGGTTCCCAAACGCCACTTTTTCTCACGGAAGGCTATTCCGGCTCTCTACCGGCATGTGGAAGGCAATGTCTTGGCCTCGCTGGACAGGGCGGTCAGCGGTAAGGTGCATATTACCGCTGACTCATGGTCCAGCAGGCATGGACAGGGACGTTACCTTTCTTTCACGGCCCATTGGGTCACTCTTTTGGCAGCTGGGAAGGATGCAGGACAAGGTGCAGTAGTGTTGGAGGTTGTCCCACCGCCACGCCTCCAAAATGCTACTACTGGTTGTGACACACCTCTCTCCTCCACCCCCTCCTCTTCTTCTTCCTCCATGGCCTCTTCCTGTGGTTTGTCCTATGAACCAGCGGTGCTCCGTAGCCGTTCACGGGGCTACGCAAGTACGCAGGCAAAAAGATGCCATGCCGTGCTTGCGCTGGTGTGTTTGGGGGACAGAAGCCACACTGGGGCAGAGGTCCTGTCTGCTCTGCAGGGCCAGGCCGAGAGGTGGTTGACGCCACGCCAGCTTAAGCCAGGAATGGTGGTTTGCGACAATGGCACCAACCTCCTCTCCGCCCTCCGACAGGGACAACTGACCCATGTGCCCTGTGTGGCTCACGTCCTTAACCTGGTGGTGCAGCGGTTCTTGGGCAGGTACCCGGGCTTACAGGATGTCCTGAGGCAGGCCAGGAAAGTCTGTGTGCATTTCCGCAGATCTTATAATGCCAGTGCTCGCCTGGCTGAGCTGCAAAAGGAGTTGAACCTGCCCAAGAACCGCCTTATATGTGACATGCCCACCAGGTGGAACTCAACGTTGGCCATGCTGCAGCGGCTGCACACGCAGCAGAGGGCCATCAATGAGTACCTGTGCGACTACGGCACCAGGACAGGGTCAGGGGAGCTTGGTTTTTTTTCTCCACGCCAGTGGGGCATGATCAGGGATGCATGCACTGTCCTGGCACCATTTGAGGAGGCCACGAGGATGGTGAGCAGTGACAGTGCATGCATCAGTGACACTGTACCTCTTGTCCACCTGTTGGAGCACACGCTGCGTGGAATAATGGACAGGGCACTTGAGGCAGAACAGAGGCAGGAAGAGGAGGACTTCCTTGCCTCTCAAGGCCCCCTTTACCCAGACAGTGTTCCTTCTGTCCCACCCATCGCACAGGAAGAGGAGGAGGAGGAGGAGGAGGAGGAGGATTGTGTCAGCATGGAGGTGGAGGCTGGCACTCAGCATCATCAGCAGCAGTCTTTTAGGGATGATTTACAGTCCCAAGAAACCAGTGGACTTGTACGTGGCTGGGAGGAGGTGACTGCGGATCATGTCGTCCTTAGTGACCCAGAGGACTCCGGAGCGAATGCCTCAGCAAACCTACGCTGCATGGCCTCCCTGATCCTGCAAAGTCTGCGGAAGGATCCTCGTATTCTTCGGATCAAGGAGAGGGACCATTACTGGCTGGCCACTCTCCTTGATCCACGGTACAAGGGTAAGGTTGCGGACCTTATGTTACCGTCGCAGAGGGAGCAGAGGATGAGACAACTCCGGGAGGCCTTGCAGAAAGGTCTGTGCAACGCGTTCCCAGAGACTGGGAGGTTACAAACTCCTGGTCCAGGACAACGAGTTGCTGAGGCTTCGGCCAGTCAAAGAAGGAGCGGTGGGGAAGGTGGCCGTCTGACCGATGCGTTCAGACAATTCTTTAGTCCGCAGCCCCAAAGTATGATTGGTTCCAGCAACCATCGCCAGCGTCTGATAAACATGGTGCAGGAATATCTAGGGGCAAGGTCAGACTTGGACACCTTCCCCACCGAAAATCCTCTGGCTTACTGGGTCTTGAGGATGGATCACTGGCCAGAGCTTGCACAGTATGCAATTGAGCTACTGGCCTGTCCTGCATCCAGCGTTCTTTCGGAACGCACATTCAGTGCTGCTGGAGGATTTGTCACGGATCACAGGGTGCGCCTGTCCACCGACTCGGTTGATCGACTGACTTTCATCAAGATGAACCAGTCTTGGATCACCACCAGCTACCACACACCTGATGCTGATATAACAGACTAATTGATTTTAACATGTCACGTCCCTTCAAGACTGATGCTGATGCTGAGTGCCTGTGCTGTTATGTTGACTGGCTATCCTCCTCCTCCGAGTCCTCAATGATACGATTGATGATGATAGCTTGGAAGATCATTTTTGTTTATGGGTGCCGCCACCAGTGGCTAAGGCCCAATTTTTCAGCCCCTGTTTTACAGGGGCGTGTACTTACAATTTTTTTAGCAATAATTTGCCATAGGGCTCATTGCTGTGCTCCAAGTACAGTATCTGTGAGGGGTTGTAGTGTTGTGCCACCAGTGCCTAAGGCCCAATTTTTCAGCCCCTGTTTAACAGGGGCGTGTCATTACAATTTTTGAAGCAATACTTTGCAACAGGGCTCATTGCTGTGCTCCAAGTACAGTATCTGTGAGGGGTTGTAGTGTTGTGCCACCAGTGCCTAAGGCCCAATTTTTCAGCCCCTGTTCAACAGGGGCATGCAATTACAATTCTTGATGTAATAATTCACAGCAGGGCCCATTCCTGCACCCACCAAGAGTAAGTCTGAGGGCTTACAGTGTTGTGGCAACGCCACCACCACCACCACCACGAAAGGCCCAATTTTTCAGCCACTGTTCAAAAGGGGCATGTAATTACAATTCTTGATCTAATAATTCACAGCAGGGCCCATTCCTGCACCCACCAAGAGTAACTCTGAGGGCTTACAGTGTTGTGGCAACACCACCACCACCACCACCACCACGAAAAGCCCAATTTTTCAGCCCCTGTTCAACAGGGGCATGCAATTACAATTCTTGATTTAATAATTCACAGCAGGGCCCATTGCTGCACCCACCAAGAGTAACTGTCAGGGCTTACAGTGTTGTGGCACCAGCACCACCATCAAAGCCCCAATTTTTACTACCACTGTTCAACAATTATATGTAATTAAAATTCCTGATATAATAGTTGACAGCAGGGCGTTCCAGCACCAACCAAGAGTAACTGTGAGTGCTTACAGTGTTGTGCCAACACCAACAACTAAGGGGCCTATTTCTGCAGAGTATATACGGCAGGTCCCTACTTTCAAACATCCAACTTACAAACGACTCCTACTTGCAAACGAAAGAAGACAACAGGAAGTGAGAGGAAATCTACCCCTAGGAAGGAAAATTCTCTCCTGTAAGAATAAATATGGGAGAAAGGTGTCTCCTCTGTACTGATGCTTTATCAGCAATCCTTGTTTCAAGAAAAACACCACATTTCAAAAACAGTTGTCATTGGGACGGAAAGTGAGGTGAAATGTTCTGAACAGGGGCACAGACAGCAAAACAAATGTTACAGGGGTGATAACCCTTACCTATGTTTCCCAAAAAGTTTAAAAATAGATTTTTGGGCTGGAGCTACACTTAAACAATGTACCTGTTCAAAATTACAAACAGATTCTACATAAGAACAAACCTACAGTCCCTGTCTTGTATGCACCGCCTGTATACGGCTGTTCAGAGTATATAGGGCCTTTTTTATTTTATGTGCGGGGTTCCCCTTAATATCCATACAAGACCCAAAGGGGCTGGTAATGGGCTGGGGTAGGGGGGGGGGGGTCATGGGGTAGCTATGCCATTTTTCTTAAAGATTTTCATCCATATTACCGGGACCAGACATTACATTAAAGCCGCAAGAAGTTTTAAATGGCTTTTTTTTCCTTTAGAAGTGTCATTTTGTGCAGGGACAGTTCTAAACACGGGAAACACGTGGCACTTCACAGGCATACTTTAGACACCCCCCAGGTACGATATTTAAAGGAATATTTGACTTTTTTTTTTCACTTTATGCATCATTAAAATGACTGCTCCCGAAAAACGACCGTTTTTAAAACTTCTTTTTGCATTGATACATGTCCCCTGGTGCAGAACCCGGGTTCCCAAACCCTTTTTAGGACAATAACATGCATAATAGTTGTTATAATTAGCACTTTAGAATTCGAACATTCGCATCCATTGTATTTAATAGGGTTCTAATGTTCGTACGAACTTTCGGTCCGTTCGCGGGTTCTGGTGCGAACCGAACCCGGGGGTGTTCGGCTCATCACTATACAGGAATAAACGCTCTAAGGTCCTGGCTTCTCAGAGGTCAGGAGCAGCAGCAGATGATGTGTATGTCCCCAATTTGTGGTACTACAGCAGGATGTCCTTTCTGGATGACCACATTGAGGCAAGGCCATCACTGTCCACTCTTCCCCCCAGACTTCCCTGCAGCCAACCTGAGCCTTCTCTGGAGCAAGAGGAGGCAGCCATCCTGGAAGAAGCTGATTTGGACATCTGGAGCCAGGTATAGTAATTAATGAAAAGGTATTCTGAGAAAATTAAAGCAGGAAAAATAAGCCAATATGAAAATCCTAAAATAATTTGGGATACAAAAGTGAGATCAATATCTCTAGACATTAGTCTGCCATAAATTGGGTGCAAAAAAGGAAATCTGATGTGTTCCTAAAATTATTTGTCTTTTCTCTTGATTTACATTCAAATTGCTACATTCATGATCTCAAATTTGTGTGAAAAGAATAAACCAAAAAATAAAACTATGTCCCTTTTTCATGCACAGGATGAAATCAGCCAGGAGAAGGGTCTGGAAACTGTCAGGCAGGAGGAGGCAGGGCCCACTGTGAGCCAGGAGGTGGCAGGGCCCACTGTCAGCCAGGAGGTGGCAGGGCCCACTGTCAGCCAGGAGGTGCCTGGGCCCAGTGGCAGACAGGAGGTGGCTGGGCCCAGTGGCAGACAGGAGGTGGCCGGCACGAGTAGAAGCACAAGATCTCAGGTGCCTCCCATCCGCCTTCCTAAAAGAAGCAGGAGGGACAGGACCACAAGTGAGGCAGCAATGGCCCTTATTAGAGAGGCACATGCCACCCTCCAGGATCCCACATCCCCTGAAGAGGCCATTGCCGGCCTAGTTGAGGCCAAGTTCAAGGTGATGAGCATGGAGCAACGCCTCCTATGCGAGCCCCTGCTCATCACCTTGCTGAACAAGGGGGTGATGGAGAGAATTACCCCCAATACGGCCATATGTGAGGTGGCCCAGCTTTCACAACCTCAACCTCCTCCTCCTCCTCCTCCACCTTCTTCTTCTCCGCCACCCCCTTCTCCTCCACCTCCTTCTCCTCCTCCTGACAGGAGTACTCCTCCAGTGGCCCAGCCTCCAGCCACACGCAGAAGGAAGGCTGCAGAGAAGGCTTCAGGGAAGGCTGCAGGGAAGGCTGCCAAGAAGACGAGGAAGTGATGGCCTTGCTTCATTGTGGTCGGACAGAAGGCAGCCTGTTGTAGTACCACAGACTTGGGACATATATATCACCTGCTGCTGTTCCTGACCTCTGGGAGCCCAGCATCAGATTGTGCTCACAACTGTTGTGCTTCTCAAGCTCCCAATTTTATGGGCCACACAGGGTTGATGTGTGCTCTCGGGTCCCAGGGATGCACAAATGGCAGCAGGTTCTCCAGCGCTGCCTTCTATTTATTTTGTTCTATACATGAATAAATGTTTTTTTGGTTTAAGTTCATACTTGACTATGTGTTTTTATAATAGTTATTTATTTCCCTTTGGAGTAAGCAGATACATTTGAACACAAAAAAATAAAAGGGACAGATAACACAACAAAATATCATTAAAGGTGTTCTTTAAAAAAAATAGGGTGTAAACTTGACACAACAAAATGTTAAAACATAATTTGGAGATCACTATCAAAACATAGACAAATTAAAATTAACATCTGTCTAAAAAATTTAAAACATTAAAATATTCAGAAGATCTTGCACGATATAATACAGCTAAATATTCTTAAGAGCAGCATGAAAAATGTTTAAAATAGATAGTCAGAACTCTGTGTGAATATCAGCAGAAAAACAAGTTCATTAGTTTTCATTATTGTAACATTCTAAAGAAGATTTAAATGCACAACATTTAAACGATGCAATAATTTACAGCGTGACGAATGTGCTATCTCCACTACGAAGGCTTGTTTTACCAGAAGATGCGCTCCCGTCTCATACTTGATTCTGAGCATGCGCGCTTTTTGAAGAGTCGTAAAAGCATACACACGAACCATTTTCTCATTGCAAAACAGGCCGACGAGAAACACGACGAGAAAATCTAGAATCCGGACGAGAAAATAGAGAGCAGGTTCTCTATTTTTCTCGTCGAGATTCACGGCAGTTTTCTCGTCGTAAAACCATACACACGAACGGTTTTCTCGACAATAAAGCTCTCTCTGCACTTTTCTTGTCGGTTTTGGATGAGAAACTCGGTCGTGTAAACGAGGCTTCAGAGTCGCCTCTCTTCTTTTTTATACTCTGTAGCTCCTGCTGGATTTTGCTTCTAATCCCCTTGTGGAGGCTTCCATTTGTGGATGGACATTTTATGTTTACGCAACCTATCACATTGCTATTATCTTTTTATATAGACTACAAACTAAAGGACCTATGAATAAATGGCCGTGGAATGAATCATTTGATTTTCCATTATTTCTTATGGGAAAATTCGCTTTGATATACAAATGCTTTGGATTACAAGCATGTTTCCAGAACAAATTATGCTCGCAATCCAAGGTTTTACTGTACCATTCACTATACCTAACATACACTTTGGATAAAGGTTTTTAACCCTTATTATGTAAGCCTTGAAATATCTGTATATATTATTTTGAACAGTAACAATGTTTATTGAGCAATATTAGAATCACTCCAAATAAAAAATGCCTTACACAGCTAGGGCTGTATTTGATGGCATTTAATGGTAATAGCTTCTGAGGGTTAGGGAAAATACTTTCAACTACCATCCGGCCAAAAAGGTTTCTTCATCAGACTCAAAGGGAAAAAAACAAAAAAAACAAGGAAAAAGTTAAATAAAAAAAAAGTAAGATTGCACAACTAACAACCAAACACACAAAAAAGGGAGAAACACACAAATACAAAGGGCATTAAATTAACTAAACCAGCCTAAATCCCCCCAACCCCCACAAAAAAATCCTCCAAATAATGAGAAAATAAACAAACTATAGATCAAAGCAAATTTCACTAATGAGGTTCAAAGGGCAACATTGATCCGCTTATCCCTAGGAATACATAATAAAATGTAAGTCAAATATTTCCTTATGTAGCGGGGTCTTTAAATCTTAGGGAATGTTTGAGTGGTAGTTGTACTCAAACACACTATTTGATAGGGTTCTGTTAAACCATTTTATACTACAGGTGGGATACTGGTGTATAGTTTCCTGTGGCCTGTTGGTGGTGCTGCCATCGGAGGCTAGGGTTGAACGGCTGATACAGTGCTGTGCCTTGGATGTCCCCTCTCGGTGGTGGTATGGTGGGCGTGTCGGCCTGCTGTGCATGCCCGGAGAGGATATAAAGGGGGCAGACCCTGTCTGTAAGGGGTGAGTTCCCGGGGGTCCGACCCCAGGAGTGTGTTGTTCTGTTTGTGGCCACCCCAGGCACCTTTAGCCCTGGGGTGGAGTTCCTGGCCCGGTACACTGGCGGATCAGTCCCAGGCACCTTTAGCCCTGGGGCTGCAACTGAAGGCCTTGGGTCCAGCACCTTCGGCTGGAGCCCACGGAGGGAGGAGGAATCCCAGGGTGCTGCCTCGCGAGGAGACCCGTATCTAGAAGAGGAGGCCGGGGGAGGACCGCTCCGAGGGACTGGTGAGAGATCACAGTGAAGGAAGGGGCCCGGTAACTCTCTGGAGGGATGTCATCTTCCTGTTAGAGGCCTAATACCAGAACCAACATTCACCAGGTCTGTGGCAGGGACCTAACGTTCACCAGATCTGTGGCAGAGTTTGTGCAGAGACTGTGTGTAACCTAATTCGAGCATCATTCCGGCTGCTAGGATCCACTCTAATGGGAGACTATCCGGATGAGCTGAGACTACCTGAAGATATGGGTAGTGAATATGTATTCGTTTGTGCCTGGACCTACTTCAACACCTCTTGCTGTCCTGTTCTTCATCCATCCTTTCCTATTTAATGACTATGCATATGAGAAAATAAACTCTACGTTGGAGTTGCAATTGGTGTGGACCTTGGAGTTATTGGGGAATAAAGACTTGTCTTTATCACAGTGAAGACGGGAACCATTCTCTGGAGAACCTGACCATTCCCAGGTACATTACACCACTCAACCTCTTCACACAGGAGGGTACGGGCATGTGGCATTGGTGTGCCCCTTTTCCTACAAGTGAGCCAAAGGTAAGGAAGAGGGGTCTGTGTGCTACACTTACATAAAATAATCTGAAGCATATTCATATCAAATTGCGATACCAAAGGGTACAAATTGAGATAAATGTAAAGAAGCTGGAGAAGTGAAATACACATTCATGTGAATTTATGATGGCTGTTGCAGGTAATGAGAACTTGCTATTAAATGAAGTGCATATTCAATAATGAAAATATTGTAATTGTGATGCACGGTAAAATATCGTGATTACCTAATTACATAGCAGAAGCCCTGGAGATATAATTATAGATGAAAGATGATCTGAGATAGAAGTAATATACATAATCTGCAATTTAAAGACAACTTGTGTTCCCCTGAAGGAGAACCCCACACAATGTCCCCAAATAACTTTGCAATGAAATAGGGAGGGGGCACATCTTTCTAAAACACCTGCTGCTTTCTGAAGACAAAATAAAACGTAGACATTTACATAAAGGCATGAGTGATTTTAAAAAGTAGCCCATCGATAAAACTAGATAAAAGGAGCCGCCAACTGATGTTCAAGCATCTAGCCCAGGGATCTTCAAACTACGGCCCTCCAGCTGTTGTAGAACTACACATCCCATGAGGCACTGTAAAACTCTAACATTCACAGACATGACTAGGCATGATGGGAATTGTAGTTCCTGAACAACTGGGGGGGCCGCCATAGTTTTAAGATCCCTGATTTTCTAGCCAATATACCCAAAGTTAATCTAGGATAATACAAGTGCAATGTCCTTTCCCTCCTGTGTGGATATACATGTTATAGCTTAGGCATGATGTACTAAATAAAAAACTTCAATGTATTAAAAAGGTAGCATATACAATTTAGACCTTCCAACCTTGTGGTAACAGTTTGTAGAAGACCCTCTTCTTTTTCAACATGACTGTGCTCCTGTGCACAAAGTCCGCTCCATAGAGATATGGTTTGAGAAGTTTTGTGTGGGGGAACATGATTACCATTCACAGAGCCCGGACCTCAAACCTATTGAACACAAGTTAAATCAAAGTGCTGCACTACTATAGATATATAAATAATATAAATGAAAATTAATAAATCTATCCAAAAATGTGCATATTCCAGTGAGTAAATATGAATTCAATGGAATAAAGTCCATGCAATAACAAAGTATGAGTACACTCCAAGGAGCTTACCAGATATGTATAATCCTCAAGTTATACAGTTAGGTCCATATATATTTGGACACAGGCACAATTTTTATACTTTTGGCTCATTCCACCAAAATAAAATGAAAAGGAAACAATCCAAATGAATTTAAAGTGTAGGCTTTCAGCTTTAATTCAAGGGGTTGAACATTAATATCAAGTACAAATTTTAGGAACTGCAATCATTTTTATACACAGTCCCCCCATTTTCAGAAGCTCAAATGTAATTGGACAAATGCATATACAGTATTTATCGGCGTATAACACGCACCCCAAGTTTAGGAGGGAATTTTAAGGAAAAAAACTTTTAGGAGGGAAGTTTAAGGATAAAAACTTACATTTAAATGCCCATCAATGCAGCCTTATCAGTGTCCATCTGCAGGCTTGTCCATCATTGCAGAATGATCAGTGTCCATCTGCAGCCTTGCCCAGTGTCCATCTGCAGCCTTGCCCAGTGTCATCTGCAGCCTTGCCCAGTGTCATCTGCAGCCTTGCCCAGTGTCATCTGCAGCCTTGCCCAGTGTCATCTGCAGCCTTGCCCAGTGTCATTGCAGCCTTGCCCAGTGTCCTTGCAGCATGATCGTTTTAAAATTACCGCCGCGGCGCCGAGATAGACAGAGCCGGATGTCCTGTGTACTCGGCTGTACTCGGCTCCTCTCGCAGTCCCGCCCCTTGGCCAGGCTCTTATGATGGACATAACACAGGTCCAATGGCGGGACTGGGTGTGACTGCGAGCAGAGCCGAGCCTAGCCGAGTACACAGTACACTCGGCTATGTGTATATCGGTGGTGCACGCTCCTCTTCCCCTCACAGACAGCGGGGATCTGCGTATAACACGCACCCACGATTTTCCCCTGATTGCATGTTATACGCCGATATATACGGTAATCATAAATAAAATGTAAATTTTTTATATTTTGTTGAGAATAATTTACTGGCCATGGACATTACCAAACACTGGGTTTCCTCCCTTCTGATGCTTTGCCAGGCTCTTACTGCAGTTGTATTCAGTTCTTTGTTTGTGTGTCTTTCTGCCTTTAGCTTTGCCTTCAACGAGTAAAATGCATGCTCAATTGGGTTGAGATCAGGTGATTGACTTGGCCATTGCAGAATATTCTATTTCTTTTCCTTCAAAAGCTCTGGGGTTGCTTTTACAGTGTGTTTTGGATCATTGTCCACTTGTACTGTGAAGCGCCGTCCAATCAACTTTGCTGCATTTGGCTGAATCTGGGCTGACAGTATATTTCTAAACACTGCAGAATTCATCCGGCTGCTTCTGTCTTCTGTCACATCATCAATAAACACCAATGACCCAGTGCCACTGGAAGCCATGCATGCCCATGCCATCACACTGCAAGCTCCACCATGTGACCACAGATAGTTACATCGTTACATAGTTAGTCAGGTCGAAAAAAGACACAAGTCCATCCAGTTCAACCATAAAAAAATAAAATAATAATATCATACAATCCCATATACCTAATTCTATACCCACAGTTGATCCAGAGGAAGGCAAAAAAAACCCAGCAGAGCATGATCCAATTTGCTACAGCAGGGGAAAAAATTCCTTCCCGATCCCCCGAGAGGCAATCGGATATTCCCCGGATCAACTTTACCTACAGTATAAATGTTAGTACCCAGTTATATTATGTACATTTAAGAAATAATCCAGTCCTTTTTTAAAGCAATCTACTGAGCTGGCCAGAACCACCTCTGCAGGGAGTCTATTCCACATGTTCACAGCTCTTACTGTTAAGAAACCTTTCCGTATTTGGAGGTGAAATCTCTTTTCCTCTAGACGTAAAGAATTCCCCCTTGTCCTTTGTGTTGACCGTAAAGTGAATAACTCAACACCAAGCTCACTATATGGACCCCTTATATATTTGTACATGTTGATCATATCCCCCCTCAATCTCCTCTTCTCAAGAGTGAATAAATTCAGTTCCTCTAATCTTTCCTCATAGCTGAGCTCCTCCATGTCTCTTATCAGTTTGGTTGCCCTTCTCTGCACTTTCTCCAGTTCCCCAATATCCTTTTTGAGAACTGGGGCCCAAAACTGAACTGTATATTCCAGATGAGGTCTTACTAATGATTTGTACAGGGGCAAAATTACATCTCTCTCTCTGGAGTCCATACCTTTCTTAATACAAGAAAGGACTTTGCTCGCTTTGGAAACCGCAGCTTGGCATTGCATGCCATTATTGAGCTTATGATCTACCAAAACCCCCAGATCCTTCTCCACTACAGATCCCCCCAGTTGTACTCCCCCTAGTATGTATGATGCATGTATATTCTTAGCCCCCAAGTGCATAACTTTACATTTATCAACATTAAACCTCATCTGCCACATAGTCGCCCAATTAGACAGAGCATCGAGGTCGGCTTGTAAATTGGCGACATCCTGTAAGAATGTTATTCCACTGCATAGCTTAGTGTCATCTGCAAAGACAGAAATTTTACTTTTGATCTCAGACCCAATATCATTTATAAAGATATTAAAAAGTAAGGGTCCCAGCACTGAACCTTGGGGTACACAACTGATAACCTTAGACCATTCAGAGTAAGAATCATTAACCACTACTCTCTGAACTCTGTCTTTTAGCCAGTTTTCTATCCATTTACAAACTGATATTTCCAATCCTGTAGACTTTACCTCATACATGAGCCGTGTGTGGGGAACAGTATCGAACGCTTTTGCAAAATCCAAGTATACCACGTCCACCGCCACCCCTCTGTCCAAGATTTTACTTACCTCTTCATAAAAATAAATCAGGTTTGTCTGACAACTTCTGTCTTTCATGAATCCATGCTGTCTGTTGCTTAAAAATTAGATACAATGGCTTTGAAATTACAGAGCTCAATTCTTTTAGGATCCGTGGGTGTATGCCATCTGGTCCAGGTGCTTTATCCACCTTTATTCTGTCTAAATATTTCTGGACCATATCACCTTTGAGCCATTGTGGATTTGGGGCTGTGTCGCTACCACCCCCATTATGGACATGAGCTCCCCCATGCTCCTTTGTATACACAGAGCTGAAGAAAGTATTTAATAAATTAGCCTTCTCTTTGTCCCCAGTCACCCACTCTAGATTATTATGTAAAGGGCCTACATGCTCAGACTTGACCTTTTTACTATTAATAATAATATATTTGAATAATTTTTTGGGGTTTGTCCTACTATCTTTTGCAATCTGTCGTTCATTTTGAGTTTTTGCATCCTTGATTTCTTTTTTACATATCCTGTTATATTCTTTGTAACATTTAAATGACACTAGTGTTCCCTCATTTTTATATTTTTTAAAAGCTATTTTCTTATAGTTTATAGCTTTTTTAACTTTGACCGTGAGCCACATAGGTTTTATTTTTAGCCTTTTAAACTTATTGCCCATGGGAATATACTTTGCAGTTCACAAACAGTCTTTTTGAAGAATTCCCATTTCTGTTCTGTGCCCATTGATGCCAATATTCTCTCCCAGTCTAAGTCCTGGAGAGCAGCCCTCATCCTTGGAAAATTTGCTCTCTTGAAATTAAGTGTTTTTATCTGTCCCGTATGTGATTTTTGCTTACAGCTAACATCAAATGAAATCATGTTATGGTCACTGCTACCCAGGTGTTCCTTTATCTGAATATTAGCAATACGCTCTGCATGGTTTGAGATTACCAGGTCCAACAGAGCATGACGTTGTATGCTTTGGATCATGAGTAGGGATGAGCCGAACACTCCCCCGGTTCGGTTTGCAGCAGTACATGCGAACGGACTAAAAGCTTGCGTGAACTTTCGAACACCGTTAAAGTCTATGGTACTCGAACGCCAAAAATCAAAAGTGCGAATTTTAAAGGCTAATATGCAAGTTATTGTCCTAAAAAGTGTTTGGGGACCCGGGTCATGCCCCAGGGGACATGTATCAATGCAAAAAAAAGTTTTAAAAACTGCATTTTTTTCGGGAGCAGTGATTTTAATAATGCTTAAAGTGAAAAAATAAAAGTGAAATATTCCTTTAAATATCGTACCTGGGGTGTGTCTATAGTATGCCTGTAAAGTGGCGCGTGTGTCCCGTGTTTAGAACAGTCCCTGCACAAAATGAAATTTCTAAAGGAATAAAAGTCATTTAAAACTGCTTGCGGCTGTAATGTAATGTCGGGTCCCGGCAATATGGATGAAAATTATTGAGAAAAACGGCATGGGTCCCCCCCCACACCCATTACCAGGCCCTTTGGGTCTTGTATGGATATTAAGGGGAACCCCGCATCCAAATAAAAAAAAGAAAAAGGCGTGGGGCCCCCAGGCCCTATATATATATACTCTGAACAGCAGACAGGGACTGTAGGTTTGTTCTTAAGTTGAATCTGTTTGTAATTTGGAAAAGGTACATTTTTTCTGTGTAGCTCCAGCCAAAAAAATCTATTTTTAAGCTTTTTGGATAACATAGGGAAGGGTTATCATCACCCCTGTAACATTTGTTTTGCTGTCTGTGCCCCTGTTCAGAAGATTTCACCTCACTTTCTGTCCCAATGACAATTGGATTTTGACAATTTGGGGTTTTTAGGGAAACAATGATTGGTGATAAAGCAACAGTGGAGACACATTTTTCCCATATTAACTCTTACAGGAGAGAATTTCCCTTCCTAAGGGTAGATTTCCCCTCACTTCTTGTTGTCTCCCTCCGTTTGTAAATAGGAGTCGTTTGTAAGTCAGATGTTTGAAAGTAGGGGACCGCCTGTATATACTATAGGGCCTGCCCTATATACTCTGCATAAAATTGGGCCTTAGGTGTTGGTGGTACCAGAACACTGTAAGCCCTCACAGTTACTGTTGGTGGGCACTGGAACAGGCCCTGCTGTGAAATAATATATCAAGAATTGTAATCACATGCCCCTGTTCAACAGGGGCAGAACAATTGGGCCTTAGGCAGTGGTGGTGGGGGTGGCACAACACTGTAAAGCCTCACAGATACTCTTGTTGAGTGCAGGAACGGGCCCTGCTGAGAAATATTAGATCAAAAATTGTAATTACGCGCCCCTGTTAAACAGGGGCCGATAAATTGGGCCTTAGGTGGTGGCACAACACTGTAAAGCCTCACAGATACTCTTGTTGAGCGCAGGAACGGGCCCTGCTGGGAAATATTAGATCCAAAATTGTAATTACACGCCCCTGTTAAACAGGGGCAGAAAAATTGGGCCTTAGCCACTGGTTGTGGTGCCCAGAAACAAAAATGTTCTTAGAAGCTATCAACATGAACATTAAGGAGGAATAGGATAGTCACTCAGCATAACAGGATAGTCACTCAGCATCAGCATAGGCAGTCTTCAAGGGATCTCGCATTCATAGTAAAATTAATCGGTTACATCAGCATCAGGTGCTTGGTAGCTGGTGATCCAAGACTGATTCATTTTTATGAAGGTGAGTCGATCAACTGAGTCTGTAGACAGGCACACTCTGTGATCGGTTACAAAGCCTCCAGCAGCACTGAATGTGCATTCATATAGAACGCTGGATGCAGGACAGGCCAGTAGCTCAATTGCATACTGTGCAAGCTCTGGCCAGTGATCCATCCTCAAGATCCAGCAACCCAGTGGATTTTCGGTTGGAAAGGTCTCCAAGTCTGATCTTGCCCCTAGGTATTCCTCCACCATGTAAATCAGACGCTGGCGATGGTTGCTGGAACCGATCAGACCTTGGGGCTGCGGACTAAAAAATTGTCTGAACGCATCGGTCAGACGGCCACCTTCTCCACTGCTCCTTCTGTGACTGACTGAAGCCTCAGCAACACGTTGTCCAGGACCAGGAAATTGTAACCTCCCAGGCTCTGGAAACGCATTGCACAAACCTTTCTGCAAGGCCTCCCGAACATGTTTCATCCTCTGCTCCCTCTGCGAAGGCTGGATAAGTTCCGCAACCTTACCCTTGTAACATGGATCAAGAAGGGTTGCCAGCCAGTGATGATCCCTTTTCTTGATACCACGAATCCAAGGGTCCTTTCACAGGCTTTGCAGGATCAGGGAGGCCATGCAGCGTAGGTTTGCTAAGGAATTCGGTCCGGAGTCCTCTGGGTCACTAAGGACGACATGATACGCAGCCACCTCCTCCCAGTCATGGGTTTCTGGGGACTGAAAATGATCCCTTGAAGACTGCTGCTGATGCTGAGTGCTAGGCTCCACCTCCATGCTGACACAATCCTCATCCTCCTCCTCCTCTTTCTGTGAGATCGGCGGGCCCGCAGGAATACTGTCTGGATAAAGGGGGCCTTGAGAGGTAAGAAAGTCCTCCTTCCTCCCTCTGTTCTGCCTCAAGTTCCCTGTCCATTATTCCACGCAGCATGTGCTCCAACAGGAAGACAAGAGGGACAGTATCACTGATGCATGCACTGTCACTGCTCACCACCCTCGTCGCCTCCTCAAATGGTGACAGGACAGTGCATGCATCCTTGATCAGTAGCCACTGTCGTGGCGAAAAAAAGCCAAGCTCCTCTGACGCTGTCCTGGTGCCATACTCGCACAGGTACTCATTGATGGCCCTCTGCTGCGTGTGCAGCCGCTGCAGCATTACCAACGTTGAGTTCCACCTGGTGGGCATGTCACAGATGAGGCGGTTCTTGGGCAGGTTGCATTCCTTTTGGAGGTCAGCCAGCTGCGCACTGGCATTATATGACCGGCGGAAATGCCCACAGACTTTCCTGGCCTGCCTCAGGAGATCCTATAAGCCCGGGTACCTGTACAAGAACTGCTGCACCACCAAATTAAGGACGTGAGCCAAACAGGGAACATGGGTCAAGTGTCCCTGTCGGAGGGCGGAGAGGAAGTTTGTGCCATTGTCACAAACAACCATTCCTGGCTGAAGCTGGCGTGGCATCAACCACCTCTGAGCCTGCCCCTGCAGAGCTGACAGAATCTCTGCCCCAGTGTGTCCCCTGTCCCCTAAGCAGACCAACTCAAACACTGCATGGCATCTTTTTGCCTGAGTGCTTGCGTAGCCCCTAGAATGTCTATGTAGACCTGCTGGTTCCGAGGAAAAATCTGCAGAGGAAGAGGCCATAGAGGAAGAAGAAGAGGAGGGGGTGGAGGAGAGAGGTGTGGCAGAATGACCACTACCAGCATTTTGGAGGCGTGGTGGCGGAACAAGCTCCAACAATACTGCACCCTGTCCTGCATCCTTCCCAGCTGCCAGCAGAGTTACCCAGTGCGCCGTGAAAGAAAGGTAACGTCCCTGTCCATGCCTGCTGGACCATGAGTCAGCGGTAATATGCACCTTACCACTGATCGCTCTGTCCAACGAGGCCAAGACATTGCCTTCCACATGCCGGTAGAGAGCCGGAATCGCCTTCCGTGAAAAAAAGTGGCGTTTGGGAACCTGCCACTGAGGTACCGCACATTCCACAAATTCACGAAAGGGGGCAGATTCTACCAGCTGAAAAGGCAGCAGTTGGAGTAGCAATTTAGCCATGCTAGCATTCAGTCGCTGAGCATGTGGATGGCTGGAACCGAATTTCTTTCCACGGTTTAGCAACTTGGGTAGGGAAATTTGCCTGCTACAATCGGACGTTGGTGTAGCGATAGCAGATTGCCCGCAAGTACTTGGCAAACCTAATTCTACACCTTCATTCCTCTCAGTGCAGGTTTCTGAGAGGACTGAAGGTATAGTGAGGTTGGAGATCCCAGCCGATGAGGAGCAAGAAGAGGTCCGCCTTGTTCTTTGGTGTGGGTCTTTAAAGTACTGTTGCCAATGGACTGCATGGGAGTTCGACATATGTCTGGTCAAGCATGTGGTGCCCAAGCGGCTGCTGTTTTGGCCACGCTTGATACGCTTCAGACATATGTTGCAAACAGCAACGGTGCGATATGCTGCACACGTCTCAAAAAAGGCCCACACCAAAGAACTTTTGAAAATACGGGGGGAGTCAGCAGCGCCCTGCACACGCGGAGCTCTGCGGTGTGATGTAGTCGGGTGGCTGCCCTTAAGCTGGCCCCTGGAGGGCATCATGCCTCGTTGTAGATGTGCCTCCTCCTCCTCCTCTCTTCTATCAGGCACCCACGTAGAGTCAGTGACCTTATCATCCCCTCCCTTCTCGCCACTGGAGCAAACCTGGCAGTATGCTGCAGCTGGGGGAACATGACTGCAAGTTTCTTGTCCTTCTTGGGCACCCCCTCTCTCTGGGCTCACGTTACTGCCTTCCTCAACCTGGGTACCATCATCGGAGCCTACAAAATGCTGCACATCCTCCTGCAGCATGTACCCGACACTGAGGTCGAACAGTTCGGGGGACTCCTCAGTGCATGATGGTGGGGCTAGGGAAGGAGTGACTGATGACATTGAGCCGATTGAATATGCCGCTTTGGCAGCTGCATTGGCAGCCAAAGTACTCTGATCCTGGGTGACAGAGGATGAGGAGGATAAGGATGGCTTTGTGATCCACTCTACCAACTCTTCTGCATGTTGTGGCTCAACACGGCCAGCTGCCAAAAAAAGGACAAGTGTGCTCCACGGCCATGTGCTGAGGATGCACCGTGTCCACGACCAGCACTGTTGGCTGTAGACACAGAGCCTGCTTGCCCTCTTTTAGTGGCCTGTGAGCATCTGCCTCTCCTTGGTGGCCTTCTGGACATACTGTAAAATGAGATTAGCAAAACACCGCCTGAAGTTTACTAGAAAAAGTACACCAGGAATGGTCTGCAGTCAGGTATAGTCTTGGCTAGACTAGAATGCAGTGGATATATATGTAGGAGACAGTATATATATTTTATGCACTGCAGATCACTGAATCACCTGCCCGGCCTGCCTGAAAGTGTATTTGAATACGTACACCAGGAATGTCCTGCAGTCAGATATAGGCTTGGCTAGACTAGAATGCAGTGGATATATATGTAGGAGGCAGTATATATATTTTATGCACTGCAGATCACTGAATCACCTGCCTGGCCTGCCTGCCTGGAAGTGTATTTGAATACGTACATCAGGAATGACCTGCAGTCAGGTATAGGCTTAGCTAGACTAGAATGCAGTGGATATATATGTAGAAGACAGTATATATATTTTATGCACTGCAGATCACTGAGTCACCTGCCTGGCCTGCCTGCCTGAAAGTGTATTTGAATACGAACACCAGGAATGGCCTGCAGTCAGATCTAGCTACACAGGATACAGTGTGTGTATATATATATATATATATATATATATATATATATATACATATATATATTTATATATATATATAAAAGCCGGGATATATATACTAAATGCACTGCAGCTAGCTGAATCACCTGCCTGCCTGAAGTATATTAGAAACAGTACACCAGGAATGGCCTGCAGTCAGATCTAGCTACACAGGATACAGTGTATATATATATATATATATATATATATATATATATATATATACACATACATATACATATATACAAGCCGGGATGTATATATATATACTAAATGCACTGCAGCTAGCTGAATCACCTGCCTGCTCAAACTAAATGAAATGACACTCTCTCTCTCAACGCCAGCAACACACTACACGGGGCCAACGTGCAGGCGGCCTTATATAGTGTGGGGCGTGGACTTAACCCCCTGAGCCACCCTGCCTTTGGCCAATTATGGCTCTCTTTGCTGACGGCGCTGTGATTGGCCAAAGTATGCGGGTCATAGTGCATGCTTGGCCAATCATCAGACAGCAATGCACGATGCAATGCGATGTCGCAGTGCATTATGGGCGTTCCGCGCCGCTCGAATTTGGCGCAAACGCCCCATAATGTTCGTTTTTCAACAAATGGGCGAACAAATGGGCTGTTCGAGACGAACTCGTGTTCGACCCCAACATAAAGCTCTTCCCAATTAATAAGCTGTTCCAAGCCTTCTCCACACTTTTTTCTTCCCGTCATTCTGGTACAGATTAATCTTAGTTTCATCCGTCCAAAGAATGCTTTTCCAGAACTGGTCTGGCTTTTTTTGTTTGTTTTTGGCAAAAGTCTAATCCAGCTTTTCTATTCTTCAGGCTTATAAATGTTTTGCACCTTGTGGTGAACCCTCTGTTTTTGCTCTCATGAAGTCTTCTCTTGATTGTAGACTTTGACAATGATACGCCCACCTCCTGGAGAGTGTCCTTCACTTGTCTGGATGTTGTGAAAGGGTTTTTCTTTACCATGGAGAGGATCCTGCGATCACCCACCACTGTTGTCTTCCATGCAGGTCCAGGCCTTTTTATGTTGCTGAGCTCACCAGTGTGTTCTTCTTTCCTCAGAATGTACCAAACTGTTGATTTGGCCACTCCTAATGTTGCTGCTATCTATCTGATGGATTTGTTTGTTTTTGAAGGCTGCTTCACTTGCATGGACAGCTCCTTTGCTTGATAGGTTCACAGCAATAGATTCCAAATGCAAATACCACACTTAGAATCAACTCCAGACCTTTTACCTGCCTAATTAATAAATAAATAATAAAGGAGAAGCCCACACCTGGCCATGAATCAGCTTTTGATTTGATTGTTCAATTACTTTTGGTCCTTTGAAAAAGGGGGGGGGGTGAGTATTCTTAAGACCCGTAAATCCTAAACCCTTCTTATGATTTGGATGTAAATACCCTCAAATTAAACCTGAGAGTGTGCACTTTCAGACCATATACATTATATAACTATAACTTAAATATGTTTTGGTAAATACCTGAAAAAAATTGTGCCTGTGTCCAAATATATATGGACCTAACTGTATAGAAGTCATATATTGTGCAGTATGGATATATTAGCTGTTACGCCAGAAGACTTCATCTGTGACAAAATGCGTTGGATGGAGCTATACATCATAGCGTCATTATATAACCAGAAATGTCCCCGGATGTGAGGCTTTCAGCCTAAAGATTGTAAATGTGACAGCGCTGTTAGTTTTTAATAATGTGTAAGGGCATTTACTTTCAATGATAAATATTTTATGGGATCCTACTCTATTTGGAGCACTTTGTCTGCTTTCTTTTTTTGATAAACCTGCACACATTGAAAGGTTTTTTTTTGGGCACTTGTGAAATCTTTTCCCTTTGAGGTGTCCTGATGCTGTTGGAGAGGGAGACATCTGGCGGAACCTTTAATATATCCATACTGCGCAATATATGACTTCTCTATAACTTGAGGGTCACAGTTGTCTGGTAAGCCTCTTGGAGTGTTTATCTGGTGGTGGAGACATTCTAGGTTTGTTATTGCATGGGCTTTATCGCACTGAATGTATATTTTCTCACTGGAATAGGCACATTTTTGGATTAATTGATTAAATCATTTTTGGTTATGTTATTTACAGTGCCTTGAAAAAGTATGCATACCCCTTAATATTTTCCACATTTTGTTATGTTACAACCATAAAGGTAAATGTATTTTATTGGGATTTTATGTGATAGACCAACATAAAGTGGCACATAATTGTGAAGTGGAAGGAAAATGATAAATGTTTTTCAATTTTTTTTACAAATAAATATCTGAAAAGTGTTGCGTGCATTTGTATTCAGCCCCCTTTACTCTGATACCCCTAACTAAAATCTAGTGGAACCAATTGCCTTCAGAAGTCACCTAATTAGTAAATAGAGTCTACCTGCGTGTAATTTAATCTCAGTATAAATACAGCTGTTCTGTGAAGCCCTCAGCGGTTTGTTAGAGAACTTAAGTGAACAAACTGCATCATGAAGGCCAAGGAACAGACCAGACAGGTCAGGGATAAAGTTTTGGAGAAGTTTAAAGCAGGGTTAGATTATAAAAAAAATATTCCCAAGCTTTGAACATTTCACAGAGCACTGTTTAATCCAAAAATGGAAAGAGTATGGCACAACTGCAAACCTACCAAGACATGGCCGCCCACCTAAACTGACAGGCCGGGCAAGGAGAATATTAATCAGAGAAGCAGCCAAGAGGCCCATGGTAACTCTGGAGGAGCTAAAAAGATCCACAGCTCAGGTGGGAGAATCTGTCCACAGGACAACTATTAGTCATGCACTCCACAAATATGGCCTTTATGGAAGAGTGTCAAGAAGAAAGCTATTGTTGATAGAAAGCCATAAGAAGTCCCATTTGCAGTTTGCGAAGAGCCATTTGAGGGACACAGCAAACATGTGGAAGAAGGTACTCTGGTCAGGTGAGACCAAAATGTAACTTTTTGGCCTAAAAGCAAAACGCTATGTGTGGCGGAAAACTAACACTGCACATCACCCCAAACACAATCTCCCACCGTGAAACATGGTGGTGGAAGCCTCATGTTGTGGGGATGCTTTTCTTAAGCAAGGGCAGGGAAGCTGGTCAGAGTTGATGGGAAGATGGATGGAGCCAAATACAGGGCAATCTTGAAGAAAACCTGTTAGAGTCTGCAAAAGACTTGAGACTGGGGAGGAGGTTCACCTTCCAGCAGGACAACGACCCTAAACGTACAGCCAGAGCTACAATGGAATGGTTTAGCTCAAAGCATATTCATGTGTTAGAATGGCCCAGTCAAGGTTTAGACCTAAATCCATATGAGAATCTGTGGCAAGACTTGAAAATTGCTGTTTACAGACGCTCTCCATCCAATCTGACAGAGCTTGAGATATTGTGAAAAGAAGAATGGAAGAATGGGCAAAAATGTCCCTCTCTAGATGTGCAAAGCTGGTAGAGACATCCCCAAAATGAATTGGAGCTGTATATGCAGTGAAAGGTGGTTCTACAAAGTATTGACCCAGGGGGGCTGAATACAAATGCACCCCACACTTTTCACATATTTATTTGCAAACATTTTTGAAAACCGTTAATCATTTTCTTTCCACTTCACAATTATGTGCCACTTTGTGTTGGTCTGTCACATAAAATCTCAATATAATACATTTACAATTTTGGTTGTAAAATTACAAAATGTAGAAAATTTCAAGGGGTATGAATACTTTTTTAAGGCACTGCATACATCTATAGTAGCACAACACTTTGATTTAATTAATTTTTGGCAATGGCAAACATCTCATGGCATGCTTACAGCTTCATATTGGGGTTGATAATTTCAGTTATATTGAGCACTAGTGATGGGTGAATCTGCTTGGGTTCAACTCACCAAAGGGTCCATGTGCAACTTACACTAAAAGCTTGTTAAAAATTGGGGTGATTATCTTTTTTTTTTTTTTAAGTATATCTAAACCCAACACCAAAAATGTAACACATTGCAGATTACTAGTCCTTAGTGTAGTGGCTGTGTTTGTTTTATTTTTAAAACGTCTTATGATTTATTTTCTCCTGGTAATTCTTTAAATAACACACTTCCTGTCCCTGGGTGACTAAGTCACTCCTCCACTGTTTTATGGAGGAAGCCATGGCTGTCACCCCAAAAAACATGCCCATATCTCTTCATATCCATTACATGGAGGAAGGGCAATTGGTAGTTTACAGAGTATAGCTAGTAAGGAAATAATTATTTGGTGCAGCTCGCAGGAAGTGATGAAAAGGCTGCAACATTAACAGATATTTTCTGTGTTTAATGAAAATGTTCTTGGTTTGAAAAAAATAAAGAAAACAAATGCAGCCCACAACATCCAAAGAATGTAAGCTGCAGTCTATTACATTTTGGTTCTTGGGTTTAGTTATTCTTTAACTTGCTGGAATTGGTATGTGGACACATTGAACCGCCGCTGGCGCTCCTGGCTACTCTCCCCTGCCAAATTCCCCCATAGAAAACTGCTTACTCTGGAGTTACTCGTGCATGCTTGCTCCCAAGCCCTGCTCTGTGTGTCCCTTGACTTGGCCCCTCCCCTGCTCCCTCCTCACTGGATGTGATTGACAGCAGCGGGAGCCAATGGTTTATGCTGCTGTGTCTAAACCAATGTTGTGGGAGAGTGCCGAGGGAGACGCTGCTCTCCTGCACATCGCTGAATCGAGATCGGGCTCACGTAAGTATAAGGGGATGCAGAGAATGCATTAAAGTTAAAACCTTCTGCTTTTAGAATCACTTTAACCGCTTGCCGACCATGTCACACACTTATACATCGGCAGAATGGCATGGCTGCGCAAAGCAACGTATATATACGTTGCTTTGAATTTCGCGCCGTGCCCCTGCCGCGAGCTCTGTGACCATGCCCATGGGACCCGCGGACTCAATGTCCGCCGATGTCCCGCGATCGTGTCACGGAGCTGCAGAATGGGGGGATGCCTGTGTAAACAAGGCATCTCCCTGTTCTGCCTAGTGACAGGACACTGATCGTCTGCTCCCTGTCATCGGGAGCAGCGATCGGTGTCGTGTCACAGTAAGCCCCGCCCCCACACAGTTAGAATCACTCCCTAGGACGCACTTAACCCCTTCCCCGCCCCCTAGTGGTTAACCCCTTCACTGCCAGTGTAATTTACACAGTAATCAGTGCATTTTTATAGCACTGATCGCTAGTATAAATGACAATGGTCCCAAAAGAGCGCCAAAAGTGTCCGATGTGTCCGCCATAATGTCGCAGTCACGATAACAATAACTGATCAACGCCACTAGTAAAAACATTTTTTTTAATAAAAATGCCATAAAACTATCCCCTATTTTGTAGGCGTTATAACTTTTGCGTAAACCAATCAATAAACGCTTTTTACCAAAAATATGTAGAAGAATACGTATCGGCCTAAACTGAGGAAAAAATGTGTTTTTTTATGAATTTTTAGGGGATATTTATTATAGCAAAAAGTAAAAAATATTGCTTTTTTTTCAAAATTGTCGCTCTATTTTTTTTTTTTATAGCGCAAAAAATTAAAACCGCAGAGGTGATCAAATACCGCCAAAAGAAAGCTCTATTTGTGGGAAAAAAAGGACGTCAATTTTGTTTGGGAGCCACGTCGCACGACCGCACAATTGTCCGTTAAAGGGACGCAGTGCCGAATCGCAAAAAGTGGCCCGGTCATTTGGCAGTCAAATCCTCCGGGGCTGAAGTGGTTTAGGACTTTACATGTAACTAAGACGTAATAGAAATATGAAAATGATATGGATAAAATATTATTTTTTAATTAAAAAAAATCTAAAATATAGCTGGAAAGTGTCATACAAGCCAACATACAATATAAATGACTGTGAGTAAACAGCTTAAAATTGTGCATAAGCTTTAATGAGCAATTGCTGCTTTATGTTTACCGACATTTTAAATAATTTATAACAATACTGATTTAAAATTTGTATCATTTGATATGAATCTAGACAATGTAAGCAGGGCTGTCAGAGAACAAATATGACTTCTCATTTCTGTTTTCTTGTCCAGGCTTATAAAAAGATATATAAAGAGAATTGCCGCTGTGACAGATTTTATTCCTTGCACCTGTGTAGTAACATCTGGCACGTTTACAAGTGATAGCGCAGTTCATAATAATGTACATTATCTTGGTACCCAGAGAGATATATACTACTATAAAGCAGCTGCTTTAAACCCATGACAATAGGACATATCATAAAACCTGTCCACTTTGAATTAGTAATCATCATAACAAAGCGCCACATACTCAATACTGTACTCCTATTAACCACTTAAGCCCCTGACCATTTGGCTGCTAAATGACCAGAGCACTTTTTGCGATTCGGCACTGCGTCGATTTAACTGACAATTGCGCGGTCGTGCGACGTGGCTCCCAAACAAAATTGACTTCTTTTTTTTCCCACAAATAGAGCTTTCTTTTGGTGGTATTTGATCACCTCTGCGGTTTTTATTTTTTGTGCTATAAACAAAATAGAGCGACAATTTTGAAAAAAATGCAATATTTTTTACTTTTTGCTATAATAAATATCCCCAAAAATTATATAAAAAACCAAAAAATTTTCACAGTTTAGGCTGATACGTATTCTTCTACATATTTTTGGTTAAAAAAATCATAATGAGCATATATTGATTGGTTTGCGCAAAAGTTATAGCATCTACAAACTAGGGGATAGATTTATGGCATTTTTATTATTAATTTTCTTTTTTACTAGTAATGGTGGCGATCAGCGATTTTTATCGTGACTGCGTCATTATGGCGGACACATCGGACACTTTTGACACATTTTTGGGACCATTGTCATTTTTACAGCGATCAGTGCTATAAAAATGCACTGGTTACTGTGAAAATGAACTGGCAGTGAGGGGGTTAACCACTAGGTGGGGCTGTAGGGGTTAAGTGTGACCTGGGGAGTGCTTTCTAACTGTAGGGGGGGTGGGCTGTGTGTGACACGGCAGTGATCACCACTTCCGATTACAGGAAGCGGTGATCAGTGTCATTGTCACTAGGCAGAGCGGGGAGATGCTTGTTTACATCCAGAGGATGGAAGAGTTTCTGTAGAAGTCATAAAGGTGAAATGATGAGGGAGCTAGAGAGCAAGATGTCTTGGGAGGAGCGGAGTGGAGACAATTTAGACGATATGTTGAGATGTGGTTAGTATTTTGAGTTTTATATGCTGGGCCAGTGGAAGACAGTCAAAGGACTGGCAGAGAGGGGCAGAAGCTGTGGATTGGTTATTAACCACTTAACGACCGCTCACTGTATATATACGTCGGCACAATGGCACCGACAGGCACAATCACGTAGAGTGTACGTGATTGCCTTTGTACAGTTGGGGGGTCCGATCGGACCCCCCTTCTGTACAGTGAGCGGTCGGAATTCGTCTGGGAGCGTTCCGAGATGGGGGGGCGGCCGTTCGATTCCGACCACCCCCCCGCGATCGCTCCCGGCGAATAGAAATGCCCCCTCTGTCTGTGTACTGTTTACACAGATAGAGAAAGCAGGAGGAAGTGATGTCATCTCCTGTGCGGCGCTCACATATACCGAGCGTCGTACAAGAGAAGACACACAGGTCAGTGCACTAACACTACACTAACACCAGCACACATAGGCACATAAATCGCCCCCCCAGGCCCCCCCAGATCACCCCCCAGCCCCCCCAGATCACCCCCCAGCCCCCAGTCACAGTGTCACTGATTGCAGTGACCATTTATTTACTGATCACTGCAATCAGTGACATTTGTGACTGTAAAAGTGTCACTACATTTAGTTTTAGGTCCAGTGTAGCCCCCTAACCCCCCCCTAATAAAGGTTTAACCCCTTGATCACCCCCCAGATAACCCTTTCACCCCCTAGCACCGCCGTCGCTTGGCGATCATTTTTCTGATCGCTGTCTTGGCGTCGGTGATGCAGATCGGTACCCAGTATTTTTTTTTAGGTTCGCCGCAGGTTTTTATAGCGTCGGGTACCCCCATAAATTATCTAATAAAGGTTTAACCCCCTTGATCGCCCCCCAGGTAACCCTTTCACCCCCTATCACCACTGTCACTAAGCGATCGTTTTTCTGATCGATGTCTTAGCGTCGGTGATGCTGATCGGTAGCCAGTATTTTTTTTTAGGTTCGCCACAGGTTTTTATAGCGTCGGGTACCCCCATAAATTATCTAATAAAGGTTTAACCCCCTTGATCGCCCCCCAGGTAACCCTTTCACCCCCTATCACCACTGTCACTAAGCAATTGTTTTTCTGATCGCTGTCTTGGCGTCGGTGATGCAGATCGGTACCCAGTAATTTTTTTAGGTTCGCCGCAGGTTTTTATAGCGTCGGGTACCCCCATAAATTATCTAATAAAGGTTTAACCCCCTTGATCGCCCCCCAGGTAACCCTTTCACCCCCTATCACCACTGTCACTAAGCGATCGTTTTTCTGATCGATGTCTTAGCGTCCGTGATGCTGATCGGTAGCCAGTATTTTTTTTTTAGGTTCGCCGCAGGTTTTTATAGCGTCGGGTACCCCCATAAATTATCTAATAAAGGTTTAACCCCCTTGATCGCCCCCCAGGTAACCCTTTCACCCCCTATCACCACTGTCACTAAGCAATTGTTTTTCTGATCGCTGTCTTGGCGTCGGTGATGCAGATCGGTACCCAGTAATTTTTTTAGGTTCGCCGCAGGTTTTTATAGCGTCGGGTACCCCCCATAAATTATCTAATAAAGGTTTAACCCCCTTGATCGCCCCCCAGGTAACCCTTTCACCCCCTATCACCACTGTCGCTAAGCGATCATTTTTCTGATCGATGTCTTAGCGTCGGTGATGCAGATCGGTAGCCAGTAATTTTTTTTTAGGTTCGCCGCAGGTTTTTATAGCGTCAGGTACCCCCATATATTATCTAATAAAGGTTTTAACCCCCTAATTGCCCCTAGTTAACCCTTTCACCAGTAATCATCATATAAGTGTTACGGGTGACGCTGGTTAGTTAGTTTGCTTTTTATAGTGTCAGGGCACCCGCCGTATATAACCCAATAAAGGTTTAACCCCCTGATCGCCCGGCGGGTGATATCAATTAGGTTTTAGCGTCAGAGAGGGTCTGCGTCACACCCCAGGCAGCGTCAGGTTAGTGCCAGTAATGCTAACACCCACGCGTGAAGCATACACCTCCCTTAGTGGTATAGTATCTGAACAGATCAATATCTGATCTGATCAGATCTATACTAGCGTCCCCAGCAGTTTAGGGTTCCCAAAAACGCAGTGTTAGCGGGATCAGCCCAGATACCTGCTGGCACCTGCGTTTTGCCCCTCCGTCCAGCCCAGGCCACCGAAGTGCAGTACCGATCGATCACTGTCACTTACAAAACACAACACACATAACTGCAGCGTTCGCAGAGACAGGCCTGATCCCTGCGACTCCAGTGCTGTAGGAGGTGATTTCACCACCACAGTTAAAAAAAAAAAGAAGCAAATATGCCGAAGCATTGGGGCAGCAGGGGCGGAGGAGCGATTTTGCTCCTAATGCCGCGTACATACGGTCGAAATTCCGACGGAGGCTTGCCCGTGGAAAAGTCCGACCATGTGTGTGCGGCATAACTTTTTTGCGGGAGGATGCCCCCATGCTTCGGCATATATAAATGGTGCATGTATGCCCATCATTAGAAGTGGGTGGATGAAGGGCGGTATTCTAATGGTGGGCATACCCACCGATCAATCTCTTTTTTCGTTCAGCCACCTGGCTGCATGAAAAAAAAAGATTACAATACATGTCCAACAAGGACCAGCAACGTACTGGTATGTTGCTGGACTTTGAATGGTTATACCAGATTGATGCCTGCGGGTTTAGGTATCATCTTGGTATCATTCTTTTCAGCCAGCGGCCGGCTTTAATGTAAAAGCAACCCTAGTGGCTAATTAGCCTCTGGACTGCTTTTACAAGCAGTGGGAGGGAATGTCCCCCCCCCGGATATAAAAAGCGCCATTGGGAAATTGGGAAAGCATTTTATCACACCGATCTTGGTGTGGTCAGATGCTTTGAGGGCAGAGGAAAGATCTAGGGTCTAGACCCCAGTTTTTTCAAAAAAAGAGTACCTGTCACTACCTATTACTATCATAGGGGATATTTACATTCCCTGAGATAACAATAAAAATGATAAAAAAAAACAAAACATGGAAGGAACAATTTAAAAATAAAATAAAAAAGCAAAATTAATAATAAAAAAAAAAAAAAAAAAGCACCCCTGTCCTGCCCTGCTCTTGCCCAATGGCGAACGCAAGCGTCGGTCTGGCGTCATATATAAACAGCAATTGCACCATGCATGTGAGGTATCACCGCGAAGGTCAGATCGAGGGCAGTAATTTTAGCAGTAGACCTCCTCTGTAAATCTAACGGGGTAACCTGTAAAGGCTTTTAAAGGCTTTTAAAAATGTATGTAGTTTGTCGCCAATGCGCGTTTGTGCGAAATTTTAAAGCATGTCGTGTTTGGTATCTATGTACTCGGCCTAAGATCATCTTTTTTATTTCATCAAACATTTGGGCAATATAGTGTGTTTTAGTGCATTAAAATAAAAAAAAGTGTATTTTTTCCCCAAAAAATGCGTTTGAAAATACGCTGCGCAAATACTGTGTAGAAAAAAAAAATGCATCACCCACCATTTTATTCTGTAGGGCCTTTGCTTTAAAAATATATATAATGTTTGGGGGTTCAACATCATTTTCCTGCAAAAAAAAATATGTTTTCATGTAAACAAAAAGTGTCAGAAAGGGCTTTGTCTTCAAGTGGTTAGAAGAGTGGATGTAAGCTTCCTAATGTTGTGTATAAAATGCCAGAACAGTTCAAAACCCCCCCAAATGACCCCATTTTGGAAAGTAGACACCCCAAGCTATATACTGAGAGGCATGTCGAGTCCATGGAATATTTTATATGTTGACACAAGTTGCGGAAAAAAGACAATTTTTTTTTTTTTTTTGCACAAAGTTGTCACTAAATGATATATTGCTCAAACATGCCATGGGCATATGTGGAATTACACCCCAAAATACATTCTGTTGCTTCTCCTGAGTACGGGGATACCACATGTGTGAGACTTTTTGGGAGCCTAGCCGCGTACGGGACCCCAAAAACCAATCACCGCCTTCAGGCTTTCTAAGGGTGTAAATTTTTGATTTCACTTCTCACTGCCTATCACAGTTTCGGAGGCCATGGAATGCCCAGATGGCACAAAACCCCCCCAAATGACCCCATTTTGGAAAGTAGACACCCCAAGCTATTTGCTGAGAGGTATTGTGAGTATTTTGCAGATCTCGCTTTTTGTCACAAAGTTTTGAAAATTGAAAAAAAAAAAAAAAAAAAAATAATAATTCTTTCTTCATTTTCAAAAACAAATGAGAGCTGTAAAATACTCACCATGCCTCTCAGCAAACAGCTTGGGGTGTCTACTTTACTAAATGGGGTCATTTGGGGGGGTTTTGTGCTATTTTGGCATTTTATGGCCTTCGAAACTGTGATAGGTAGTGAGGAGTGAAATCAAAAATTTGTGCCTAGAAATCCTGAAGGCGGTGATTGGTTTTCGGGGTCCCGTACGCGGCTAGGCTCCTAAAAAGTCCCACACATGTGGTATCCCCGTACTCAGGAGAAGCAGCAAAATGTATTTTGGGGTGCAATTCCACATATAACCATGGCATGTGTGAGCAATATATCATTTAGTGACAACTTTTTGTAATTTTTTTTTTTTTTTTGTCATTATTCAATCACTTGGGACAAAAAAAAAAATATTCAATGGGCTCAACAGGCCTCTCAGCAATTTCCTTGGGGTGTCTACTTTCTAAAATGGGGTCATTTGGGGGGGTTTTGTGCTATTTTGGCATTTTATGGCCTTCAAAACTGTGATAGGTAGTGAGGAGTGAAATCAAAAGTTTGCGCCCTTAGAAATCCTGAAGGCGGTGCTTGGTTTCCGGGGTCCCGTACGTGGCTAGGCTCCTAAAAAGTCCCACACATGTGGTATTCCCGTACTCAGGAGAAGCAGCAGAATGTATTTTGGGGTGCAATTCCACATATAACCATGGCATGTGTGAGCAATATATCATTTAGTGACAACTTTTTGTAATTTTTTTTTTTTTTTTGTCATTATTCAATCACTTGGGACAAAAAAAAAAAATATTCAATGGGCTCAACAGGCCTCTCAGCAATTTCCTTGGGGTGTCTACTTTCCAAAATGGGGTAATTTGGGGGGGTTTTGTACTGCCCTGCCATTTTAGCACCTCAAGAAATGAGATAGGCAGTCATAAATTTAAAGCTGTGTAAATTCCAGAAAATGTACCCTAGTTTGTAAACGCTATAACTTTTGTGCAAACCGATAAATATACGCTTATTGACATTTTTTTTACTAAAGACATGTGGCTGAATACATTTTGGCCTAAATGTATGACTAAAATTGAGTTTATTCGATTTTTCTTATAACAAAAAGTAGAAAATATCATTTTTTTTCAAAATTTTCGGTCTTTTTTCCGTTTATATCGCAAAAAATAAAAATCGCAGAGGCAATCAAATACCATTAAAAGAAAGCTCTATTTGTGGGAAGAAAAGGACGCAAATTTTGTTTGGGTACAACATTGCATGTCCGCACAATTTACAGTTAAAGCAGCGCAGTGCAAAATTCTGAATTCACCTCTGGTCCTCTAGCTACCAAATGGTCCGGGGCTTAAGTGGTTAAGGTGTATAAGTCTAGCAGCAGCATTTGACACATAGACTCAAGAGGGGATAGCCTGTGTAAAGTTAGGCCTGCAAGAAAGGAGTTGCAGTAGTCAAGGTGGAAAATAACCAGGGAGTAAATATACTGTATATATAAAATATGTTTTTCTCTTGGCCCTCCCTGCAAAGTCCCAAAAATACCTATTATACATAATCTAGCTTCCTTTGATGTGGCAACAATGCTGCACTGCTCCTAAACTCAGACGTAGGCCGGGCCTGTTTGTACTACAGTGGAAGAAGAAAGTGCTGCAGTGGGCGTGGCTATCAGTATTGTCAGCGCTGATTCACTAGGCTATAGCTTGTCAATCATCCTCTGGCCACACCTAGCTCCACCCACTGTTTTCTGGATCGACAGCCATAACCCTGCTGCTGAAACCCTCCCACTGTATGCTGCAGTATCTGGGAGGGGGGACATGTGGGACACAAATGAAGAAAGTTTTGGCTCAGTCAGGGAAGGTCGTTTTTTTGTTTAATTTATTAAGCTTGTGAATCACATAGTAAGTACATTTTGTTGTACTGTAAGCAAATATTTTTTTGTGAATCTCTTGCAAAGAAGACCAGGAAGTGGAAACCCAGTAAAGGTTATTAATAGAACTTTTATTTATTTTTCTATCCCTATAAGATGATTTTTACATCAGCATGCAGATGTGATTTTATGGGGGTAAAGGTCCATTATAACAAACTTGGATTAAATTTCCAGCACGCAAGACAGTGGTCCTAGTTCCTCTACAGCAGGGATATGCAATTAGTGGACCTCCAGCTGTTGCAGAACTACAAGTCCCATGAGGCATTGCAAGACTGATAGCCATAAGCATGACACCCAGAGGCAGAGGCATGATGGGACTTGTAGTTTTGCAACAGCTGGAGGTCCACTAATTGCATATCCTCGCTCTACAGCAATAATGTGATGCAGTGGCGGCTGGTGCTCAAAATTTTTGGGGGGGCACAAACAAACTGGAAAGAAAAACATCAAACGCAGCCACTGTGCCATCAAACGCAGCTACTGTAACTATCACTTGTTTCTAGTGTGCCCCATCAATTGCTGCCAGTGTGTGCCCATCAATTGCCCCCAGTGTGCCCCATCAATTGCTGCCAGTGTGCCCATCAGTTGCCGCCAGTGTGCCCATCAATTGCCACCAGTGTGCTGCCAGTTTGCCCCATCAATTGCCGCTAGTGTGCTGCCAGTTTGCCCCATCAAATGCCGCCAGTGTGCTGCCAGTTTGCCTCATCAATTGCCGCCAATGTGCTACCAGTTTGCCCCATCAAATGCTGCCAGTGTGCTGCCGGTTTGCCCCATCAAATGCCGCCAGTGTGCTGCCAGATTTGCCCCATTAAATGCTGCCAGTGTGCTGCCAGTTTTGCCCCATCAAATGCCGCCAGTGTGCTGCCAGATTTGCCCCATCAAATTCCGCCAGTGTGCTACCAGATTTGCCCCATCAAATGCCGCCAGTGTGCCCCCCCCCTGCCCGGCACTTACCTGTCTCGGTCAAAGCTGTCCTTCGAGTCCTTGATGTCTTCTCCCTTCTCCCGTCCTCTTCTGTCTTCTGCTATGACACAGTGACGCCTGTCGCTTCAGCCCATCAGGTGATCGGTAACCAGACCCCTAACACAGCACTATGTAAGCAGCGAACGCACAGCAGTGCGCCCGCTGCTTAACAATTTGAAAGCCTATTAGAGCCCACAGGCTCTAATCACGAAGCCTATTAGAGCCTATGGCTCTAATCAGGCAATTCCAAAACACCCCCACCGCTGTAATTCAGATGGCCGGCGCTCGACAAGAGGCTGGACACCTGAATAGTGGGCGGCAGCGGCGACAATAGATAGATTCATGCAATGCATGAATCTATCTATTGTTGAGTGACGGGTGCAGGAGAGAGGGGCGGCATTCCTGCGCCCACTATGGACGCATTGCCACTGATGTGATGTATTTTCTGTGCAATGCCTATAGATGATATAAAACTCCAAAGTACAGATCAACAAGTAAATACTAATAATATGATCCTACTGTGCCAAATCACCAAAATACAATATTCCTCCTCGAAACCTCCTGTGTGTGTGCAACAAACAACATTAAAGCGGAGCTCCACCCAAAAGGGGAAGCTCTGCTTGTTGCAACCCTCCACTGCCACATTTGGCACTTTTTTTGTGGGGGGGAAGGGTACCTGGTTTTGACAGGTACCCGCTCCTACTACCGGCTCAAATCGCAGTGGCCATCTGACCCGGAATTTCGCCCCCCTCCTTCCCCCGCAATCTTCTGTGATGCATCACAGGTCCCAGAAGACTACAGGACCATGCACAAGGTGCAACACAACTTGGGCATGCACAGTAGGGAACAGGCTGTGAAGACGCAAGGCTTTACTTCCTGTTTAGATATAACACAAAGTTTGTACTGCTCCAAGTAAAATCTGAGATCTCCCCTTGCTGTGACAAACTGCTGGGTGCCAGGCTTGGTCCGCAACCAGGATATGTACAGCAAAAAAGGGAGGAAAGTGGCAGCACCACCGGCATAGAAAAATAGTAGTTTATTGAAGTTTCATTAAAATCGGGAACACGATATGAACACACTGTTCATGTGGCTTCACTTCCTGTTTCCCTTACTTGCTATGCCAGCGCCTGCACCTGAATCTGATCAAAGAATCGGTTTGGGCGAGGACAACGCTGGATCCCTGGACAGGTAAGTATCCTTATATTAAAAGTCAGGAGCTATAGTATTTGTAGCTACTGACTTTTAATTTTTTGGGGGAGCCTAGAGCTCCTCTTTAACAATACCTAAAATGTATTACCTGGACAAAGTCTTGATGACGAAATGCGTTGGGACATGACTGTACGGCAACCGTGCGTGACACATCATGCCCAACCAGAAGTGACGGTGGTCGGTTGAGGCTCAATGTGGCTAATTCCCTGCTACTGGGTGCCATTCATTATTAATGAGGGAGTGATTGTAACTCAAGGCTTTTGTATAATTTTAACATGTGAGTTTGATGTGAGTTATGTGTGGTTTTTAAAAAGGTGGTTTTACAGCACTATTGGGCTCTCCTTTGTCTTTGCTCTATAGATTTTCATTCTGGGTTGGTGGAATACATCCTGGAGATTTCCGTGGTTGGAGCTAATTATATGATTCTGAGCACAAGTTGCCAAGCATGAGAATACAAGGCAAATTGATCTGGTGAGTGCATATCTGTTGGGGAAGTGGTGACACGGAGAAACAGGTGCGGTGTGAGGACTGCATGTTTTCAGCCAACAGTTTCACATTAAAACGGATGCGTTATGGCAATTCAATTGGACTCTTCTATGGACTTTGCTTATGACTCTTATTGGTGGAAGAGGTGCTACACAATTAATACACTGCAAAGATTCAGCTTGACAGCGCTGCTATATACCTATATAACATTGGTGATTTATTTTTGAATTTGCAACCTATTTACCACTTGCTTACTGGGCACTTATACTTATACCACCTTCTTGCCCAGGCCAATTTCCAGATTTCAGCGCTCTCACACTTTGAATGACAATTGCGCGGTTATGCAACACTGTACCCAAAACTACATTTTAATCATTTTTTACACACAAACAGAGCTTTCTTTTTGTGGTATTTCATCACTACTTGTTTTTTTATTTTTTGCTAAACAAACAAAAAAGACTGAAGCCTCGTACACACAGTCGGGAATCCCGTCGGGGAAAAAAACTTTGGTTTTCCCGACGGGATTCCCGGCAAGCTTGCCTTGCACGCCGAGTGTACACACGGCAATTCAAAAGAACCGCCATTCTTTTGAATAGCAAGAGCGCGTTGACGTCATCGACTACGACGAGCCTGCGCTCGTCACATTCGGTGCCGTCGCCGCCATCTTGCTACACCCTACACTACCCTTGTATGCTACCGCGCATGCGTCAAAGTCTTTTCGAGCATGCGCGGGTTTACCATGGACAGGTAAGCATACACACTCACGGTTTTCTCGGCAGGAAACACTCTGCCGAGAATCCCGACGAGAAAAATAGAGAGCAGGTTCTCTATTTTTCTCGTCGAGATTCCCAGCAGTTTTCCCCGACGAACCGTTTTCCCCGACGAACCGTTTTCTCGGCTAAAAGCTCTCCCAGCAGCTTTCTTGCCGAGAAAACCAGTCGTGTGTATGAGGCTTGAAAAATGTTTCTTTCAACAATGGTTTTCTTCTTGCCACTCTTCCATAAAGGGCAGATTTGTGGAGTGCAGAACTAATAGTTGTCCTGTGGACAGATTCTCCCACCTGAGCTGTGGATCTCTGCAGCTCTTCCAGAGTTACCATGGACCTCCTGTCTGCTTCTCTGATGAATGCTCTCCTTGTCCAGCCTGTCAGTTTAGGTGGATGTCTTGGTAGGTTTGCCGTTGTGTCATACTCTTTGCATTTTTGAATGATAGATTGAACAGTGCTCCGTGAGATGTTCAAAGCTTATGATATTTTTTTCATAAACTAACCCTGCTTTAAACTTCTCCACCACTTTATCCCTGACCTGTCTGGTGTGTTTCTTGGCCATCATGATGCTGTTTGTTCACTATGGTTCTCTAGCAAATCTCTGAGGGCTTCACAGAACAGCTGTATTTATACTGAGATAAAATTACACACAGGTGGACTCTATTTACTAATTAAGTGACTTCTGAAGGCAATTGGTTCCACTAGATTTTTGTTAGGGGTGTCAGAGTAAAGGGTGCTGAATACAAATGTACGCAACACTTTTCAGATATCTATTTGTAAAAAAAATTGAGAACCATTTATAATTTTCCTTCCACTTCACAATTATGTGCCACTTTGTGTTGGTATATCACATAAAATCCCCCAAAAAAATACATTTTCGTTTTTTGGTTGTAACATGACAAAATGTGAAAAATTTAAAGTGGTATGAATACTTTTTCAATGCACTGTAAGTTACATTTAAGCATATGTCATACCTACAGTACATTACACATCCCAACCCCTGCAACAGTTTATGCAGATGCGTCTCATTTTCTTTACAAAGCTGCCACTTTATACTCTTCTCTGCATTATCATTTCAGACTAAATTATTGATAGCTATATACTTTTCTTGCTATATTTTCTATAAATTATATATTCGAGATGTTGTCCGCTTCCATGTAAAATATGATCTAATTATTTTCGCATATGTAAGTAACCCAACGGAGAATCGATCTGCTGAGCCATTTACAATTTACTTCATTAAATTAAACAATTTCCCTTTAGCAAGATGAAACTAACCTCAAAAGAAATCTATCCTACAATATAAAGGATGATCTTTAACCACTTCAGCCCCGGAAGAATTGGCTGCCCAAAGACCGGGCCATTTTTTGCGATTCGGCACTGCGTCGCTTTAACTGACAATTGCGCGGTCGTGCGACGTTGCACCCAAACAAAATTGACGTCCTTTTTTTCCCACAAATAGAGATTTCTTTTGAGGGTATTTGATCACCTCTGCAGTTTTTATTTTTTGTGCTATAAACAAAAAAAGACCGACAATTTTGAAAAAAAAGCAATATTTTTAACTTTTTGCTATAATAAATATCCCCAAAAAATATATAAAAAAACTAAATTTTTCCTCAGTTTAGGCCGATATGTATTCTTCTACATATTTTTGGTAAAAAAAAAATTGCAATAAGCGTTTATTGATTGGTTTGCGCAAAAGTTATAGCGTCTACAAAATAGGGGATAGTTTTATGGCATTTTAATTTTACATTTTTCTTTATTAGTAATGGCAGCGAGCTGCGATTTTTATCATGACTGCGACATTATGGCGGACACAACGGACACTTTTGACACTATTTTGAGACCATTGTCATTTATACAGCGATCAGTGCTATAAAAATGCACTGATTACTGTGTAAATGACACTGGCAGGGAAGGGGTTAACTACTAGGGGACAAGGAAGGGGGTAAGTGTGTCCTAGGGAGTGATTCTAATTGTGAAGGGGCTGGGCTACCAGTGACACGACAGTGATCACTGCTCCCGATGATTGTTTACAAAGGCATCTCCCCGTTCTGCCGCTCCGTGACACGATCACGGGGCAGCGGCGGACACCGAGTCTGCGGGTCCCGCGGGCACGGTCACGGAGCTTGCGGTGGCGCGCACGCCCTGCTAGGCGGCAGATTCAAAGCAACGTACAGGTATGTTGCTTTGCTTGCCCGTGTCATTCTGCCAACGTATATCTACGTTAGGCAGTCAGCAAGTGGTTAAAAACAGAATAGAAGAAAAACGTAATTAATTTCTACAGGAGTCAGATTCCAGCTGTTTTCTGTAGTGTATCTAAACCCAAAAGCAAAAATGTAATACATTTCAGCACACCAGTCCTTAGGCATGGTGGCTGCATTAGTTCTCTTTTTTTTTGGTAGACTACAAATAACTCTCCCCTCTGCTCATCTCAATTACAATACGAGGAGGTGATTTGTAGTTCACATAAGATAGCAGAGAAAGATGATAACCTTGCTTGAGATTTCTGTTGTGTGCACAGGATTTCTGTCAGGATCAACAGGTATTTATAGAAAATGTTTTTAGCCTGACAAAAAAAAACAAATGCAGCCACCACATCTAAGGACTGGTAAGGTTTATTACATGCTTGTCCATTGGTTTAGATCTACTTTAATGAAGTAAGCATCTTATTGGCCATTTATTTTTTTCTCTTTTTTTTTTTGTTGCAATACACAAACACATCACAAATCGTGATAACGTTTGCATATTTATAAAACATTCACCAATGTAATGTAATGTTTTATAGCACCTTTGCCAGTCACTTGTATTGTATGTATAATGCAGCAGTAAATGTGACAGCTGGAGAGGGTCTGAAGAAACTGCTTTTGGAGTTAATGCACCTTCAGGGTCCCTGCTTAGTGCTAGAAATGTGGTTCAATAATAGTTTCAAGACGTGGAGGGCTTTTTTTATAATTAAAAGAATACAAAAAAATGACTAGATGTATTGGCTGGTACCCCCTTGGCATGGGGGCACAGAGCATGTGGTCCTCTGCTATATGAATATTAGTGTACAGGCCAGTGGCAGCTGGTGCTGTATATTTTCTGGGGGTGGCAAACAAGACATCCCCCCTCCCCCGGGGTCAGTCGGTCGGCCCCGCACTTACCCCATCTAGGTGACGGGCAGCTTCGGCTCAGAGGCGGCTGCTTCCTCCTCGAAGGCATCAACCTGCGTCTCGGGCTTCATGGCGTCTTCCACCTCGGCGGTTTCATGGCGGCTTCCTCCTCGGCGGTTTCCCTCCTTCGCTCGGCGTCCAATACGATCGCTTCTCCTCTCGCCAATCGGGTCTTATGATACGCTTCCTGATTGGTCAGGAGGAGAATCAGGAAGACAATAGTGAATATTATTTGCCATTGTCACACAACTGCGTGGGCTCAGGGCGCAGTGCTCTGCGCCCCAAGCCCATCCTTATTTGAAGCCAATTAGAGTCTCAGGCACTAATCATGTGCTTAAAAAAAAAAAAGTCCATACATCCGGCGCATGTAAATTAGGGGTCGGGCGCATGGATTAGGGGGGCAGTGCCCCTGTGCCTCTTCTGGACAGGCCACTACTGGTACAGGCCCTTCAATAGAGGGATACTTTGAGAGGGTCACCAAAAATGATCAATTAAGCCGAAGCATTATTGCTTGATGTTGACAGACACTGGCCTTTCATCAACACCAATGCTCCAATAAAGGGTGCTGGCATTGCGGGGGCTGCCCTCATGGAGAAGAAAGTAGATGGCCAGACCCTGCCTGATAAAGAAGTATAAAGCCCTGTACACACGGTCGGACTTCCATCTGACTTTTCCGTGGTTTTTTGTCCGAACTGAGTTGGTTGGGAACACCCATAGCATACACACGCTCTGACTTTTGTGCAAACTTTCCCAAAACTTTATCCAACATCACGTGGTTTTTCTGCTCTTTTCTGCTCTTTACCGCCACCCTTTGGTCAACTTCTGCTATTGTTGGTTGATTGTAACATTATTTGTTTTGTCCATCGGACAAAAGTCCGATGGTTTTCTGTACACACGGTCGGACTTTGCTCCATCGGACTTTTGTTGGGCAAAAGTTTGTCCGTTTGCAGACCCAACATTTGTCCGATGAAAAACAAAAAAAAACTAAAAAAGTTTGTCCGATGGAGCGTACACACGGTCGGATTGTTGGTCCAACTTGCTCAAAATGAAGTTTGTTGGCCAAAAGTCCGACCGTGTGTACGGGGCTTAGGAGGAACCTTTACCAATTAATCATGGGTGCAACTAAGGAAATTTCAGTTAAAGTGTACCTAAACCTAAAAATTTATATATATTTCAGATTACCATAATAATGGCTTTTTTTTCTTTTTTCCTGATGATTCAGAAAGTAACATACTTCCTGCCTTACAGTGAAAACCAGGGATGTTTTTCTTAGAAAATAGATGCAGGCACTCCCGTCTTCTAAGTCAGTGGTTCTCAACCTCAGTCCTCAAGTACCACCAACGGGTCATGTTTGGGAACTTCCTTTAGATAAAATAGCTCTTACCAATACCATGTCATTGATATTGAATTAAAGCAGCGGTGTAAAGTAAAGGAAAACCTGAAAACATGGCCCGTGGGGGTACTTGAAGACTGAGGTTGAGAACAACTGTTCTAAGTCACTACTTGTCTATGCACCCTACCCACCTCCAATCACAGTCCCTTGGTTTCACACCCCTATCAACCTCCCAGAACCATCCCTTTTAGGGAAAACAGAACAGAAGTAAAGTTTTGTGATGCTTGCTAAATAATTTGTATGTAATTTGGTAATGATAAGAAGAAAAGCAGTAAAATAGATCCACTGCAGCCAGGAAAAATAGCCGCCCCCAGCAACTATAGATTCAACCGGGAACATTAGACCCCAACAGCAGCAATAGATCTCCCAGCAGTCAGCAGCAATACTGTAGATACTTCTCTACAGTAGATCCCCCCCCCCCCAGCAACCACTGGCCTCCAAGCAACATACAACCCCCCTTAGCAACAATATATCCCTCCCTCAACAACAGATACCCTCAATGACTGTAAATCCCCCAGCAGCCAGCATCAATAGACCTTCCAGCACCCCTTGTCATTACATACATTAAATGCTGAAGGTGCCGGAACTGTGTTCCCCCTGAAAAAAAAAACCTGGACACGCATTCACTGTGCATCTATGGAAGAGCAGCGTTGTCATCCTAAGCCAACTATTCTCAGACAGGCTTCCATGAAACCCTAGGGTTCCAACAGAGGTTGGTAGGAGTTCCCTGAGCTGTGACTAATTGACCTTCCATCTAAACTCAATTGCAGTGCTTGCATAAACCATGGCTCCAATACCCCTTGGCAGAGCCAACAGCATGACACCAATTCTCTTTCCTGGTGCCCATTCATGGCAGCATACTACCACATGTATGCTGCCATGGATTGTTACCAGGAAAGGAAAATTATGGTAAGTATTTGTTACAATGTTCCATCTTTTAGCTGTCTATAAGAGTGACACTCAATGTAAGGGTGAGCATTCTTCCCACTGACCCACAAATAAAATTTAGATGGGGTTCCCTGAGACCTGAAAATGATTTCAAGGGTTCCTCTGGAGTAAAAAAAGTTGTGAAAGACTACCCAAAGCAGTTTGGTCCGGTCTTGGTCCGCAGGCTGGTGCCTTCACCATTATCCAATGTCTGTTGACTAAGCTAGAGGAGGATAGGGCACCATGTCATCATTAGGGTATCTGCCACAAGAAGAGCTTCAAAAAGGTTGCTATTATTCAGCGACAAACCCTAGGCAAGAGGTCTTTGCTTCTATAATTAGCACAACTTGTGCTCCACGTTGATTGCAGATTTTAAGCTATGACTTAGCAATGAAAGTGTTGGACCTCTGCATAGAGGCCACTGCTTCTACACAGGGAGTAAAGGTCCTTCTATGCAGCATGCAGGCTTTTCTATCTAGATTGTGACTGCTTTCCAAGGGCTTGTTTAGACTTGTGGTTGGGAGGCATCAAAAACATGTGGCTGAACTGTGTTTTTTTGTCCCCGCCCTTCCAACCACTCCCCTTAAAGTGGTTGTAAAGCCTAAAGATTTTTTACCTTAATGTATTCCTTGCATTAGGGTAAAAAAATGTTAGGTGTCAGCATCCCCCGTCCCCCCTTTACTCAGCCTGCATTTAGTCCAGCGCTGCACAGTTCCCCTCTCCCCTCACTTTCGGATCTCACTGGCTTTGCTGGGGCTCTTCAAGCCAAACCCAAACACTTTAGCGGCACAGGGCACATTTTTTTCCGTAGTATACACTATAAGATTATAGAAGACCTGGGACACCTTTGGCTGCCCCAAAGAGAGTGGTGATGCAGAGCACTGCGGCGAACAGTGGGTGTGGCTAAACTGCTTTTGCTGACATAATTCCCCAACCCCCCCCCCCCCAGTGATGCCAAACCTGCCTCCAGCTCCCGAATGGCAACAGATTTTTGTGTGACTATCTCAGTTACTTGGGGAGCCACAGCCCAGTCTAAATAATGTGTCCGGATTTCAGGCAGACTGAAACCCGGACACAAGATTCCAAACCCGAACTGTCCGGGTGAACCCTGGACAGGTGGCAACCCTACTCCCAGTGTTGTCAATCAAAACCAGTGACGAGGGAGCGGGGGGCGGGGACGACTCCAGCTGTCTGTGTCAATGGATGCAGCAGCGGAGCTCGGGTTTGAGCACGCGTGAGTGCCTCCATGGGGGTACTGGATGGGAGGGGAGGGGCCAGGAGCGCAGGCGGGGGACCCAATAAGAGGAGGTTTGTGGCCGTTATGTGCAATTCTATTGCACAGAGCAGGTAAAGTATAGACATGTCTGTTATTTAAAAAAAAAAAATTACATTTACAACCACATTAAGTTACAAAGGGAGTGGCCGGAGGTGTTCACATGCCTCAGTTGCAATGCTTTACTGTGCACCCACAGCAAAAATGATCCTCCCCAACACATTCAAAACATGATCTTTCAAGTGAATGGAGATGAGCAGAAAATGCCCCATGTTGGTACGGCATTTAGGGGGTTAAAACAGATGGCGAGGAGGCATCATATCTAGAAATGTGCACTGCCGAAAATGTTTTTTGACTTTGTTTCTGTTTCATTCGTTTTTTTTTTTTTGTTTTTTTTTTTTTGGGTCATTTGATATGATCGCAATTCTAAATTTCGTAAATATGAAAATCCGAAAATAAGAAAGAAAATCTGAAAATTCAAAAGAATAACTAACTAACTAATAACTATTACATTATAGGTATTGGATTTTCCTTTCAAATTTGGCTGTTGTACGAATTTATCCGAAGTTACGGATTATCCGAAATAACGAATGCCGCATCTAAACAAATGGAACTGAACGAATTAATAATAAATAATAATAATAATAAAAAGTTTTTATTATTATTATTGTAGTTTATTATTACGGTATTAATTTGTTACGTTCCATTCGATTAGATACGGCATTCAATATTTCTGATAATTTGTAACGATAAATTCGTATTCGTTACGTTCACTAAGGGCTCTTTCACACGGGACGGATCAGTCATGATCCGCCCCGTGAAGCTCCGCTTGCTCAGCGGGGATCGCTCAGTTGATCCCCGCTGAGCCGGCGGATGACTGGGCGGTCCCCGCACACTGTGCAGGGACTGCCCTGTCAGAGCGCCGCTCTCCCCTATGGGGAGATCGGATGAACACGGACCGTCTGTCTGTGTTCATCCGATCCGCTCCGCCGACGGAAGGAAAAATAGGGTTTTCCTCCGTCACACTTTGGCGGAGCGGGTCGGATGTCAGCGGACATGTCACCGCTGACATCCGTGGCTCCATAGGGCTACATGGAGCGTCCGTCCAGGTCTGCCTAAAAAACTGACAGGTGGACCTGAACGGACCTTCCGTGTGAAAGGGGCCTAACAGACAAATTTGAAAGGAAATTCCAATACCTATAATTTAATAGTTAGTAATAGTTACCGTAAGTTAATTATTAGTTAGTTTTACTACTTTTACTGACAATTGCTCGGTCATGCAATGCTGTACCCAAACAAAATGTATAAAAAAAATTCACACAAATAGAGTTTTCTTTTGGTAGTATTTGATCACCTCTCGGTATTTTTTTTTTTTTTTATATAAACAAAAGAAGACTGACAATTTAAAAAAAAAGCAGTATTTTTTACTTTTTTTATGCTATAAAACATCCCATAAAGAAAAAAAAAGTCAAATATCTCTTAATAAATTTTGCTCAAAATGTATTCTGCTACACATGTCCTTGGTTAAAAAAAAAAAAAAAAAAAATTCCAGTGCCCAGTCCCTCCAAGCTTGCGTGCAAAACGCATATGTAAGTCACGCCCATATATGAAAACGGTGTTCAAACCACACATGTGAGGCATCGCCGTGATCGCTAGAGCGAGAGCAATAATTCTAGAACTAGACCCCCTCTGTAATTCAAAACTGGTAAGGTGCAAGGTAGAGTTTTGTGTTGCAAACTCTGGAGATTTTTAAGTGCCAAAGTTTGTCACCATTTCGCGAGCGGGCGCAATTTTGAAGCATGACATGTTGGCTATCAATGTACTCGGTGTAGCATCATCTTTCACAATATAGAAAAAAAAATTGGGCTAACTTTACTGTGTTCTTCTTTTTTAATTCAAAAAAGGGTATTTTTTCCCAAAAAATTGCGTTTGTAAGACCACTGCGCAAATACAGTGTCACATAAAGTATTGCAACGGCCGCCATTTTATTCTCTAGGGTGTCTGAAAAAATATATATAATGTTTGGGGGTAAACAGTAATTTTCTAGCAAAAAATAAATTATTTTAACTTGTAAACAACACATGTAAAAAATAAAAAATAGGCCCGGTCCTTAAGTGATTAATGGTTGGGGTTCTAAGTTATTTTCTAGGAACGAAAAATATGATTTTTAACCACTTAAGCCCCGGACCATTTCGGGCCATTAGGACCAGGCCTGTTTTTGGGATTCGGCACTGCGCTGCTTTAACTGTAAATTGTGCGGACATGCAATGTTGTACCCAAATGAAATTTGCGTCCTTTTCTTCCCACAAATAGAGCTTTCTTTTAATGGTATTTGATTGCCTCTGCGATTTTTATTTTTTGCGATATAAACAGAAAAAGACAGAAAATTTTGAAAAAAAATGATATTTTCTACTTTTTGTTATAAGAAAAATCGAATAAACTCAATTTTAGTCATACATTTAGGCCAAAATGTATTCAGCCACATGTCTTTAGTAAAAAAATGTCAATAAGCGTATATTTATTGGTTTGCGCAAAAGTTATAGCGTTTACAAACTAGGGTACATTTTCTGAAATTTACACAGCTTTAAATTTATGACTGCCTATCTCATTTCTTGAGGTGCTAAAATGGCAGGGCAGTACAAAACCCCCCCCAAATGACCCCATTTTGGAAAGTAGACACCCCAAGGAAATTGCTGAGAGGCATGTTGAGCCCATTGAATATTTTTTTTTTTTGTCCCAAGTGATTGAATAATGACAAAAAAAAAAAAAAAAATTACAAAAAGTTGTCACTAAATGATATATTGCTCACACATGCCATGGTTATATGTGGAATTGCACCCCAAAATACATTCTGCTGCTTCTCCTGAGTACGGGGATACCACATGTGTGGGACTTTTTAGGAGCCTAGCCACGTACGGGACCCCGGAAACCAAGCACCGCCTTCAGGATTTCTAAGGGCGCAAATTTTTGATTTCACTCCTCACTACCTATCACAGTTTCGAAGGCCATAAAATGCCAAAATAGCACAAAACCCCCCCAAATGACCCCATTTTGGAAAGTAGACACCCCAAGCTATTTACTGAGAGGCATGTTCAGTCCATGGAATATTTTATATTTTGCCACAAGTTGCGGGAATATGACAAACTTTTTTTTTTTTGCACAAAGTTGTCACTAAATGATATATTGCTCACACATGCCATGGGCATATGTGAAATTACACCCCAAAATACATTCTGCTGCTTCTCCTGAGTACGGGGATACCACATGTGTGGGACTTTTTGGGAGCCTAGCCACGTACGGGACCCCAAAAACCAAGCACCGCCTTCAAGGTTTCTAAGGGCATAAATTTTTGATTTCACTCCTCACTACCTATCACAGTTTTGAAGGCCATAAAATGCCAAGATGGCACAAAACCCCCCCAAATGACCCCATTTTGGAAAGTAGACACCCCAAGCTATTTGCTGAGAGGCATGTTGACCCCATTGAATATTTTTTTTTTTTTGTCCCAAATGATTGAATAATGACAAAAAGAAAAAAAAATGTACAAAAAGTTGTCACTAAATGATATATTGCTCACACATGCCATGGTTATATGTGGAATTGCACCCCAAAATACATTCTGCTGCTTTTCCTGAGTACGGGGATACCACATGTGTGGGACTTTTTGGGAGCCTAGCCGCGTACAGGGCCCCAAAAACCAAGCACTGCGAACGCTGCAGTTATGTGTGTTGTGTTTGGTAAGTGACAGTGATCGATCGATACTGCACTTGGGTGGGCTGGGCTGGGCTGGGCTGGGCGGAGGGGCTAAACGCAGGCGCTAGCAGGTATCTGGGCTGATCCCGCTAACACTGCGTTTTTGGGAACCCTAAACCGCTGGGGATGCTAGTATAGATCTGATCAGATCTGATCAGATACTATACCACTAAGGGGGGTGTATGCTTTGCGCGTGGGTGTTAGCGTTACTGTCACTAACCTAACACTGCCTGGGGCGACGCAGACCCTCTCTGGCGCTAAAACCTAATTGATCTCACCCGCCGGGCGATCAGGGGGGTTAAACCTTTATTGGGTTATATACGGTGGGTGCCCTGATGCTATAAAAAGCAAACTAATCAACCAGCGTCACCCGTAACCTTTATATGGTGATCACTGGTGAAAGGGTTAACTAGGGGCAATCAGGGGGTTAAAACCTTTATTAGGTTAAATATGGGGGTACCTGACACTATATAAAAACCTGACGGGTAACCTAAATAACTAAATAACTTACTGGCTAACCAGTGACACCAGTGACGCTTATACGGCGATCACTGGTGAAAGGGTTAACTCTAGGGGCAATCAGGGGGTTAAAATAATATATGGGGGTACCTGACACTAATAAAAACCTGCGGCGAACCTAAAAAAAAATAACTGCCTATCTAAAACACCAGCGACACGAATACAGCGATCGGAAAAACAATCGCTTAGTGACGCTGAAGTTAGGGGGTGAAAGGGTTACCTGGGGGTGATCAAGGGGTTAAACCTTTATTAGAGGGGGGTTAGGGGGCTACCCTGGACCTAAAGGGGCCTAATCCTAACTGCCCTGCAACTTTTTACAATCACAGATGACACTAAATGCAGTGATCAGTAAAATAAATGATCACTGCAATCAGTGACACTGTGATTGGGGGCTTTGGGGTGACCTGGGGGGTGATCTGGGGGTGACTGGGGGGTGATTTGTGTGCCTATGTGTACCTACGTGTCAGTGGACTGTTGGTGCACTAACCTCTGTCTTCTCTCCTCGGCGCCGGGAACGAAAAGACCGCGGCGAGGGAGATGACATCACTTCCTCCAGCATGTGTTTACATCACATGGCGGAGGAAGCATTTTCATTGGCCGGGAGCGATCGCGAGGGGGGGGGGCGGAATCGAGCGCCCCCCCCCCCTCATGCCTGATCGCTCCCGAACACTTAACGGCCGCTCACTGCAGTGAAGGGGGGTCCGGATGGACCCCCCAACTGCACAAAGGCGATCACGTAGATCTACGTGATTCTGCCTGTCGGTGCCATTCTGCCGACGTAAATCGGCGGTGGGCGGTCGTTAAGTGGTTAAATGGCAGAAATGTTAGAATTTTCCTGGACTGGAACTGGTTAATGGCAGTATTACCAGCAGGGCCGTTTGAAGGAATTTGGGGGCCCCCAAGCAAGAAGCGGGGGACAGGGTGTTCAAGTTGGGGGGGGGGAGATGCAGCTGCCGCTGACCACCGGGAAGTACTGTACTTCTTGCAAGCTGATAAGTGGCATTTTGTTTTATCAATTTGATAAGTGTAAAAAAATGGCCATTGATTCTGCTATAAACCGGGTAGTATTTCTTCTGATAAGTGGGGGGGGGTCTTGATGACTGCATCCCCCCCTTACTCCCCCCCATGTTCTTTTTACCCCCCCTACCGCATACCGTGCGGCACGAGATGCAGTTTGCTGTTCCCGGGAGGACTGGTAGGAAGTGAGCACTGAGTGTGTGCACTTCCTGTCAGTCCTGCCGGGAACAGGAAACTGAATCTCCTGTACCGCGCGGTTACGGTACCCGGCCCAGGAAGAGGAGCTCGGCCATGCTACAGGCTGCAGCATTTATACGAAGCGGCGGCACGGCAAGGGCCCGCCCTGCTGGGGCCCCAGGCCAGCTCGGGGCCCCAGGCAGTTGCTTGTTTTGCCTGTCTTGTTCCGACGGGCCTGATTACCAGCTAAAATAAAAGGACTGGTAAGCTGCAACACTATCAAATTTTCTTTAATCAATACTGTTGTGTTACACTATGTGATTATTCTTGCTCTGTGTCTTTAAGATCTGTCCCCTTCTTTCTAGCTGAACTCTCTCTCTCACCGTAGTTCTTTATATATCTCCTCCACTTCCTGATTCTGGTCATTACTCCTGTATTTCTTCCATGCTAAACTTCTTACATGTGGCTTACAACTGCAACGTTTTTCTACCTATGAATATCCATCATTAAACGGAACATTCGAAAGGATTCATCGTCTGTCGTCCTAACTGTGAGTTTATTCATTGAGTTAAACTGCCTGTATCGATGCAAGGGATGAATATCAAACCAGCTTGAGTAAGGCCTACTTAAACCTGGAGATGAACTTTATCGCTTTGTAGTTGAGACAGAACAGTAGAAAAACGGAGTTTCACAGCCTAATTACAAGATTTCTGCATGTCAGTACTGAAACAGACAAGATTTACTGCCCTCATAGCAAGACAGAAGGGACAGAGCAGCACATGGCAGCCTTATAGCCTGAGACAATCTGCACAGTGTCATATTTCAGCACACAGATCCTGCCTGCTTTCACAGTCAGTCTGCTATCATGAGTGACCAAGCTTCTGCATGTGAACTCACATCTACCTCCCCACAAGTTCCTGAAGAAACTGAGTTACCCAAACGCTCAGTTAAACCCACTTGGAAAGTAATGGAGAATTATGGAGCTTCAAGGACTGAATTGTCAAATAGCTTGGAATTAGTCTGGGAGAAAATCCTTGCTGAAGCCAATACAGTGTCTGTTGAACGTGAACTACTGACACTAGAGGGCGCCATTAAACAACTTTCTGCCTCATATGAGCTTTATCAGCTTACCAGCATCAAATTCACTAATGTCTTACAAAACATGAAGTCAGAAAGTGCGATGATGCAATTAAAGCGCGTCAATGCTCTCAATATTGAAAGAGACAGTTTTATCCAGCAAAGCAGATTAAAGGCAGAAGCAAAAATAAAGTTGTTACAGGACACTGCATCTCACAGATCTGTTTCCACCAGACGTTCTAAAAACTCGTCAAGATCCCATAGTTCAAGATACTCAACACTCAGTGAGCGACTTATTAATGCCCGCGCTGAAGTGGAAGCCAGCAAAGTGCAGGTGGCATATGCAGAAAAAAGAGCAGAGTTGGAAGCGCAGTCAGCACGTCAAAGAGCAGAGTTGGAAGCGCAGTCAGCACGTCAAAGAGCAGAGTTGGAAGCTCAGAGAGCAGAGTCGGAAGCTCAGTCAGCCCGTCAAAGAGCAACAATGGAAACCTTAAATGAACAGTGTAAACATGACGCAGCTATGGCAAAGCTAAGGGTCCTACAGCAAGCTATCAGTGCAGACGAAGGTGCAAGTGAGAAAGACAGCATTAACCTAAACATAGCAGATATGGAAGACCCCCTCAAACGCACTAAAGACTATGTCCTAAGCCACTGCAGTGCACACTCCATTGTCTCCAATGCTCCGGACTACATAGAGACTCCTTCACAGCTTCAAGTTAAAGAGGTTCCAGCAACTTCCTGCACTCAAAATCACTCCACTGCATTTCCTACCTGCCTACCTTGCCTGCCTTCATACGTCACAGAGCATCAGCGCAAGCTTCAGGCAAGTCATCAATCTCCAGTCATCGGTACAGCCTTGAATCAACGTACCATTGGAACAACTGACTTCAAGCAAGCAACTCACCTGGATGCATCTGCTGCACCATATTTCCCTGTGTCCTTTAACAACAATGTCAAAGATAACGCAATCAGCACCATACAGCCAACAGCATCTCACATAAAGGTGGAGACATCTGAGACAGAAGAGTTTGTGAGGTACATGCTTCGCAGAGAGCTCACAAAGACTGGTCTTACAAGTTTTGATGACCAACCTGAGAACTACAGAAGTTGGAAATGTGCCTTCAGAACTACAATCAGCAATATTGGCATTACAGCTGATCAAGAATTGAATCTGCTGATCAAATGGCTTGGTCCTCTATCTGCTGCACATGTTAAGCCATTAAGATCGGTTTTCATGGACAATCCTACTGCAGGCCTCACAGCTGCATGGGAGCGACTAGAGCAAAGTTATGGCAGTCCAGAAGCTATAGAAATTGCTTTGTTCATACGTCTGGAAACTTTCCCAAAGATATCCGGTAAGGACAACAAGGAGTTCCAGAGACTGAGTGACCTTCTCCTTGAGCTTCAGCTAGCCAAGACAGACCCAAAACTACCTGGACTCAGTTACCTTGACACTCCAAGAGGGGTAAACCCAATTGTCTCCAAGCTCCCGTATGGTTTGCAAGAGAAATGGACTGCACTAGGGTCATCATACAAAAGAGAGAACAAGGTTTCCTTCCCTCCATTCTCTTTCTTCTGTGAATTCATCAGGAAAATTGCAGAGACCAAGAACGATCCAAGTTTTTCCTACGGTGAGTACAGCCTCTTCTCACCCTTTCCTAAGAGTACCAGTCTTCAGGGCAACTATAGAAACCATAGAGGCCCAGTGTCCGTGAAAAAGACTGACATCCTTCCCACTCCTACCACAGTTCTGGCCACGAACAAACAGAGTAGGAAGATTGAAAACCCTAACAGAGAGTGTCCCATACACAAGAAGCCACACCCCCTCAATAAATGTATCGGCTTTAGGAAAAAAGCCTCTGGAAGAGCGCAAGGAGCTTTTAAAGACATTTAGGGTATGTTTCAGGTGCTGTGCTTCTACAGAACATTTTGCAAGGGACTGTAATGTGTCCATCAAGTGCATAGAGTGTGGCTCTGAAGAACATGTGCAAGCCCTCCATCCTCTTGAGCCCAGCTCTGCACAACCTGCCAACACTCCTCCCAGGTTAACGCATGGTGGGGAGAATACAGACCAAGTGCCTAATTCTACCATCATTTCTTCATCCTGCACTGAAGTTTGTGGAGAAGACCGCTGTGGTAAGTCCTGTGCTAAGATATGCTTGGTGAACATATACCACAAGGATCAACCAGAAAAGTCTCTAAAGGCATATGCTATCTTAGACGATCAGAGCAATCGATCACTTGCAAAATCGGAATTGTTCAATCTATTTGAAATAAAAGGCGAAGCTCATCCTTACACCTTGGGTACCTGTAGTGGAACTATAGAGGTTTCTGGAAGAAGGGCTCATGGACTCATGGTATCTTCTCTCAAAGGTAACTTGCAATTACCCTTACCTACACTTGTTGAGTGCAATCAGATACCTGCTAACAGGGAAGAAATCCCTACTCCAGCTGCTGCTTTCCATCACCCTCACCTCAAGGTAATAGCAAATGAGATACCGCCGCTTGACAAAGATGCTCACATCCTTCTTCTGTTAGGAAGAGACATTCTAAGAGTTCACAAGGTACACAGACAAGTCAGTGGACCCCCAGATGCCCCATTTGCCCAGTGCATGGATCTAGGGTGGGTCATCATAGGCAATGTTTGCATAGGCAAAATGAAAAGACCTACCAACATTTCGTCATTCAAGACAAATGTTCTGCCAAATGACCGAAACACTTACTTTGAGCCATGCCCACATCACTACTGGGTGAAAGAGAAGATAGCCAGCCACGAATGGCAACATGGTATCTCAGGTGACACAAGCCCTTTCTCCTGCCATGATGGCGACTTCGGCTCTACAGTGTTTAAAGCAACCAGTGAAGATGACATACTGGCTCCTTCAATGGACGACAAAGAATTCATCAAGGTAATGGACAATGAGTTCTTTCAAGATGACTCCAATAACTGGGTAGCACCCCTACCCTTTCGTCTCCCAAGAGAGAGATTGCCCAACAACTTACAGCAGGCCATCAGTAGATTCTCCTCCTTAAAGCGAAACTTAAGCAGGAAACCAGAGATGCAAAAGCACTTTGTGGACTTTATGCAAAATGTATTTGACAGAGATCATGCAGAGCCTGCTCCCCCACTAAAGGAGGGAGAAGAATGCTGGTACCTTCCATCCTTTGGCGTGTATCACCCACGCAAACCAGACCAAATCAGAGTTGTCTTTGATTCCAGTGCTCAGCACAAAGGTGTTTCTCTTAACAACATGCTCCTTACTGGACCCAACTTGAACAACAGTCTAATAGGAGTCTTGATTTGTTTCAGACAAGAGCCTGTAGCAGTAATGGCCGACATTCAACAGATGTTTCACTGCTTCATCGTCAGAGAAGACAACAGAAACTACCTCAGGTTTCTATGGCACAAGGACAATGACCTCAACAAGGAAGTTATAGATTATCGCATGAAGGTACATGTCTTTGGTAACAGTCCTTCCACAGCAGTGGCAACTTATGGGCTAAGGAAAACAGCTCAGACTGGAGAAGTTGAATATGGATCTGATGCCCGTCAATTTGTTGAAAGAAACTTCTACGTTGACGACGCACTTAAGTCCTTTCCAACTGCTAAAGAAGCAATTGATCTTCTCACCAGAACAAAGGAGATGCTGTCTGTAGCAAACCTTAGACTGCACAAGATTATATCCAACAGCCAGGAACTTATGAATGCCATTCACTCTGAGGACTATGCCACTAGTCTAAAAAACCTTGACTTAGGTACAGATGTGCCTCCTGTACAGCGAAGTCTGGGTTTGTTGTGGAACATCAAGCAAGACAAATTCACCTTCCAAGTGTCAACTTGTGACAAACCCTTCACTAATGGAGGAGTCCTGTCCGTGGTGAATAGCATCTATGACCCACTGGGTTTCCTTGCTCCAGTTACCATTCAAGGTAAGATTTTACTAAGACAGTTGTCTACTGAGAACATAGACTGGGATACTCCCTTGCCTAGTGAGAATCAACACAAGTGGGAAAGGTGGAGATATTCTTTGAAGTCACTAGAAAAACTTCAGATTCCCCGTTGCTATGTTCCGGGTTCCATTTCAACTGCTAAACGGAGAGAGATTCATATTTTCTCTGATGCATCAGTTGAAGCTATTGCTGCAGTAGCCTATTTGAAGATCTCTGAACTGAATGGAGAATCACACTGTAGTTTTGTTCTAGGCAAGGCAAAACTCACACCCAAGCCTGCACATACCATACCAAGACTTGAACTTTGTGCAGCCGTGCTAGCAGTAGAAATTGCCGAGGTCATACGAAGTGAAATGGACACTAGAATTGATTCTTTCACCTTCTATACAGACAGTAAGGTAGTACTTGGTTACATAAACAACCAAACAAAACAATTTTATGTGTACATCAGCAACAGGGTTGAACGTATCAAGAGATTCTCTCTACCAAGTCAATGGCATCACGTTCCCACTGAACTCAACCCAGCTGACTGTGGGACCAGAGCCGTGTCACCTGCTGCTCTTCAGGACAGCCTATGGCTGTCACCTTCAAGGTTTCTGTGTGAGGACTCTTACTTACTCCCTATTGACACCACCTATGGGCTAGTAAACCCTGAAGATGATAAGGAAATAAGAACTGTGAACACCTCACTCCACACTTCTGTAAGTACAAAACAGAAGCTGCGGTCACACCATTACAGGCATCAATGGAAGCAGGTGCAGCATCTAGCCAATGTGTTCTGGCATCGCTGGAATAAAAAGTATCTTCATCACCTTCAAGGTCGTTACAAATGGCAAGCATCTAAACCGAATCTTAAGGTTGGAGACCTCATCCTTCTAAAAGACAGGGAAGTTTTTCAGAATGAGTGGCCTATGGGCCTTATTACTAAAGTTATGCCCAGCGACGATAACAAAGTCCGGAAGGTAGAAGTCAAGGTAACCAAGGGAGGATCGACACAAACCTTTAGTCGACCAATTACAGAGTTAGTACTCCTTTTGCCAGGTGAGTGACTTGTGCAAGGACTAGCCATGCTGTTGGCACGGCGGGGAGTACATTGCTGCCATCTACAGGTTCTACTCAGAACTTTGGAATTATTTGAAGACATCATACTGTGACTTTATGTTCTTCATCCTGTTGAACTTACGTTTATTATTTGCTTGTTGCATGTTTTTCATTACAGGTTCCAGGACATTCGTCAGTATTGGACTTTTTGAAAATATATATTTTAGTTTGAGGTTATGAAATCTAAAGATTTCAGACGGGGAGTGTTGTGTTACACTATGTGATTATTCTTGCTCTGTGTCTTTAAGATCTGTCCCCTTCTTTCTAGCTGAACTCTCTCTCTCACCGCAGTTCTTTATATATCTCCTCCACTTCCTGATTCTGGTCATTACTCCTGTATTTCTTCCATGCTAAACATCTTACACGTGGCTTACAACTGCAACGTTTTTCTACCTATGAATATCCATCATTAAACGGAACATTTGAAAGGATTCATCGTCTGTCGTCCTAACTGTGAGTTTATTCATTGAGTTAAACTGCCTGTATCGATGCAAGGGATGAATATCAAACCAGCTTGAGTAAGGCCTACTTAAACCTGGAGATGAACTTTATCGCTTTGTAGTTGAGACAGAAAAAATACAGTTTTTACTTATGTCTTCCACACTCAGAAACAATGTATCACATGGTTTACATAATTAGGAATCCATGTATAGAGAGAAGGTCCTATTGAAACATTTCTTGTGAATTGTATTTAAATCCCATCCGCCGTAAATCCATTCAAACCTTTAATGCAGTGTGACCATTCATACCAGGCAGTCTTGTGCACTTCATTGAATGGAAGCAAAGCAGCATGAAAATGATATAGTGTCAATGGCCGCTAACAGAGCAACATGAGGATACATTTCACACTTTGTTGATAAGGAAACAAGAAACTGTGAATGTCTTTCTTTGGAACGACTTTACATGTCTAGTCAAAGCAGAAAGAAGAGAGAGGAGAAAAAAGAAAAAGCTTGTTTTTACTGTCAAGTAACTGCTAGCATTTGCCATGCATTCAGGTAACAAAAATAGGCTTATGTACGCCCGATATGTTGGCACATATTTCCAAAGCTGCTATTTAATCCAGTGTTGTGTTCATTATATAATCATTTAGCGCCCTCCTAGTTAAGCTGCTAGGTAAATTTAGTTTTTGGCTCAACTGTGACCAGGGGCATAGACGTGCACACAAGGTGTGCCAGGTGTGCCTGGGCACACCCAAATCTGAATGCCCCCCCCATGTCCCCTACCTTCCCACCCTGCAGCGCTGCCAGCTTCCCTTCTCTCCTCTAACACCAGCTGCTGCGAGGGATGCTTTAGGATTGAAAGCGGGGGAAGAGGCCAGTAAATATGTAGTTTACCAGCCCCTTCCTTTTCTGAATAAACACAGCGAGTGATTGGTACCAATCACTCACTGTTCATTCATACCTGAAGCATAATAAGCTGTCTTTGCTATGTATCAGTCTGTGAATAAACAGGAAGCCGCTCAGCACTTCCCATTCATTCACTGTCTAGTGCAGCTGAGGCTGCAGAGAAAGGGACTGGGGAATCTCTGTGCTCAGTCCTTTTCTCTGTCTCAAAAGTGAGACATCAGGGGTCTGTTTAGACCCCTAATATTTCACCAAAGTCCCCAATGGGGTTCCTAAAAAAATGTACAAAAACACATAGTTAAAAATAAGATTGTAACATGTGTGTTCGAGCTTTGGGGTGCACATCCTAATGCAATAGGCTGTGCACACCTATGACCAGGGGAGCAGTAATAGTTGGGTCTGGTCTGTTCAGGGCTTTACAGGTTGGGAGTTTGATTGCTCCCCCTTTCTCCAGAAGAAGTTTCTGGAGCTTAGGAGGGAAATTTCAAATTATCAGTTTGAATATTGAGCAGGACCTAGCCAATCCCTGGGGAGGTGTGCCCAGATGGTGGCTGGGATGCTGTTAAATAGCCAGGAGCCCTGAGGAAATAGTATGTTTCCCTGTTGAGGGAAGGGATCTGTGAGCCAAGAGGGGGGGGCTGTTTGCCCCTGGAGCCGTTTGGACTTGACGCTGTACTATTCTACAAGAGGCTGCACCTATGGACTGAACCTGTTCTGGGATTCTGCCTTTACCTCATATCAAATCTACTTCATGATCCCCATATGTCAACCTGTGGACTGCTCCAGTCTACCTTTACTTGTGCTACTGTTACTGAGCGAGTGTCCTTTGCTAACTATACGTAAACATTTTGGAGTATCCCCACATCACCCTAAATCTCCTCCTGTTACAAGTTTCTACAAGAAAATACATTTTTAAATACAACCCCTAGACTGGTCAATGAACTGGTGTGAGTGGAATGTCCCTGTTTGCCTGGCTGCCTCTGCCCTGTTTTTGGGAAAGAGCCTGCTATACTACAGCAGCCCCTTGGGGGGTAGCGCTAAATCATGAATTGTATTTACATGCAGCTACAGAAGCACCAAAGTCTGTCTTGATGTTAGCCTCCTGTATACTCTTGCCCTGCAGCACTGAAAAAAAAGGAACAGCGCTGTACACCAGTCACGCTCCGCACTATTACATTAAGTCCATCTAACATTGTCATGTTACTTCTGCTGCTTCTTGGTCCTATTACAGGCTGAGATGGATCCTGGACTGAGATGTATTGCTCATCAGGGATGAGAAAAACACACCTGAGTTTGGTTTGCCCAACTGTGCTGAAGTACTAAACATTTGGCTTACCCAAGCTAAAGTCAGTGGAAGCTGAATCTTTATAGTCATTTCTGGCCATTTTATACATTTTGTGGTGTTACAACCAAAAACCTAAATGTATTTTATTGGGATTTTATGTGATAGACCAACACAAAGTGGTACAAAATTGTCAAGTGAAGGGGAAAATTATACTGTAAATGGTTTTCCACAGTTTTTTACAAATAAATATGTGAAAAGTGTGGTCTACATTTGTATTCAGCCCCCCTGAGTCAATACTTTGTAGAACCACCTTTCTCTGCAATTACAGCGGCAAGTCTTTTTGGGGATGTCTCTACCAGCTTTACACATCTAGAAAGTGAAATTTTTGCCCATTCTTCTTTGCAAAATAGCTCAAGCTCTGTCAGATTGGATGGAGAGCGTCTGTGAACAGCAATTTTCAAGTCTTGCCACAGATTCTCAATTGGATTTAGGTCTGGACTTTGACTGGGCCATTCTAACACATGAATATGCTTTGATGTAAACCATTCCATTGTAGCTCTGGCTGTATGTTTAAAGGGGTTGTAAAGGTTTGTGATTTTTCACCTTAATACATCCTATGCATTAAGGTGAAAAAACACCTCGCTGTCATGTGCCCAGCCCCCCGTTTTATTTACCTGAGGCCGTTCACCTGCTGTGTGCGTCCCCCAGCATCCTCTTCTCCACTGAGTCTGGCCGTTGATTGGATAGATTGACAGCAGCGCAGCCAATGGCTCCCGCTGCTGTCAATCACATCCAATGACGCGGCCGCCGGGGGGGCGGGACCGAGTCATCCACTTGGCGTCTATGAACGCCAACTGTATGACACGGAAGCGCGCCCGCAAAATAACCCCCTCAGGACAGAGCTTCCCAGAGGGGGTTAGCTTTAGCGGGGAGGAGCCGAGACAGCCGCCGAGGGACCCCAGAACAGCAGGATCGGGGCCACTCTGTGCAAAACTAACTGCACAGTGGAGGTAAGTATAACATGTTTGTTATTTAGAAAAAAAAAAAAAATCGAACCTATACAACCCCTTTAACCACTTCATCCCCGGACCATTTGGCTGCCAAATGACCGGGCCCCTTTTTGCGATTCGGCACTGCGTCGCTTTAACTGACAATTGCGCGGTCATGCGACGTGGCTCCCAAACAAAATTGATGTCCTTTTTTTCCCACAAATAGAGCTTTATTTTGGTGGTATTTTATCACCTCTGCGGTTTTTATTTTTTGCGCTATAAACAAAAATAGAGTGACAATTTTGAAAAAAAAGCAATATTTTGTACTTTTTGCTATAATAAATATCCCCAATTTCGTTTTAAAAAGCTATTTTTTTCTCAGTTTAGGCTGATATGTATTCTTCTACATATTTTTGGTAAAAAAATTGCAATAAGCATGTATTGATTGGTTTGTGCAAAAGTTATAGCGTCTACAAAATAGGGGATAGTTTTATTGCATTTTTATTATTATTTTTTTTTTTACTAGTAATGGCGGCGATCTGCTGATTTTATCGCGACTGTGACTTTATGTCAGACACATCGGACACTTTTGACACATTTTTGGGACCATTGTCATTTTTACAGCGATCAGTGCTATAAAAATGCACTGATTACTGTAAAAATGACACTGGCAGTGAAGGGGTTAACCAATAGCAGCTGAAGGGGTTAAGTGTGTCCTAGGGAGTGATTCTAACTGTTAGAGGGAGGAGCTACCAGTGACACGTCAGCGATCACTGTTCCCGATCACAGGGAACAGTAGATCCCTGATCTGACACTAGGCAGAACAGGGGAATGCCTTGTTTACAAAGGCATCCCCCTGTTCTGCCTTTGCCGACCGCACACTCTCAAGGCACGCGGCGGGCGCGTGCGTGCCTGCTGGGCGGCAAATTTAAAGGGACGTACAGGTACGCCCATTTGCCTGCCCGTGCCATTGTGTCGACGTACATCGTCGTGCGGTGGTCGGCAAGTGGTTAAGGTCGTTGTCCTGCCGGAAGGTGAAGCTCCTCTCCAGACTCGTCTTTTGTAGACTCAAAACAGTTTTCTTCTAAGATTGCCCTGTATTTGGCTTCATCTATCTTCCCATCAACTCTGACCAGCTTCCCTGTCCCTGCTGAAGAAAAGCATCCCCACAACATGATGCTGCCACCACCATGTTTCACAGTGGGGATGGTGTCTTCAGGGTGACATGCAGTGTTAATTTTTCGCCACACATAGCGTTTTGCTTTTAGGTCAAAAAGTTACATTTTGGTCTCATCTGACCAGATCACCTTCTTCCACATGTTTGCTGTGTCTCCCCACATGGCTTCTCCCAAACTGAAAATGGGACTTCTTATGGTTTTCTTTCAACAATGGCTTTCTTCTTGCCACTCTTTCATAAAGGACAGATTTGTGGAGTTCACGGCATAATAGTTGTCCTGTGGACAGATTCTCCCACCTGAGCTGTGGATCTCTGCAGCTCCTCCAGAGTTACCATGGACCTCTTGGCTGCTTCTCGGATTAATGCTCTCCTTGCCCAGCCTGTCAGTTTAGGTGGACGGCCATGTCTTGGTAGGTTTGCAGTTGTACCATACTCTTTCCATTTTCAGATGGTGGATTGAACAGAGCTCTGTGAGATGTTCAAAGCTTGAGATATTTTTTTATAACCTCACCCTGCTTTAAACGTCTCCTGACCTGTCTGGTGTGTTCCTTGGCCTTCATGATGCTGTTTGTTCACTAAGGTTCTCTAACAAATCTCTGAGGGATTCACGGAACAGCTGTATATATACTGAGAATAAATTACACACAGGTGGACTCTATTTACTAATTAGGTGACTTCTGAAGGCAATTGGTTCCACTAGATTTTAGTTAGGGGTGCCAGAGTAAAGGGGGCTGAATACAAATGCACTCTTTTCACATATTTATTTGTAAAAAAAAATGAAAACCATTTATCATTTTCCTTCAACTTCACAATTATGTGCCACTTTGTGTTGGTCTATTACAGAAAATCCCCAAAAAATACATTTAAGTTTTTGGTTGTAACATGACAAACTTTCCAAGTTTATGAATATTTTTTCGAGGCACTGTAGGTCAAATAATTGACAGGTGGAGCTGGGTGCTTCAAAAAAATAAAAAACATAAGAAAAATTACGCTCAGCCAGTAAAAATGTAACAATCCCAGTATCAGATCACCATCTTACCCACTTCCCAAATAAGGAGTTTGAACAGTAATAATGGCAAGAAGCTGCAGACCTACACAGCATTGAAAAGCCTGCTGAACTGGTCTGCAATAGAGAATATTAAACCCAGATGATGGTTATTAGGGTTGACATTCTGGCTTTGGTACGTTACATTATCTGGGTTCCAATAATACATCATTGGTTGACCTTAGTCATTGTCTGGATTTGCTCTTTAAAGCTGAAGTAAGGTATGTCAATGTTATACATAGTTACATTGGTTCTGCTTGGACCAATGTATGTATGTGCCATACCTGTGAGATGAGATCCCTGTGGAAGTTGGAAACCGCTACTTCCATTTGGACAAGCAAACTGCAACATAGACAGGACCCATGCAGCTAAACAGGACATCTTTCAGTGACCCCCAATAAAAGGATAGACATTTGGACTGAATTTTCTTACAGACCAGATCCTTGATGATATGCACTGTTAGAAGGAGATTGCAACTAAGTAGCAGGGAAATGATACACACTTTTGAAAATAGCCTATAAAAAAGGCAGATCCTGGATTCTTCGCTTCTTCTTGCTGGTTGGTCCTCATGGAGAAATTATCCCCCATGTTTTTATATACTCTGGTATAGCACATATGGTATTTCACGCAAGATGTCTACATGATATCCTCTGAGGAAGATCATCACATTATTAAAGATCGAAACGCGTCGGGGATCCATACACATGCCAACCCATAGTGGTGACCTGTATATGGTTATTGTTAGGGTTGTCCCGATACCACTTTTTTAAGACCGAGTACAAGTACCGATACTTTTTTTCAAGTACTCACCGATACCGATTACCGATACTTTTTTTTAATGTCAGGTGACAGTGGCACATGTGTCAGTATTTTCTTTTTAACAATTTTTTGTTATGTTTTTTTATAGTGCTTTCTTTCTTTTTTTTCTTTTTTTTTAGGGGGGGGGGTGGATTGTGTCAGTGTGTTTTTTATTAAAATTTTTATTATTTTTTACAATTATTTTTATTTTTATTGCACATTTGTTTCTTTTTTTTAGCCCTGTTGGGGGCTTTGGTGAGATATCTCCCCTTTGAGACAGAGAAAGGGACTAAGGGCACAGATTCCCCAGTCCCTTTCTCTGCAGCCTCAGCTAAAATTAATGGACAGAAGCTGCTCTCCATTCATAAACATAAGCATCGTAAACACAGGTTATGATGTTTCAGTTATGTGAATGGACAGAGTCAGTGATCACTGACTCTGTTCATTCGGAAAAGGTAGGAGCCGGGTTTAGTGGCTCCTACCTCCGCTCTCCATCCTGACAGATCGAGGACAGAGGGAGTGGAGGAGGACATTGAGGAGGACACGGAGCGCGGAGGGGGAGAGCAGCAGGAGGGGGACACGGAGCACGGACAGCGGCACGGAGGGGGACAAGGACCCGGAGGGGGAGAGCAGCATGGAGGGGGACACACAGCACGGAGGGGGACAAGGACCCGGAGGGGGAGAGCAGCACGGAGGGGGGACACGGAGCATGGACAGCAGCACGGAGGGGGACAAGGACCCGGAGGGGGAAAGCAGCACGGAGGGGGGACACGGAGCACGGACAGCAGCACGGAGGGGGACAAGGACCCGGAGGGGGAGAGCAGCATGGAGGGGGACACACAGCACGGAGGGGGACAAGGACCCGGAGGGGGAGAGCAGCACGGAGGGGGGACACGGAGCACGGACAGCAGCACGGAGGGGGACAAGGACCCAGAGGGAGAGAGCAGCACGGAGGGGGGACACAGAGCACGGACAGCAGCACGGAGGGGGACAAGGACCCAGAGGTAGAGAGCAGCACGGAGGGGGGACACGGAGCACGGACAGCAGCACGGAGGGGGACAAGGACCCGGCGGGGGAGAGCAGCACGGAGGAGGATACAGGTACAGTCAGCTGTGATCGGTGCGGCTTTGGGGGAGTCACAAGTTCCAATCACCGCTGTATAACTTTCACTAAAGCAGATGAAAAGGGGGCAGGTATCGGGTGAAGCATCGGAGCATTTCCCCCGAGTACAAGTACTCTGGGAAATGCTTGGTATCGGTACCGATACCGATACTAGTATCGGTATTGGGACAACCCTAGTTATTGTGACACATGACTAATACCGTTATAATTTGTACACCAGAGCTCTTATTGTTGTTCCCTTCTATGTAATTGGATCCATTCCCCAATCCCTCTTTTTTACTTGTACTTTTCTAATGAATTTTTAAATTCGATATCCATGTATAATAAAATTATCTAATACTTTTATCATGAGTCAATACATCATTCAAGCTGCGCACAAGCCACTGGGAGTTTCTTTCCTTTTTCTTTAAACCGCTACTACAGTAATTACCTCTAAAACCAATCAAATAGTGTGGCTCTAAATCAGTAAATAATGATAGAAAATCCAAAAAACTAAATGTGCATGAGACTAAAAAAAGTGAAAAAGTAAAAATGAATAAAAATTCATAATTCATATATAATGTTTAACATGATAAAATCATATGATAATATATCTAGTGTAACTGTAAAATGATATAATCATACATCTGGTTTAAATCATATGATTATCATATGATCTCAGCCATTGGCTGAGAGCACTGATCGGCATCCGGTCAGCTGCTGATTTTTTTATGCTTGTACGTCGGAAACCAGCCAAACGGCTGGCTTCTTCGGACCGGCTGCCATGCACATGGCTCAAGAGTTGCCCGGCATTCGGCCTGTGTACACGGGGCTTTAGAATATTCAGGATATCCTCCCGTCACTCGCCATCCCTTTGCTCTGAGCTCACCCAGCAGCAGAATGTAAAGCAAAAAAACAACATCTCATAGCGCAAAAAGTTTCTACTCTATGTCCTTTATAGTAGAAGTGCACTTACATATTCTCCATGATAAAATCGGTTTTCAATGCAGACAGTTCCTAACACCAATTTTTCCGGCAAGCCGACAAGCCGATAGCGTCACGTGCTTATAGCTTGCGGGTCCTGTGCCAAGCAGCTGCCCTGCTACTTGGTGAAACAGGAGGTCGATCGCTTGGCATGAGCACCATTCAGAGCACACTTTGCATTTTCTGAGTGAGTGCAAAGTATTGTCTGATTGTACAAGGTATAGATCATGATGTCACCACTTTGACTCACCACCTTGTCCAATCAGAGAATTCTTTGCATTCAATGAGAAAATGCAAAGTGTTCCTTAAAAGGGTTTTTTCCCTTTACTGCATCCTATACATTAAGGGAAAAAAACTTCTGACCGTGACTGGACCCCCCCCCCCCCGTTTTACTCACCTGATCCCTTTGTTCCCTGCGGCGGAGGCACGCTGTACCTCTCTGCCCAGGGTTCTCGGCTCTTGATTGGATAGATTGATAGCAGCGCAGTGATTGGCTCCCGCTGCTGTCAATCAAATCCAATGACGCAGGTGCCGGGGGGCGGGGCAGAGTCCGGCATTATGTGTCTATGGACACAAATGCTGGACTCAGGAGCACGCCCGCAAGGTAACCCCCAGGGAGAGTGCTTCTCCTAGGGGGTTTACCGGTGTGGGGAGGAGCCACGAGCGCCGTCAGGGGACCCCAGAAGACAGTGATTGGGGCCACATTGTGCAAAACGAACTGCAAAAGGAGGTAAGTATGATATGTTTGTTATTTTTTTTTTTTAAACGAAGGTTTACAATCACTTTAAATAATGCCCGTACCAAGCGAGCGTGGTGCCTACTATAGATTTCCAGCTTCTCTGGGAATCCCACCGGTATGGCACATACTGTACCTACTTACATTGGTCCAAACTGGACCAATGTAACTATGTAAAAATTGCCATACCTAAAATTCAACGCTAAAGCAAACCTGTCCATATAGCCAATAACTCAAGCCAAGTGCAGCAACTGAAAACAAACCCTCCAAACTGGTTCTAATTTCCTGAATTGAGAAAAGCCAGAGGTTGAACATGTTCCCATTACATTGCATGCCACGAGTTAGTCAGTGCTATGACAGATTTATTTGTAATGAAACCTGCGCTGGGATAAATATTGTAGACTTCTTATAAAAATGCTAATGAATTAAATGTCAGGCTAATCCAATACTTCCAGCGCTCTCCTTTCCTGACACTGAAGTATGAAGATCAGGAGTGACTCAAAAACCATTCATTCCAGAAACAGACAGCAAGCATTATAGGAAGGTACTGGCATGCTGCACTTTCTGTCAGTATATAGAGAGCTCCGTTAGGCTCGGTTCACACTGCTGCGACTTGAGATCCAACTTGTGAGATCCCAAGTCGCATGACATGTAAATTCCCATGTTAGTCAAAGAGCGCTGTTTAATTAGCACTACTGAAGTCGGTCCGACTTTAGAAATGGTTCCTGTACTACCTCAAGGTGACTGCTATATGACTTATATTCAATAAATCTATCAAAGTAGTACTAAAGTCACCAGGAAGTCGCCTGGCAAAGTCGCACCGTAAGTCGTGCAACTTTCAGGTCGCAGCAGTGTGAACCGAGCCTTAATGAGTACCTAAAGGCAAAACTTTTTTTTTTCTTCTTTTTTTTTTTAACTGCCTGGCTGTTGAGGTTGTCTTCTTGTCTTCTTTTTTTTTGATAAAGCTAACTGCCTGGCTGTAGAAGTTGCCTTGTTGTTTTCTCTTTTTTTTTTTTTTAACTCAATGAACAATTTTATTTTCTACTTATTTCACATCAGTTCAATATTTACTTTCAATGATTTTTATTGAAAAGTATTATCAGAACAGTAGCCCGAGCCCTAGGGAATATTAATGGAGACAGTAAAATGACTAGAACACAATCATGTGCATATGACAATCCAAGGCCAACCTTCAACCATCTAGGTCAGTGGTTCTCAACCTCAGTCCTCAAGTACCCCAAACAGGCCATGTTTGCAGGTTTTCCTTTATCTTGCACAGGTGCTTTAAATCAGAGTCAATGGCTTGGTATTTTGGACTGCTGGTTTATCTAATGCCGCGTACACGCGACCGTTTTTAATGATTAGAAAAATAAAAAAAAATTAAATGGTCATTAAAAATGATCGTGTGTGGGCTTTCCAGCAGTTTTCCCGACAAGAAAAACGCAGAGAATCACGACGAGAAAAATTGGAACATGCTCTAATTTTTCACGTAGTTTTTTTACATCGTTGTTTTTCTCGCCATGAAAAACGGCTGTGTGTGGGCTTTAACGACGTGAAAAAAATGCGCATGCTCAGAATCAAGTATGAGACGGGAGCGCTCGTTCTGGTAAAACTAGTGTTCGTAATGGAGATAGCACATTCGTCACGCTGTAACGGACTGAAAAGCACGAGGCTGAAAAGCGCGAATTGTCGCTCAACAAACTTTACTAACATGAAGGGTGGCGCCATCCGAATGGAACTTCCCCTTTATAGTGCCGTCGTACGTGTTGTACGTCACCGCGCTTTACTCAAACATTTTTTTCCACGATAGTGTGTAGGCAAGGCAGGCTTGAGAGGAAACACGAAAAATCACGTCAAGAAAAATGCAGTTTTTTTCAATGACATTAAAAACGGTCATGTGTACGCGGCATAAGAGAACTTACCAAAACATGGCTTGTTGGGGGTATTTGAAGACTGAGGTTGAGAACCACTAATCTAGGTAACCCAAAGTTAGAGCAAATTCTAAACTTAATATAATGGTACATTTTAGAAGTGCAATGCGCCGGTTGGCCTTTAGATAAACGTATCATAACATAAACCAATGAAACCAGAATATGGCAGGGTTCACAACTGCATCCAAACACAGAGTAAATCCCTTGTAGTCAAGAACACTAGGAGATGAAAGAGAAAGAAAAAAGGAAAAAGGAAAACAGAACCAAGAACCGGAGAAGAGAAAGAAAGGACAGAGGAGCCCAGAGAGAAGGGGGCCATGTACAGCTCCAGGAGGATCAGAAATACCAGGACTAAGAGGCTGAGAGCTGGACATGGACATACTTAGCCCAAGGACCCAAATAGCCTCAAAACGTTTAGTGGTTGTCTTCTCTTTTTGATAAAGCTAACTACCTGGTTGTAGAAGTTGTCTTACTGTCGTCTCTTCCTTTGGAAAAGCTAACTGCCTGGCTGTAGAGCTTGCCTTGTTGTCTTCTCTTTTTGAAAAAGCAAGGTGGTCCAGGTGTCATGCTGATACAATACCTTCAATACCTTCTAAGAGTGACCTGGAAGTGTCAGGTCAATGAGCCAGGCAGTACTAAGTCAAAGGATTAAGATGACTGTGAGGCAGTTAGCGTTTCAGAAGGAAGTAGGCAGTGGCAGCCCCTGAATGCCTATCGTCAACCATAAGCGTGCCCAGGGGGTGGGCTGGTTGTGCCTGGGCACACCCTAATCACCCCATGGGGCACAGATTCTCCCTGCTCATATTTTACCAAAGCCCCTTAAGGGGGCTCCTAATTTTTTATTACAAAATAATACAAAAATAAACTTATAAAATAAAAAACTACTGACATCCTCCACTGCCCTATTGACACCATCCTCTGCCCTGCTGACATGTCAACTGCTCTACTGACACCGTCCGCGTTTTAATACATTTTAAAATGTTTTTCACATTTATTTATCAGAGTGTGTGTGTATATATATATATATATATATATATATATATATATATATATATAAAATCAAGGTGTCTTTCACTTCCTTTAGAGATTAACATTCAATGTGGTACTCCTGCTTCCACCAGATATGTAACAAAAAATTGGAGATGCAATATCAATTTCTGTTCAAAAGAATTTTACTTCAATCTTCATACATATACAAGACTGCACAGTTTCGGACAGGAACTCCGTCCTTCATCAACACACACATGCAACTTGATGAAGGACGGAGTTCCTGTCCGAAACTGTGCAGTCTTGTAAATGCATGAAGACTGAAGTAAAATTCTTTTGAAAAGAAACTGAGATCGCATCTCCAATTTTTTGTTTTTAATATATATATATATATATATATATATATATATATATATATATAAAATTCATACGCACACGTGCATGTGTGTTTGAGCTTTGGGGTGCACACCCTAATGCAAAAGTCTGCGCACACTTATGCTATCAACACAGGTCTCCTTTCACTTTAATTCCTAAGGCAACAAAATATCTTTATTTCACCACCACATTTTACCTGGAGCTGTGTAATAAAACCACTGCTATTGTATCCAACCCATGCAGTGACTTTACAAAGCCCGCAGTGTACATAGATGTCAGCATGCTGTGTACAATGACTCTATACAACAAACTCTGTGACATAGCCAGCTCTCTGTCTCTCCCCAATTCTGCTTTTATTTTCTACAGTTGCTGGTATACAGATCTTTTAGAATTGTCTGTCCCCTCATATTTAAAAATATATATATATATTATCCATATAATAAAAAATCCCTGCAGCCTCCTTCTATTAGGCTCATAAAGCTTTGCAGGGTGCACTGTCTAGTACTGTACATGATTAAATATATAGGTTTTCAGTAATTAAATCCGCAGTTCTGGCTCTGTTAGGCTACATGTGTCCTGCTGCAGTATGCCAGGTTTTCACACTGAAAACTGTATTGAGTCAATTTATAGATTAGTTCCAAAAAAAAAAGAAAAAGATTTTTATCCAGCTTCCAGTAGCAGCAACTGTTTCTAGTCATTCATCAGCATCGTTTATGACAATGGGGCTGAGGATAGAAAAGGATCAGCCCTTGAATTGGAGAGAGCACGTTGTGTGTAGAGAGCTGCTGCTGCTGCTGTTGCTGCTCCTGGAGATCCAGCGCCTGCAGCACCCCCCCGTCCTCTTCATAGGCTTTGCTGACTGCTGACCTAACTAGAACCAGCGCAGCGCTCTCCAAGGTGCTGAAGAGAGCCAACTGCACGGGGGGGAAGCACACCGAGCTGATTATGCAACAGCGAGCAAGTCAGAGGGAAGAGAGCAAGCTTCTGCCTCCATGAAGACACAAGTATTCCAAAGGAAAACGCCTTGCTTGAGAAGCTTTCCTCCAACACTGTGTATTTTTTTTTTTGTTTGCCTGCAGTAAGGGATATGCTCACACAGATCACATTAGCTGCAAGGTAAAAAATCCCATGTGACCCCTTTCCTTTTTAATTCTGGAGATCTTGCTTATGTTTTCCTATCCAACTGTTTTTTTTTTTTTTTTTTACTTGCTGATAATTCTGCAACTGTATTTTTTTTTGTTTTAAATCTGCACTATTTGGCTTTTGAGTTAATTGATACATGTGAAAGTTTTTGATTTTTTTTTTTTTTTTTGGTGATGACACAAGACAAAAGTTTACAAGGAGCCTTATTCTTTGTTGCTGGAGCAGCTGATGGGACCAGACAAGTCTTGAGGATCTTTAAAGGTCATTGGACCAAGATAAAGGCAATGGATGCTTTTTGCCATCTCTACAAATGTCCTTTATAATTGGAGCTGGATGGGATGGATAGTAGGCATGTGATGACTGCGAAAGTGGATTTATCCTGAAACACATGAGATGGGTTATATAATGTAACAGAAAAAGGGGATTAGGAATATTTATATATCTAATTATTAGGTCAAAGGAGCTAAAAATGCATGCTTACTCAATGGATAAAGCTGCGATTTATCACCCATAGTCACAACTGCCAGGAATGCCAGTCAATTCTGTGCAAACTTTCCAAATAAAGTCTTAAAAAAATGAGAAATTGCACTGATCTTTAGCTTTTTATTAGGCTATTTAATAGTTCATAACTGATTCCCTCTCTAGAGCATCACTTATGGATTGTGGTCCAATGCCTCTCCATCCAATGAAGTGCTGGTTGCTGTCCAGGTGCCCGGTGGTGCTGAAATTTGGATGATGTCTAGCAGGAGAACTAAAAGCTGCTGCTGCTTACTGCCACTCAACGAAGACAACGGGCGATTTCTTCTCCTGGCCATCTTCATTGTCCTCTACCTAATCGCTGGAGCCACAGTGTTCTCCACCATAGAGAGGCCCTCAGAACTGGTGGCCCACCACCGATGGGACAGGATATTAAAGAACTTCAGCCAGTCGTTTAACATCAGCCTCCTGGAGCTCAGGTCTTTTCTGCGAGATTATGAAGCAGCCATGGCAGCAGGGATTAGGGCAGATGCCCTCAGACCAAGGTGGGACTTTACCGGAGCACTGTACTTTGTAGGGACTGTCGTCTCCACAATAGGTAAGACATTACTTTACATCAGGGACTTGGGTTTGCAGACATGATGTTTTAATAATGAGTTGAAATGTTAAAGTCTAAAGTTTTAATCTTGCTTCACTATTATTCTGGAGGTCTTAAAGGGGTTTCCAGAAATACTGAAAATTTCATTTGACTTGGGCCCTTAAGTAATAAAATAACAGGGTCCCTCGGTCTTCGAAAAACATTTTTGTTATACCTGCTGGTAAATTCTGTTCTTGTGTTGTGACCCCATGTGAGAGCCAATGTATTTTCCTTTTTGAGCTCAGTCCACCTAGTATAAGGTGTACCAGTACATTGTGGGCCCAGTTTTTGTTTACTAAAAGGCTGTGGGGTGAACCTGGCCCACAAATGGGATATTTCTATTAGTTTAATTAGTTTGCATTATACAGAACATCCATAAAAACTCTGGTCTTGTGTTGTGACCTCCTATGAGAGACAATATATTTTCCTGGTTAAGCTTCTGTCCACCTATTGAAGAGACCACCAGTACATGGTGGACCCTGTTTTTGTTTACTAAAGCACTGTGGAAGATGGCGAACCTGACCCACAAATAAGGTATTTCTATTGGTCTTATAACATTAGCTTGTCATGGTAAAGAAAATTCACATACGCTCTGGTCTTGTGTTGTGGCCTCCTATGAGAGCCAATTTATGTCTCTAGTTGAGCTCCTGTCCACCTATTTAGGAGACCACCAGTACATAGTGGGTCCGGTTTTTGCTTACTAAAGGGCTTTTGGAGATGGTAAACCTGACCCACAAATAAGGTATTCCGATTGGTTTTATAACATTAGCTTGCCATTGTAAAGGAAATCCACATAAGCTCTGGTCTTGAGTTGTGACCCCCAATGAGAGCGAATTTATTTCTGTGGTTGAGCTTCTGTCCACGTATTGAGGAGACCACCAGTACATGGTGGACCCTGTTTTTGTTTACTAAGGGGCTGTGAGAGATTGTGAACCTCACATAGTTACATAGATGATCCACAAATAGGATATGAGTTTTCCATTAACAGAGAACCAAGTCCACATGGGATCTGGTGTTGTAACCCTCTATGAGAGACAGTTTAATTTCTGGTTGCGTTCCCATTCATCTATTGAGAGAACCACCAGTATATGTCACACCATGTTTTTGTTTACTAAACCGCACATATAATTACACGGAGGACATAAAAGTAGGATATTTCCATTAGTTCTATAAAATAAGTTTGTCATGATAAAGAGAACTTTATCCACATTGGCTCTAGTTTTGTGTTGTGATCTACTATGGTAGCAATTTATTTCTCTAGTTAAGCTCCTGTCCACCCATTGAGACCACCAGTACATGGTGGTCCCTGTTTTTGTTAACTAAGGGGCTGTTTGAGGTGGGGAACCTCACATATAATTACATAGAGGACATACAATTAGTTTGCCATGGTACAGAGAATCTAATTCACATTAGCTCTAGTTTGTGATCTGCTATAATACCAAATTATTTATCTGGTTGAGCTCCTGTCCAACCATTGAGACCACCAGTACTTAGTGGTCCCTGTTTTTGTTACATAAGGGGCTGTTTGAGGCGGTGAACCTCACATAAAGTTACATCCACAAATAGGATATTTCCATTTCCATTATCTTTATAAAATTAGTTTGCCATGGTACTGGGAACCTAATCTACATAAGATCTGAAGTTGTAACCCTCTATGAGAGGCAGTTAATTTCTCTGGTTGAGCTCCCACCTGTCTATTGAGAGAGTCACCAAGATATGGTGTGCCATGTTTTTGTTTACTAAAGGGACATGGGAGGTGGTGAACCTCAAATATAATTACACAGAAGACATAAAATAGTATATTTCTATTCGTTTTCTAAAATTAGTTTGTCATGATACAGGGAACTTAAATCACATTGGCTCTGGTCTTGTGTTGTGATCCACTATGGGAGCCAATTTATTTCTCTGGCTGAGCCCCTGTTCACCTATTGAGGAGATCACAAGTACATGGTGGTCCCTTTTATTGTTTACTACGTGGCTGTGTGAGGTGGTGAACCTCACATATAGTTGCAGAGAGGATCCACAAATAGGATATTTCCATTATCTTTATAAAATTAGTTTGCCATGGTATAGAGAACCAAATCCACATAAGATCTGGTGCTGTAACCCTCTATGAGAGACAGTTTATTTCTCTGGTTGAGCTCCCATCTGTCTATTGAGAGAACAACCAGGATATGGTGCGCTATGTTTTCGTTTACTAAAGGGCTGTTGGAGGTGATGATAAACCTCTCTATATAATTACATGAAGGACAGAAAATTCGTTTGCCATGATATAGAGAACCAAATTCACATAAGATTTGATGTTGTAACCCTCTATGAGAGACAGTTTATTTCTCTGGTTTAGCTCCCATCTGTATATTGAGAGTACCACGGTACAGAGAATCAAATTTACATTGGCTCTAGTTTTGTGTTTTAATCCGCTATGAGAGCTAATGTATATCTCTGAGTTTACTAAGGGAGGTGGTAAACCTCACATAGATAAACATTTCCATTCGTTTTATAAAATCAGTGTGCCATGGTACAGAGAACCAAATTCACATAAGATCTGGTCTTGTAACCCCCTATGATGGACAGTTTATTTCTCTGGTTGAGCTCCTGTCTGTTTATTGAGAGAACCACCAGTACATGGTGGGTCCTGTTTTTGTTTACTAAGGGCTACGGGAGAAGGTAAACCTCACATATAATTACAGAGAGGACCGAAAATTTGATATTTACATTTGTTTTATAAAATTGCCATGGTACAAAGAACTAAATACACATAAGCTCTGGTCTTGTGTTGTGACCTGCTATGGGAGACAATTTATTTCTCTGGTTGAGCTTCTGTCCTCCTATCAGGAGAACCACCAGTGCATGGTGGGCCCTGTTTTTGTTTACTAGGGGGCTGCAGGAGGTGATTAAACTAATTTAGAATTACACAGAAGACTCAAAATAGGATGTTTCCATTAGTTTTATAAAATTAGTTGACCATGGTACAGAGAACAAATTCACAAAAGCTCTGATATTGTGACCCCCCCCCCCCCTATTTAATTCTCTAGTTGAGCTTTTGTCTGCCTATTGAGAGGACCACCATAGTTTACATAGTACTTTATTTACATAGTTAGTAAGGTTGAATAAAGACACCAGTCCATCCAGTTCAACCTGAGTGAGTGTGGGTGCGCGTCTACAATTCTCCCTATCCCTGTACATAGGGTCTCATTATATTATTATTTATTTAAGGTACCCATATAGTGCCATCAACCTACGCAGCACTCCAGACACACATCACACACCCACATCGGTCCCTACCCTCAACGAGCCCACAATCCAAGGCCCCCAACTCACACCCACATACTGGGGCCAATTTTGGACAGAAGTCAATTAACCTACCAGCATGTCTTTGGAGTACATGATGGGCCCTGTTTTTATTTATTAAGAAAAAGTGGGATATAAGATATTTCCTTTCGTTTTATCAAATTAATTTGCCATGGTTCAGAAAAACAATTTCAAATACTGTAATTCTCATACAGTATATCGTGTGCCTTATACTACTGTACACTGATGTCAGCCTTGCCATTTTAACGTAAACATGAAATAGTATTACATGTAGAAAGGGCTGCTTGTATGTAATACCTGGAACCTCCATGGGCCTGTGAATTAGCACAATTTTCCTACTGTACACCCACTGCAAGCTCTAAAATCAGGACACTGTGGTATGCTAAGTATGCTAATTTTAGCAAGCTCATAGAACTTGCCCTGCACCCTGATCCTCCTGTGACTCCCTATTGTCCATTGGAACTATTCACTAAGTCAATAGACCAATAGTGATGCACAGGAGGTAAAAAAAAACTCATCAATGGGAGATAGCCAATATTAGCATACCAGAGCTTCTTAGGATTTGGGGCTCCTGGGGTGCTCTATAGGAGAACTGAAATGAATAGGAACCTGGAGGTATCTTTTATTATTTCCCAATGATACCTAACCACATTTAATATTTCAGGTTTGCTTAAAAAGAAAACAATATTAGCCTCTCAAGACTGGTGCAAGAGCCATTACCATGCACAATTGATCTTGCATTTAGAACAGGTAGCCACAGATTAGTTGAACGCCTGAACTTCTATATAAACATCCCAGTGCAGCTGAGTCTGTGTGATCTGAACTGCCTGCCAATCTAATTATCTCACTGCTATATACTACGAAAATGTGTTAAAGCCTATCCCTGGGAGAACAAAAATTATCCCTTGCAGTGGGGCTGCCCCCCCACTACTTGCTCGTTTAGATCTACGGGCCAGGAAAAGCAGTTCCTCTCCACTTCCCTACACTTCCAACAGTGGACTGTTTCTCAGTGTCCTCTCGTCCAGTGCTGGACTATGGACCCTGGATTGTACTTAACAATGTCAGAAGGCATCTGACTGCTGGAGTGTAGGGCTGCGGGGAACAGTCTTACAACTGGAATGAGCCTATGGGAGAACTCCAGACCTAATGCCTCATACACACGACCGTTTTTTCCAATGGGAAAACTGCTATGAGAACTTTTGGCTGGGAATCCCGGCCGTGTGTATGCTCCATCGCAGTTTTTCCGACGGGAAAACTGCCGGACAAAAAAAAGAGAGCAGTATCTCTTTTTTCCCGTCAGGAAAAAATCCTGGCGGGAAAACCGTTCGTCTGTATGCTTTTCCGAGGGGAAGAAAACCAGGCATGCTCAGAAACAATTTGACGCATGCTCGGAAAGCATAGAACTTAATTTTGTCGGCTCGTCGTAGTCTTTTACGTCACTGCGTTCTTGGCAGTCAAAAGTTCACCGGACTTTTGTCTGAGCGTGTGTATGCAAGGCAGGCTTGAGAGGAATTTTGTTGGGAAAACCGACGGAAAAAACGGCCATGTGTACGGGGCATAACAGGCATTTTACCTTTGCAGTATAGGGGCAGCCCCAGCCAGGGAGGCATTTTTGTTTTCACCGGAGTTCAAGTTTAATGTTACTATATATATACATAAACACATATCAACAGATTTATAGGTCTATCCCTGAAATATATGTACTATCTTGAAAGTTACAATTCAGAAAAATATTGTCACTAAATGTAATATGTTTTGCTGTATATTGTTATGGCAACTGGATAGATAAAATAATTCAAGGGGGCCCTCTGTGGGTTAAGTGTGTATTTTTTTTTTTTTTTATCATTCAAGTTTTTTTATTTTCATTAGAATAGAGTCATTACATTAAAAAATGTAAGATAGCATTACAATACAATGTACATACGGTTAGATCATATTACAATAGATCAAAATTTATATTATTTCCTTGAAAAGTTATATCTACCCATAGATAGTATCAAGACATAAATAATTGATTTTTACGTATCAAAAAGGAGTATCTCTCTTTTTTCTTTTTTTTTTATAAATCAATATTTCAATATATTTCGTATATTCTACTCTACTTATCTATATACCAGAAGACAAAGAGATCCCCCCATCAAGTGTGTATTTTTAAGTAAACCCGCATGCATGGTTTAGTGCAGTATTTCTAGCAATGTACTTAGCAGCAAAAGCAAAAATGTATGTGTATGTTTATGTATATGTGTCCGCACTTGTGCGTGTATGTAGAGATAGCAAAGCAAAATACATTGTGTACCCTAATTCAAACCCTTATATTTAATGTCTCAAAAAAATAAAAAAATAAAAAATAATAATAATAAAAAAAAATATATATATATATATATATATATATATATATATATATATATATATATATACATATATTTGTGTGTATGTGCAAGTGAGGATGTATAGGTGTGCATGTTTGTAGAAGCCCTTATTTTTACCAAATCAGTTTATAAATCTTATCATTCTGGCTGCATTGAGCTCACACCCTGTCTCTGACCTTATCTCTGAAAATCTATTTTGAATAATAATAATATTTCTGCTGAGAGTTACTCCCCAGTGGGGGGTCTGCAGGAGTAACACAGTGCTTATTGACTATAATTATTTCTCAATCTGATTGTTATCGACTGGACCAGCCAGCAAAAATCTCATGTCTATTGCTAGCCAAACTGGATGATAACAGGAGACAACAGGTTATCATCAGCTGCACAGATATTCTTTCAGAAATCCCTGCATTGGTACAGATAATAGAACACTTGCATAAAAACACATGACTGCTATTAGTAAGTCTACTAATATTCATTTTGCCACTTACTTTAGGTCTATTGATCACTTGAGACCAATCAGTAGCACCACCTTTGCACTGTTACCAAGCTTCTTTCAGCTAAAGTGACACATTTGATGAGGGCAAAAGATGACTCAAAGTTTTCTGTCGTCTACAGAATTCAATAGGCAGACTTCCGTCTGTCAGAGATATGGGGTTATGACTCAGACACAAACAGTATCCGAGCCAAAGAACGTACGGTGGTTCATTACGCAATTTAAAGAGTATCAGAGTAGAAATAAAACAAATGCCTTAAAAGAGTAGGGAATAAATATTTAACAGAGTCCCATCTATGCATTCCATTACCAGGCTTTTATTCTACATTCATATACATGTAGAGCCAATCTGAAGGTAAAAAAGTAGCAATGTTTGCATATAAAGACTGCAGACCTATCTTGGCATATGTGGGGTAGCATGCTGATTTTCTTTTTATTTACCCCACTATCAAACCCAAAATGTGCCTCTTGATGTGTGGGTCAACTGATACAAGCTCCACTTTGACAAGAGTTATTTCCATAATGTGTGTTTATCAAGCAGCCCGTTTATGTTTTCGGGCCAGTTCACACCACATGCAGTCCAGTGCGGTTTTTTTTCTGCATCAAAAATGCATGGAAAGTAGGTTACATGGTTTTCATTGGCTTGCTTGCAGTTCCAGTGTGTTCCAGTTTCAGAAAAAAAGTAGAACATTGCATTTTACCTGCACTGGACTGTACTGGAACGCTGTAAAATGCATAAAAAACACACTGGAATGCACCAGAACACACTTAAACGCACAAAAAACCCACTGGAACACCCATGTCCTTATTTAAGGTTAAGAAAAAAAAAGGAGGGGAGGAATGGACTGTATCAAAAATGCACCAAAACCGCATCAAAAACGCACTGGAACGCATCCAGACTGCATATAGTGTGAACTGGCCCTTAAAGTAATGTTATCCATTTTCATTATGATTTTTACATTTACTAAAACTGCAAATGTAAGGAGAATAAAAGTACATTTAAACCAGCCTTTCTCAACCTTTTGGAGGAACCCTTGAAATAACTTTCCAGGCTCAGGAAACCCCTGCAAAAAATGACTACATCTACAACTCGTGATACATTGATGGTCAGTGGGAAGAATGCTTTTTACACTGGTGGTCATTGGAAGAATTGCCCCCTTACAGAAAGGTAAAAAGATCAATAGTGTCGGAGGGAATTTATCTGAGAAGCAGAGATTGCTTATTGCTGAAGGAACCCCTAGCAACCTCTGGAGAAACCCAAGGGTTCCATGGAACCCTGGTAGAGAAACCATGATCTGAAATATCATGTGTGACAGCCAAAACAGGTCTTAAACCAGTTACTGTGTTTGATGGACTGCCTAGCACCCCACTAAGGTGCTTCTGCCAAGATACAGCTTCCTCCACTCTAGAACCAGGAACCAGGTATTATAGCTGAGCATTGCATCCAAGAACTAGACGGCACTAGCTTGCACTAGGTGCAAACTGGAACTCACTTTATTGGAAGCTTGAGTATATACCACACAAAATCAGATAAGAGCTTGATCACGTTATCCTAAACAATGCAAACTGTTAACAGTAATATCAGTACATCTAACAACTAACATAAACATTAACACATAAACATCCCACAATGGTTCGGTAACAAGGTAAAGTGGAGACAATACTAGTCACATCTCCAAGCAAATTAGCAGGCAGACAAGAACAATAGGTGACTTGATTACCAATGAGGATTCACACCTAGAAGGCACACAATAGGGAATTATACAATGAGAGAAAGTCACCTTAAGCCCACGTTCACACTGGGGCTGCGGGATTGAAGCCTGCGAGTTCAGCTGAACTCGCACGATTTCACTCCTGCTGGCAGTCCCGAAATCAGCCGCGATTTCAAAGACATCTGAAACAGATGTCAATGTAAATCGCGGCTGAAATCGCAAAAAGTAGTACAGAAACTACTTTTTGTAATCGGTGCAGCGCCGCAGATGCTTTCGCCGATTTGACATGCGATTTGACATGTCAAATCGCATGTCAAATCGCACCAGTGTGAACCAGGGCTAATAAACAGATTACACATAACAGCAGGAGACACCAGAATCAAGTTGTTTTGAGCTGATTATATTAACATCTATTCTGGGTCTCTGAGTTTAGGAGGGGGGGGGCAAAGCAGTCATTGCTGGTTTGGGCACCGAGGCCCCAAATCTGTATCCAAGTCCTAGGTTCCCAGAGTCTGTGAGTTTCAGGGGGACATGGACCTGAATCCAAAGCAAAACCACTCCAAAGATCCCAGAGGCACACATCTCCCACAGAATAGAGCCCCATCCCTCCAAATCCAGTGCCCATAGTCAGTAGGCAAGGAGCTACCCTGCAGTACCCTTTAAAAGTCCCTGTCCCGGTTGGGTCTGTCACACTGTGTGATGCACAAACCAGTATTAAAAAACTTCCAATACCTCCTCTGAGTGAGTCTCCCCAGAGTTCCTTCATTTGAGTTTCACATGCTCCCCATCCTAGACACTGCAGTTCACAGTGGAAGGGTTCCAGAAAGAATTTTGGCATGCATTAAAAAGGGGATTAACTCCAGAGATCAAATGATAATTCTCCCGCTCTACAAGACTCTGGTCCAGCTGCACCTGGTGTATGTTGTCCTGTTCTGGGCACCAGTCCTCGGAAACGATGTGCTGGAACTGGAGAGAGTCCAGAGAAGGGCAAAAAAGTTAATAAAGGGACTGGAGGACCTTTGTTATGAGGAAAGATTACAAGCACTGAACGTATTCTCTCTGGAGAAGAGACACTTAGGAGGGGATATGATTTCAATGTACAAATACCGTACTGGTGACCCACAATAGGGATAAAACTTTTCCGCGAAAGGAAATTTGAAAAGACACGCAGCCATTCACTAAAATGAGAAGAAAAGCAGTTTAACCTTAAACTGCATAGAGGGTTCTTTACTGTAAGAGTGGTTAGGATGTGGAATTCTCTTCCACAGGCGGTGGTTTCAGCGGGCAGCATCGATAATTTAAAAAAACTATTAGATAAGCACCTAAACGACCACAACATACAGGGATACACATTGTAATGCTGATATTAAAGCGCATAGACACAGGTTGGACTTGATGGACTTGTGTCTTTTTTCAACATCACCTCAACTATGTAGCAAGAGAAGCAGTGCTGTCAATCAGGACAGTGGGCAGGACTAGGTGTGGCCAGGGGCTGATTAATAAGCTTACAGGCTTGTGAATCAGTAGTGCCAATTCTGTTAGCTGTGTCAACTTCTTCATATCCCACTGTAATGCAAGTGGGATGAGAGTGGCAACTCTACTCTTCAGGAGCAGTGTAGCATCATTCCCACCTCATCACAGGAAGCTTCTTTAAATTAACTAGAATGATTACAAGTAATTATTGGACTTTGCAGGGGGCTAATAGAAAACTTTAAGAGCAGAAGTACTTTAAAAATAGGAGACCATGAGGCCAGGTTTAAATGTGCATGTAAACCTGATGTTCTTTGAAAATAAATAGAATAAACATTCAGATCACTGTTCAGAGGTAATTGACAGGCAGTGAGGAGCAGGGCCTTCTTTAATGTTGATTGGACCCTGGGCAAAAAATTTCTTGGGGCCCCCCTATGCAATTTTTCTCTCCACCTGCTCTGAGACATACAATAAATATCAGCTAGACTTAAAATCAGTTTACAGTATCAGATCAGGCAGTGATTGCAATTGGTTGCCAGAGGTTACAGCATATCATTACCACTTACTGACTGGTTGCTAGAGGTTACAGCACACATTACGGGTCACTGATTTATTGCGAGACGTTACAGCATATGGTTTCTTCTTGATGATTGGTTGCTAGAGATTACTGTACAGTAATACTGCTCACTGATTGGTTTCTAGAGGTTACAGCACATCATCTCTTTACTGTAGAGGGGCATGATATACATATGAATGCCGCCGGCCTCAGCTATTTACATATGAATGCTCCCGTTATTTACATATGAATGACGCTTATTTACATGTAAACACAGGGTCTGCAGGTGAGTCATCTGTACACAACAATAGGGCAGAGCTCTGCATCATCAGTAGCAGCACTTCACACTGAGATATCAGGACACAGCAAAGGACTAAAACTTCAAGGGACAAGGGAATTTAAACTGGGATAGTTGGCAAGTATGAGGCAGATGTTTGGGCCCCACAACAATGAAAGGGCCCAGGGCAGCTTCCCCTTTTGCCCTGCCTTAAAGATGGCCCTGGAGGCCTCCTCACTGCCTGTTTTAAATCCTTTTTTACCAAGCAAATGTGTTACAACCATGTACGTTACATGCAATTGCGGGGCATTTGTGGCACTTCCCCATTTGCTTAAATGCTTGCCGCCTGCCAATGACGATGTGTTGGATAATGTTAGCCTCGGCTGCAAAGCGTAGTATCACAACCATGGTATGCAAAAATTCCCATTCACTGTCTTTGCAGTTGGGGGGGGGGGGGCGGGGCGGGGACGGTTGGTGGGTGCTAAAAACTCAGCTCAGCGGCTAAGCTAATCTTAGCTTCATTCTGCTTTAAAGTAAAGTATTCTTTGGACTATAGGAACCAATGGTTGATGTTCAGCTCTATAGCTGGCCTTACTGAAGGAGACAATAATAATATTCATATTGTGTCTGCTGGCTGTATAAAGTATTGGCAATGACGGATTGATAGACAGGACAGTGAATTCTTCTGTTTATAGAAATAGGGCTGAGGCTGAGCAGACATAAAATCTCACATCTCAGACATTCCGGAAAAGGTGGCAGATTTCCAGTCTGTGCCTGTATAGATGTGACTTCAATGTCCCTTTTAAAATGAAGTGCAAACACATTATAGAAGGGCCAAGAAGAAACTGCAATAGAGCAGCCATATTTGTAGTATGTATTGGTTCTTATTACTACTATTACTGTTTTATGAAGTTGATATTGTATATAGTTATATACTATTATTTTGTTCAGTTGGAAAAGAACAAATTTAAAGGGTAACTCTACTTTTGTGGGGAAAAAAAAAACAAATAAAGAAAAAATAATATAGTGTGTACAATTGCGATACAAGTCATATTGTAATTGAATGTTTATTAAAAATTACCTTTCCTTTTCAATCTGCAGCCCCTGTCATTTTCTATTAATGCAATATGGCTACATGGAGTTGTTCTGTACATAGAATGTGTACTGACCACCCCCCAGGACCTAATTTCCTGCTTGTGTGATTGGCTCATGAATTTTCCCAGAAGTCTGCCTAAGATACCAGTCAGATTTCAGGCATCCCCTGCAACAAAAATTAAATTTTTGGTGAGATATTTCCAATAAGAACACGTCTAAAGGGATGCAGGCCCATCAGCTTTCCCTGCAGCTGCCACAGCTGACTGATAATTATGAAACCACTCCCATTAGACCTACTTTGCCCAGAGGCATAGAAAAACACACAGGGATTTCTTCAGAATAACTAAAAGGTAGGAATTTGCAACAAAGTTTGTTATAATCCTTGCAATGTACATAGATCACCCAGGGGGGATGTTGTTTTTCTCAACAAAAGTGGAGTTACGCTTTAAGCTTAATCCAAAGGAATTAGATAGAATGTACCACCTTTGCTGTACCCCCCACCCCACACACACTGTGAGGATCAAATGCCCATTTAGTCAAGGAGTCCAGGGATAAGGTGCATTACTTAATTATCTCTTGCTATTCTATTCAATCCAAAGATCGACGGTGTCAGAGTTTTTTTTTTAATTATTATTATTTTTACAATTTAACTTTTTTTGGTGAGATATGCATATCAGGGGTCTAATCCCTTTTCAGACAGGGAAAGGGACTGAGGACAGAGATTCCCCAGTCCCTATCTCTTCAGCCTCAGCTGCACTGAAAATTAATGGACAGGAGCACAAAGGGGACCCGGAGGAGGACCCGCGGAGCATAGAGGGGTACCCGGAGGAGGACAGGGACCAGATGAGGACCTGTGGAGAACAGAGGGGGACATGGAGGAGGACAGGGACCGGAGGAAGACACAGAGAGAGGGAGGAGGACACCGGAGGGAGGAATGAGGACACCTGAATCCAGAGGAGGACCCGTGGACCCGGAGGAACACAGAGGGGACAGTCAGGGGTGATCGGTGTGGTAGCGTGGGCAGTTACAAGCACTGATCCCCCCGTATAGCCTTTCAGTAAAGCAGCTGACAGCCGTGGGAAGGAGAGAAGGAAGAAGCAGCTGTCAGCTGCTTTATTGAAAGGCTATAGGGGGGGGGGGGGGTCGATGCTTGTAACTGCCTCAGCCGCCGCACTGATTACCTGTGAGGCTGCCCTGCCCCCCCCCCCCTACTACACTGAGGATGCCTAGCCTAATAGAACAGATCAAGCATTGGGGCATTTGCATGAGTACTGATACTCGTGCAAATACTTGATATCGGTATCTGTGCAACCCTAAAAAAAAACTACTAGTGTGTACTAGGCTTTAGCTGGATGGACTCTGCTAGAAAGAGGAATAAGGTAAGTCATATACCTCATCCCTGCACCCCCAGACAAATGAGCATTTAAAGCTGAAGTTTGGATATGCATATTTTGCACAGTTACTTTACTAAAATACAGTATCATGGTTCAGGTCTGGCAAAGACATGTTTACAATAAAGTTTTGTCTCATACTTGGGAGAGGCTGAGATGACCAGGGGGTGTCCCTTACACCTGCTGTCCAATACCCCCTGGAGCTGGTAACTGGGCATAGCAGGACGAGGAGTGGCATGGGTGCCTGTGGTATGTCCAGACAAAACAGGCGATCCGAGGGCAGGCTGAATACTGCTGTTGTGCTATAAATTTGCAGATCGGATCTGATGCAGAACTTAGGCACACAGATAAAGAACAAGAACCCGCAGGTGCAAGAAGCAAGCCGTAGTAAAAATGAGCTGGAATTAGCAACAGCCGGGTAGCAGCGGTACCATATAGGAAGACAGAAGCAGGGTCAGAAGCCAGGTAGGGGTCAATATCACGCAGGGAAAAGAAACACTGAGTCAGCAGGAAGAAGATGAAGTCAGGACATAAGCCAATGACAGCAACGGGAGATCAGGATACAATGAAATCTGGATTAAAGCCGGGTCATGCACAGAGCAGCAGAATGCAGGTCGGGCCACAGGTCTCAGAAACTGATCACCACTCAGCAACTTCTCCCCAGTGCGTTGTTCTTTAAACAGAGAGATTGGTGCCAATGCTAGTCAACTGTGTACGCTCATTCATGCTATATTAGCGTAAGCAGGGCTTTTTGTCAGCGGAAACGTGGGGGAATGCAGTTCCGGCTCCTCCAGCATGGAATGTATGTAATGACAATGGGTACTAGAGTGTGCTGGAGGGTCTATTGATGCTGGCTGTTGGCGGATCTATGGTCGCTGGGGGGGGATTTATCATTGTGTGGGGGTCTAGTGTGGGGGCATCTACAGTATTGTTGCTGGGCGGATCTATTGTTGCTGGGGGGTCTATTGTTGGCTGCAGGGGATCGATTTTATTGCTTTTCTTGTTATCAGTATCAAATTCTATACATATTACTTGGTTCTTTATTCTCTAAAAGAAATGGTACTGGAAGGTGGGTAGAGCGGGGAAACAAGGGATGGTGCTCAGAGGTGGGTAGGGGGCGGAGACAAGGAGGGATATGGAAGGAGGGAGTACCTGCTCCTATTTCCTTCGAAAAAAAGCCCTGAGTGTAAGCATGCACATTTTTTTGTAGCATGATTTGTACTAAGCACACAAGCAAATCCTCAGGTATGGCCATACACTCAATTCTCCTGACAAAGTTGTTGGGATTATAGGCAAAATCTCATATTGTAATATTTTCTATTTGATTAAAGAAGATCATTTTGATGAAATTATTTGCTTCTGTAAAACACCAGAGTAAGTAACTCAATAATCAAGTGCAATGCAGAAAAATAATGACAAAGCACATCATTACCCCATGGCAAACAAAACGATTTTAGTGTAATAAACAGCTAAAGCCCTGTACACACGATCGGATTTCCTATGGATTCTAATCTGATGGATTTTTCTATCGGAAATCCGATGAAGCTGACTTCCATCAGTCTATCTCTCACACCATCAGTCAAAAATCCGACCGTCCCAAACGCTGTGACGTAAAACACTCCGAAGAGCCGAGAAAAATGAAGTTCAATGCTTCTGAGCATGCCTCGACTTGATTCTGAGCATGCGTGGATTTTTTCTCCGATGGAGTTCCCCACAGACGATCGGAATTTGCTATCGTTTTTTTTTTCCATCGGTAAAATTTAAAACTTGTTCTATTTTTTTATACCGATGGAAAAAAGAGCGATGGGGCCCATACACGATCGGTTTGTCCAATGAAAAAAGTCAATCGGTCTTTTTTCATCAGAAAACCGATCGTGTGTACGCGGCATAAGAGATGTATTCTGAGTGGTTGCTTTCGGCTGCCAATGTTCCTGTACATCCTACCTTATCTACACTATATTGCCAAAAGTATTGGGACGCTTGCCTTTACATGCACATGACTTTTAATGGCATCTCAGTCTTAAGCCTCGTACACACGATCGGATTATCCAAAGGGGATTGTGTGATGACAGGCTGTTGTCGGAAAATCTGACCGTTTGTACGCTCCATCGGACAATTGTTGTCGGATTTTCCACGGATAGCATGCTTTAAAATTGTCTGCCAGCAATTGTGTGTGTCGTTGTATTATCCGATCGTGTGTACACAAGTCCGTCGGACAAAACTCCAAAGTATAAACACGCATTCTCAGAAGCAATGCTCACCATAACACAACATTAGCAGAAGTTGCCCAAAGGGTGGCAATAAAGAGCTGAAAAAACACACAGTTTCGTGTTTGTTTGCCGACAATTCTTTGCCATTTGTATGCAATACAAATTCATGGCCAAAGCCCTTCGGACAAAAGTCCTACGCTTTGCCCGCGAAAATCCGATCGTGTGTATGAGGCTTTAGTCCGTAGGGTTCAATATTGCATTGGCCCACCCTTTGCCGCTGTAACAGCTTCAACTCTTCTGGGAAGGCCATCCACAAGGTTTAGGAGTGTGTCTATGGGAATGTTTGATGATTCTTCCAGAAGCGCATTTGTGAGGTCAGGGACTGATGTGGACGAGAAGGCCTGGCTCGCAGTCTCCGCTCTAATTCATCCCAAAGGTGTTCTATCAGGTTGAGGTCAGGACTCTGTGCACGCCAGTCAAGTTCCTCCACTTCAAACTCACTCATCCATGTCTTTATGTGCCTTGCTTTGTGCACTGGTCCAAATCATTTGGTGGAGGGGGGATTATGATGTGGGGTTGTTTTTCAGGGGTTGGCCCCTTAGTTCCAGTGAAGGGAACTCTAAAGGCTTCAGTATACCAAGACATTTTTGACAATTTCATGCTCCCAAATTTATGGGAACAGTTTATGGATAGCCCCTTCCTGTTCCAACATGACTGCGCACCAGAGCACAAAGCAAGATCCATAAAGACATGGATGAGTGAGTTTGGGGTGGAGGAACTTGACTGGCCTGCACACAGTCCTGACCTCAACCCAATAGAACACCTTTGGGATGAATTAGAGAGGAGACTGTGAGTCAGGCCTTCTCGTCCAACATCAGTGCCTGACCTCACAAATGTGCTTCTGGAAGAATGGTCAAACATTCCCATAGATTCACTCCTAACCTTGTGGACGCTGTTAAAGCTGCAAAGGGGGAGCCAACTCAATATTGAACCCTACGGCCTAATGCTGGCCATACACTATACGAAAAAATCGTCCGAACGAACTTTCGAAAAACGAACGTTCTGTCGTGAACGCAAACAATGGTGCCATCATGTAATGACCGACAAATCGTTCAGTGGACTTAAATAAAAAAAATGTTTTGTTTTTTTTACATATACCTAGTGCAGAAAGTTCGGACGGGAAACACATTAACCTTTCAATTTATCGTTCGTTCGGCAGAAAATTTCCAAACTTGTCCTTCGTTTTTTCGGCTCAAAAACGTCCCAAAGATTATCGATTTTGTGCCCATTAACTGTTCGAAAAAGGAACGAACTGTCTAAACGACCGATTTTCGGCCGATTTTTCGTATAGTGTATGGCCAGCATAAGACTGGGATACCATTAAAGTTCATGTGTGTCCCAATACTTTTGGCAATATAATTTATATTCTTTAACTTGCAAGAGTCTTTGAGAAACCCCTCCTCCACCAAAGCTGGTAGGCTCAGGGCAACTGCCCTTTTGGGCACTTTATTTAACTATTGGGTGTGGATAACAAAATTGTATCACAATAATTGCCCCTTTTCTGTGTAAGCATTTTTCACGGAGTCATGGTTTTCCTGCATGAATGATATTTATCCAAGAGATGCCTGCAGCTGTTCTCACTCAACCTTATTTAAGGCAGCAGACTCATTAAGAATCATCTGCTTATTGGTTTAGTGGGAAACATATATCACTAGAGCTGTAAAGTGCAGATGATTGCAACTTCTACAGAGTGACTGTTGTGTGGTTCATGGTCTGTAACAATGGATTATGTGACAATATAACATATTAAAGAGCAATACAATACAATCTGATACAGTATAGCCTTCCGTATTAATAACGACCCTTTGTGCATTATACGAATGATTATTTATTACTCTGGTAAATGTATTTTCTACTGCAGCTAACTTTACTGTATATTTGGTATATGGTTCAATGGACACAAGGCAGCAACTCTGTCACTTGTGTAATAATTCAGGAAATGTTTCATTGAGATATGTATGTAACCATAGATAGAAAACTAATAAACAATAAAAAAAATAAAAAAAAGTATTTGTTAATCACATCCTGCTACTAGGGTGACCACGTGTCCCGGATTGCCCGGGACAGTCCCGGGGACATTCATTCCAGGACAATACAGTGTCCCGGAATGAAACTGACACAGCTACCCCCCGGGCCAATCTGATGCCCCCCAAAAAGGCCGCCACATCACCACTTTACTCACTGACAGTACTTGTCCTGGCCGGGAATGCCTGGAGGAGCACAATCCCCGCCCCCTGCTTGTGATTGGAGAAATCATAAATCCCACCTCTTGTGTCCAATCACTGTGCTGTGATTCGTTACAGCACAAGCTGATTTTTGGGAAGGGGGCAGTGTCCCTGAATGGTATTTTGGAAATGTGGTCACCCTACCTGCTACACGTGTTTAATACAGTACAAGCAGGGCTGGCCAAAGAAATTGTGCTGCCTGGGTCCAAGAATGAAATGCTGCCCCCCCCAAAAAAAAAAAAAATCACGCCCACCCAAAGGCCCCCACATCCATTATTTTATATCATGATAATTAAAAATGTAATTGATCAGGAAGTCAGATTTACATGCAACAGCACCTTGTCTATATGCAAAATTATATGACATACCATTATGTTCAATTCCAAGTGGTGGGCTAGGGTAGTAGATAGACAGGCTAGGGTAGTATATAGACAGGCTAGGGTAGTAGAGAGACAGGCTAGGGTAGTAGAGAGACAGGCTAGGGTAGTATATAGACAGGCTAGGGTAGTATATAGACAGGCTAGGGTAGTAGAGAGACAGGCTAGGGTAGTAGAGAGACAGGCTAGGGTAGTATAGGGGCAGGCTAGAATAGTATATAGACAGGCTAGGGTAGTAGATAGACAGGCTAGGGTAGTATATAGACAGGCTAGGGTAGTATATAGACAGGCTAGGGTAGTAGAGAGACAGGCTAGGGTAGTATATAGACAGGCTAGGGTAGTATAGGGGCAGGCTAGGGTAGTAGAGAGACAGGCTAGGGTAGTATATAGACAGGCTAGGGTAGTATAGGGGCAGGCTAGAGTAGTATATAGACAGGCTAGGGTAGTATGTAGACAGGCTAGGGTAGTAGATAGACGGGCTAGGGTAGTATATAGACAGGCTAGGGTAGTATGTAGACAGGCTAGGGTAGTAGATAGACGGGCTAGGGTAGTATATAGACAGGCTAGGGTAGTAGAGAGACAGGCTAGGGTAGTATATAGACAGGCTAGGGTAGTATAGGGGCAGGCTAGATTAGTATATAGACAGGCTAGGGTAGTATATAGACAGGCCAGGATAGTATATAGACAGACTGGGGCAGTATAGGGGTGGGTTAGGGTAGTATAGAGGCAGGCAGAGTGGTCCAGGGGGGGGGGCAGTTGTCATCCTGACATACAAAACTGCTGGAAAAAAAATCTTATGCCGCGTACACACGGTCGGAAATTCCGACAGAAAAAGTCCGATGTGAGCTTTTGGTAAGAGATTCCGACCGTGTGTAAGCTCCATCAGACTTTTGCTGGCGGAATTTCCGCCAGCAAAAGATTGAGAGCAGGTTCTCTATTTTTCCGTCGGAATAAGTTCCTATCGGAAATTCCGTTCGTCTGTATGCAATTCCGACACGCAAAAAAAACACGCATGCTCGGAAACAATTGGACACATGCTCAGAAGCATTGAACTTAATTTTCTTGGCTCGTCGTAGTGTTGTACGTCACCGCATTCTTGACGGTCGAACGTTCGGAGAACTTTTGTGTGACCGTGTGTATGCAAGCTAAGCTTGAGCGGAATTCCCTCGGAAAAACCATCCAAGGTTTTTCCGACGGGAAATCCGACCGTGTGTACGCGGCATTAGTCATCAATTTGCTGGGCAAATAGAAGATAAGGAGAGGCGGCCGTGGTTCAATTTGCTGCCCCTCTCAAAGTGCTGCCTGGGTCCAATGGACTCACTGGGACTCATGGTGGGGTTGGCCCTGAGTACAAGCAAAAAAATACAAAAAGTTATTGCTCTGTTCTCTCCAACCAATGCTTGCTATAAAAAATGGTCACGTGGTGTTCACTTTTTGGAGTTGGGTTGTGGGAGCTACTTGCACCCCTTCATATATGGAGGAATCATGGTGGTATTTATTCTAATGGTACTTATGGGACAATAGCTAGTAGAGCAGAAGGGTAAAATGGGCAACAGCAACCTTTATATATATATATATATATATATATATATTTTGTTTTTGTTTTTTTCCTTTCTCTTTTTAAGCCACCTTTAGACATGTGTAGCTAAACTGAACCCCCTATATGATGGGAAGAAGGGATTTGAGTTGTTGAAAGAAGTTAAGGAGAACCTTTGACTTGCTCATGCAACAGGTTCACTTTATTTTCTCCATCAGTATATATATATATCTATATATATATATATATATATAGATATATATATCTATATATATATATAGATATATATATATATACCTTTTGTTCCTCTTGTCTACTGCTCCATTCAGATGCGAGGAGAAACAGATATGTGTAAGCTCAAGTCAGATTTCCAGCCAGAGTTTACACACGGTGGGTGATTTGCCCAGTATTGTTCAAAGAACATAAAAGCATCTTCACTTTTTGCTGTTGTCATCCCACTGTCATGACCACATTGCGATCTTCAGCGCACATCAAACCTTCTTTTTTTTCTCCTGGGCTCCATGCTTTGGAATGAGTACCAGAGTTGCAGTAGCCAATTAATCTACCAGAATGTCTTTTGAATGTGGGAGGATGCCCTTGCAAGTAATGCCGCGTACACACAATCGGAAATTCCGACAACAAAACCGTGGATTTTTTTCCGACGTCAAGAACGCGGTGACGTACAAGACGTATGACGAGCCGAGATCAATGAAGTTCAATAGGCAGTCCGGCTCTTCTGCTTGATTCTGAGCATGCGTGATTTTTTGTGTGCGTCAGAATTGCATACAGACGATTGGAATTTCCGACAAGAACTTTTTCTTGTCAGAAAATTTGAGAACGAGCTCTCAAATTTTTGTTCCTACAGCAAATGTCCGGTGGAGCCTACACACGGTCGGAATTTCCAATCGTGTGTACGCGGCATAAAGGGAGAACATGTAAACTCAATGCAGAGTCCTGGCTGGGGCTCAAACCAAGGAACTCAGTGCTGCAAGGCATGCGTGCTAATCACTAATCACTAATCACTAATCCACTGTGCTGTTCTCTGGTCTTAAGAAGATGAGTTGGTAAGTAGACAGTATACTTCCACCAATAACACATGCAAGTCTTATATTTGCATAAAACAAGGAGAGGGGCTTGTAGAAGAGTGCCTTATGCCTTGTACACACGATCGGAATTTCCGATGAAAAAAGTCTGGCGGAATTTTTTCATCGGACATTCTTACCGTGTGTGGGCCCCATCTGACTTTTTTCCGTCGGAGTTTAGAAATAGAACATGGTTTTTTTTTTCCCGATGGAAAAAAATCCTATCGGAAATTCCGCTCGTCTGTGCGGAACTCCGACGGAGAAAAAAACACGCATACTCAGAATCAAATCGACGCATGCTCGGAAGCATTGAACTTAATTTTTCTCAGCTCGTCGTAGTGTTTTATGTCACTCACCGCGTTCTTGACGGTCGGAATTTGGTCTGACAGTGTGCATGCAAGACAGTTAGAACGGAATTCTGACAGAAAATTCCATCGGATTTTATCCCATCGGAAATTCCGATCGTGTGTACAGGGCATAAGAGGTGCCTAAGCATCAAAATATCTAAATACATCCCTGGGCGGTACTTGTATGTTTTAACTGTATCTGTTATCAATGGCACTTGAATGTCTGCACAAGCCACCAGGGTCTCTGGTGTACATACCCACTCAATACCTGGCCTCCTAGAGATCTAGATACTGCTTTCACCGATATGGCAATCACAGCTCATAAAAGCAGGAACTTCAAGTCATTTTATTAGGGCTGTGGAAATTAACTATTAATTCCTCGATTAATCGATTAATTGTTTTGATCAATCAAAATTCTTCAGGGAGATCCGGTGACGTCACGGACACCGACGGGGCTTGCCGTGTCCATCTGAAGGGCTCCTTTGCTGTGCCTTCATATCTGCATGCCGGCGGGACCTAACTATCTGCCACACGCAAGGGCTGTTACACTTCCCTCTATCAACCTGGGAATCTACAGCCATCCACTGGGAGTTGTGATAGTTCCCTTCACGGGACATCTACATGCCGACGGACTGATGTTAGCCCCTTCTCATCTGGATTAAGCAGTGGTATCGTTGTACACATTTTTATACCAGTATCATACTTACAGTGGGGCAAAAAAGTATTTAGTCAGCCAAAAATTGTGCAAATTCTCCCACTTAAAAAGATGAGAGAGGCCTGTAATTGTCATCATAGGTATACCTCAACTATGAGAGACAAAATGTGGAAACAAATCCAGACAATCACATTGTCTGATTTGGAAATATTTTTTTTTGTAAATTATGGTGGAAAATAAGTATTTGGTCAATATTAAAAGTTTATCTCAATACTTTGTCATATATCATTTGTTGGCAATGACAGAGGTCAAACGTTTTCTGTAAGTCTTCACAAGGTTGTCACACACTGTTGCTGGTATGTTGGCCCATTCCTCCATGCAGATCTCCTCTAGAGCAGTGATGTTTTGGGGCAGTCGCTGGGCAACACGGACTTTCAACTCCCTCCAAAGGTTTTCTATGGGGTTGAGATCTGGAGACTGGCTAGGCCACTCCAGGACCTTGAAATGCTTCTTACGAAGCCACTCCTTCGTTGCCCGGGCGGTGTGTTTGGGATCATTGTCATGCTGAAAGACCCAGCCACATTTCATCTTCAATGCCCTTGCTGATGGGAGGAGGTTTGCACTCTCACGATCAAATCTCACGATACATGGCCCCATTCATTCTTTCATGTACACAGATCAGTCGTCCTGTTCCCTTTGCAGAGAAACAGCCCCAAAGCATGATGTTCCCACCCCCATGCTTCACAGTAGGTATGGTGTTCTTTGGTTGCAACTCAGCATTCTCTCTCCTCCAAACACGACGAGTTGTGTTTCTACCAAACAGTTCTACTTTGTTTTCCTCTGACCATATGACATTCTCCCAATCCTCTTCTGGATCATCCAAATGCTCTCTAGCAAACCTCAGACGGGCCCGGACATGTACTGGCTTAAGCAGGGGGACACGTCTGGCACTGCAGGATCTGAGTCCCTGGCAGCGTAGTGTGTTACTGATGGTAATCTTTGTTACGTTGGTCCCAGCTCTCTGTAGCTCATTCACTAGGTCCCCCTGTGTGGTTCTGGGATTTTTGCTCACCGTTCTTGTGATCATTTTGACCCCACGGGGTGAGATCTTGCGTGGAGCCCCAGATCGAGGGAGATTATCAGTGGTCTTGTATGTCTTCCATTTTCTAATTATTGCTCCCACAGTTGATTTCTTCACACCAAGCTGCTTGCCTATTGCAGATTCAGTCTTCCCAGCCTGGTGCAGGTCTATAATTTTGTTTCTGGTGTCCTTCGACAGCTCTTTGGTCTTCACCATAGTGGAGTTTGGAGTGTGACTGTTTGAGGTTATGGACAGGTTTCTTTTATACTGATAACAAGTTCAAACAGGTGCCATTAATACAGGTAATGAGTGGAGGACAGAGGAGCCTCTTAAAGAAGAAGATACAGGTCTGTGAGAGCCAGAAATCTTGCTTGTTTGTAGGTGACCAAATACTTATTTTCCACCATAATTTGCAAAAAAAAATCTTTACAAATCAGACAATGTGATTGTCTGGATTTGTTTCCACATTTTGTCTCTCATAGTTGAGGTATACCTATGATGACAATTACAGGCCTCTCTGATCTTTTTAAGTGGGAGAACTTGCACAATTGGTGGCTGACTAAATACTTTTTTGCCCCACTGTAGCTACATGTTTTTATGACTGCTTTTGCTACCGTTTGGTATTACTCGCACCATTTTTACAGTTTATGTAGCTACATCGATTTTATCTCCAGTGCAATATTTATTTTGTTACCTACTTGAAGACTATAAAAGTTTTCATGCTATTCCCATCGAGCGCGGCCTTTGTGTGTTTTTTGTATCCTGCTATCCATTTTTCCAGTGGTTGGTAGCTGCACTGGGACTCGGCCTGCAAGGAGATCAGCTAAAAGTAGTTGGATCTATGTGCGTCATAATTAATCGAAATTAGTCGATTAACCGATTTTTTAAGCACCTGATTAGAGTCAGAGGCTCTAATAGGCTTCAAAATAGGGTGGGCTCGAGTCACAGAGGATACATCTGGAGCCCTGCCAGGTGTGTTGCAACAGCGAATGAATATTCACTGTTGCAACACTGATCCTCCTCCCGGCCAATCGGGAAGCAGGTATGAAACCCGTTTCCCGATTGGCTAAAACGTCAGGCTATCCTATTGGAGACCTAGCGCCAGGGAGAAGCGGCGAGGAGACGCACTGCGGAAGCTGCTCCAGGAGAGGACACCGGAGCAGCTTTCCCTGAGCCCGCCAAGCTGGAAGATGGACGCATCACTTCCGACCGCTTCTCTCACCGCCTGCATCCAGGGTAAGGACAGCGGGTGGTGGGGGGTGTTAGTGCCGTGCTGCGGGGAGGGGTAGGGGGCAGTTGTGCTAGTGCCGCTCAACCGGCGGCCCGGGGGGGTGGGGTTGTTTGCTGCCCCCCCTCTAAAAAAAAAAACACCTGCCGCCACTGAGTGCCAAAGGCCAAAAGAATTGTGTGAGAGGTGGGTGGGATGGGCAATCTTCAGAAATGCCAAGAAGTTATGCCAGATCAGTGGTGTAGGGTACTTCTGGGCATCTTATACCAGGCAGCAGCTTTTTGTGCCACTTTACCCTTACATATAACCACTGATGTGACTAGCAAAGAGAGGAATGCTTCTGCATAGGTTGTACCTGTTTATCTGCTGCCCTCTTCCCTCTACGGCCTTCTAAAATACATAGATAAAAAGCTATTTCTCAGCATTCACAGGCAAGGGACGGGGATCTGACGTCATTCCACAGCACTTCACAGCATAGAGCAGGGAGCCGAGTGTAATATGAACATACATAGGATATAGCGCAAATCTCTCATGACATAAACATCAGAGCTGCACTAACACAACATCACCGTTGATATACCCCATCCTTGTGTAGAACTGCCACCTCAAATGGTAAAAGTGCATGCTTACTGCCGTAGGTGACCTTCTATCTCTAGAAAGGTCTACCAAGCTCAAATCATAATCATCTGTAGACAGCAAAAGGCAGCTACAACTCCTCTTCATAGAGGGCAGGAAGTGAGTGGTACTCCTCCGCCAGAGATCCTCTTACTCCAATGAGGGATATAGAAACAGAATGAGCCAATAGGGTGATATCCTTTGTATCATTTATTAAAACAATAACATCGCACTTACATTGTAAAAGAAGTCAATGTGCAATACAGTAAACCAATTTTCACCGGCAATTCACATAACACCCGCACTACCGAGATCACTGAGAAACAATGATGTCATCGTGTTGCTCCACCTACGTGTTTCGTCACACGTGACACCGTCCGAACTTTGCTCTGATGTTTATGTTTTATTTTACCGTGCCAATACTTCACAGTTGAGTTGCTGCTTCTTTACACTACTGATTGGTTGCATACAAACCCAAGGGCAGTTTAACTGCAAAATTTCTTATGAACCAACTAAATCAGTCCAATGTAGTTATAAAAACTTTAATAGTCCATTATCATCATCTTAAAGTGCAATCTTCCATACTCTTTTGAATACTTTTTCTTGCTGCCACTCTAACCACTCTAGTGCAATCTATGTGTTCACCTTACAAAACACTTGTTAGGCACAAATTTAACCCCTTGATCGCCCTAGATGTTAACTCCTTCCTGCCCAGTGTCACTAGTACAGTGACAGTGCATTTTTTTAGCACTGATCACTGTATTAGTGTCACTGGTGATGTCAGTGGCAGTTAGTCAGTTCCCCCCCCAGCGTCAGTTAGTGTCAGATTGCATAGTCCCATTATAAGTCGCTAATCGCCACCATTATTAGTATAATTTTTTTTTTATTATTAAATTCCAGTATATATCCCATAGTTTGTAGATTCTGTACTATAACTTTCACAAAAACCAATCATATACACTTATTGGGATTTTTTTTTACCAAAGACATGTAGCAGAATACATTTTGGCCTAAATACATTAAGGGCTGGTTCACACCACAAAAAAACGGATGTGTTCCGGATTCTTTCCAGATGCATTCCTGCATTTGCATTTTACTGTGTTTTTGGCGCGTCTTTGATCCGTTTCCTGATGTATTCCAGATGCTTTTTTTTTCTTATTTTCTCCTGTTTTTGTTTTTCACTGTACTGGGGTCCGGTGCGTGTTTATAGCATTTTTGATGCGTTCAAGTGCATTTTGCTGTGTTTTTGATGTGTTTTACTGCATTCCAGTACAGTCCAGTGCAGGGAAAATGCAGCATGTTCTAATTTTTTCTTGGAACTGACCGCACTGGTGTGAACTATGCCATTGTAAACCATATAACCTACTTTCCATGCGTTTTTGATGCAGAAAAAAATGCACTGGACTGCATGTGATGTAAACTGGGCCTAAGAGGCTTTTATTTTTGTTAAAAAAAATGATGGGATATGTTTTATAAAAAAATGTGTAAAAAATATTGTTGTTTTTTTTTTTTTTTTTTTTGGTAAAATTGTCTGACTTTTTTTTTTATATAATAAAAAATAAAAAACCCATAGGTGATCAAATACCACCAAAAGAAAGCTCTATTTACGTGAAAAAAATGATATCAATTTTGTTTGTGTACAGCGTTACATGACCGCGCAATTGTCAGTTAACAACTTCGGCCCCGGAAGATTTACCCCCTTAATGACCAGGCCGTTTTTTACAATACAGCACTGCGTCGCTTTAACTAAAAATTGCGACATTGTGCCCAAACAAAATTATTATTTTTTGCACTATAAACAAAAAAAGACTGACAATTTTGAAAAAAAACAACATTTTTTTTTTACTTTTTGCTATAATAAATATCCCAAAAAACGAATTTCTTCACCAGTTCAGGCCAGTATGTATTCCTCTTCTACATATTTTTGGTAAAAAAAAATCACAATAAGCATATACTGATTTTTTTGCGCAATAGTTATAGCACCTACAAAATAGGGGAATAGGGAATATAATTATGGGATTTTTATAAAAAAAAAAATTTTTACTCTTAATGGCGGCGATCTGCGATTTTTAGCGGGACTGCGACATTGCGGTGGACAAATCGGACACTTTTGATTTTTTTTTGGGACCAGTGAAATTTATACAGCGATTAGTGCTATAACAATGCACTGATTACTGTGTAAATATCACTGGCAGGAAAGGGGTTAGCACTAGGGGGCGATCAAGGGGTTAAATGTTCTCTGGGAGGTGTTTCTAACTATCGGGGGGAGTGTACTGACTGGGAGTAGCGAGAGATCGCTGTTCCTGATCACTAGTGTAGCGCACACACCCCCTTCTCCTTTTCTGCTTCGGCTCCTCTTAGGAGAAAGGGTCACACCGCACCACAAGCCCGTACCCCTCCTGTGTTAAGAGGTTAGGCGGTGTTGTTTTTGGGCCGTGTCTGCAGCCGGGGCATAAAGTCCTCCTGAGAATGATTCTCACCTCTACAGTGTGTAGATGCAAGTCCTTAACTTCCCCGGGAACGTGAATGTCCACACCAGCTGAAAGTCCAACTTAATCTTTATTTTTCACTTGCACAACACATATTCTGGATAGACGAAAGGTTGGAGCAAAGACACAGGACAGCTTTAAGGTGTGGAGGAGGTCCAGGCACAAACGTAGCTCAAACTCTTAGGACTGTTCAGATTCTCAAACAGTTTTGGCGCATGGTCTCTGCCACAGACCTGGCGAACAGGGTCACTGCCACTGACCTGGTGAATATGGTCACTGCCACTGACCTGGTGAATATTGATTTCCTTCCTAGGACATAGCCCCTTTCAGGGAGAAGATATCCCCCCCAGAGAGTCAACAGACCCCTTCCTTCACCGTGTCCACAGCACCGGTCCTTCAGAACAGGTCCTACCTTCTCTTAGGGTGCGGGTCTCCTCGCAAGGCGGCACCCTGGACTCCTCGATCCCTTGCGGACCCCAGCCAAAGGCCGCTGGGCTCCAGGCTGTTACTGCAACTCCTGGGCCTCCATGCCCAGGCGAACAGGAGCAGTGAGGTAGTATCTCACCCCAGGCTAAAGGTGCCTGAGGTGGAACCGGAACAAGGCCTCCGGGCCTAGGGTGCCCGGAGATGATGAACCACACACACACCCAGGCTGAAGGTGCCTGGGCGTGGACGGACGAAGACCCTTCTCAGAAGATGTCCACCCCTTTTATATCCTCTCCCGGCATGGGCAGCAGGTTCCCCGCCCCACTGTACGGCGGCCGAGAGGGGACACAAAAGGCACAGCACTGCGCTCGCGGTTCAACCCTGGCCCAGAATGGCAGCGCCACCCACCAGCCACAGGGAACACATCCCCAGCATTAACCCCTGAGAACAAAAAATGTGTCTGAGCCTGGTTACCATTTAGACACTTCCCTTAAATTGAAAACCCCGCTACACTAGGAACAGACGATCACTCAGTACTCCCCTGACAGAACGGGGATCTGTTTGTTTACATTGACAGATCCCCGTTCTGGCTCTCGGTGGAGCCATCGTGGGTGGCCGGTGGACAATGCAGCTGCCAGCCACATGCATCAGCTCCCCCGCCGTGCAGTGGGCGCGCGCACACGCCTGCTATAGCTGTTATAGCTGTTAAAGGGATCGACGTACAGCTACGGCGATTCGTGGGATTGAGCCGACCCGTATAATGACGGCGGCTGGTTGGCAAGCGGTTAAAGTTGCGCAGTGCCGAATAGCAAAAAATGGTCTGGTCATGAAGGGGGTAAAACCTTCCAGAGCTGAAGTGGTTAATCACCGGAAAATAATAATAATATAATAATATAATGTATAAGCAGGTTGGCTATGTTCTCACTACATATTTGATTCATATTTGAGTTTAAATGGACCATACCCTTAAAATTCTTAGATTGTTTTCTGATTACTGCGGTACTCATTCTTGTATTATGCCAACTCCACACTTTCAGGCAGCAAAGATTGATAAATTGCCCATTATGAGTGAAACGTTTCTGGAGAGATTATGATTGATCTATAGCTCACACTGTCTGCATGCACCGACCATCCATCTCTCTTATAGGGAGTGCAGTATGCAGGCCTCCAGCCCAAGAGAAAATAACAGCTTTCCTCTGCATTGGGGGGGGGGGGGGCACAGTGGTGTAGTGGGCAGCACTCTCACTCTCACCTAGCAGTAAAAAGGGTCAATGGTTCAAATCCCAACCACGGCACTACCTGCCTGGAGTTTGCATGTTCTCCCTGTGCCCGCGTGGGTTTCCCCCGGTTACTCCAGTTTCCTCCCACACTCCAAAGACATGCTGATAGGCAAATTGGCCCTAGTATATATATGTGAGTTAGGGATCTTAGATTGTAAGCTGCTTGAGGGTAGGGACTGATGTGAATGTATATATATAAAGTGCTGTGTAAATCAACAGCACTATATAAGTACCTAAATAATAATAATAATTGTAGAATGTATAGTTTTTTTTTTTTTTTTTCATGAGGTTCCCTAAAGTGGATGTAAACCCGATTTTTTTTTTTTTCATTTTTTTTGCTGTCACAATGTAGAGTATTAGATTTCCTATCATCTGTGCCAGGTCTTGCCACAAAGAGTTAATCCAGCTCTGAGCAATCCTCTTTTATTGTTCAGTGAGATAAAACGGACAAACAGAGAAAAACTTTTGTCCGTTCCGCCCCCTTGCTTTGAGTGACAGGTTATTTACATATCTCGTGCACTAGCTTTAGACAGGCATTATTTTTTAATTCCCACCCCCACTCCTTTTCTGAAGTCATGTGGTTACTTTTCTGGATTTTGACTGGATGTTAGTGATCATAGCAGAAGGAATACACAGGAGAAAATGCATGTTGACAAGGGGAGTGTAGAGGTGGGCAGGGAGTCTACTGACATCACGACTCCACCCACCGAGCTCCAGACAACAGATCCACCCACAGAATCTGCAGTTTTTCAGTTCTTATAACAGACAGAGGGGAGACATTTGACAGATAAGGATACATGCAGGAGGCATCTATATCCTTATAGATCAGCACTATGGCAGTAGTTTAGAAAGGATGAGAGTGGCTTTACATCCACTTTAAGACAAAATCATCCGCAATGAAAGATATTATTGTTTTGAATAAAGCATATTAACTTGCCATTGCTACTCATTGACGTGACCTAGAAACTATTTTTATCTACATTACAGGAGAGGAGAGTGGAAGTATGGAACATGTTATTACATTACAGAACACAGTTATTTGAGTCACCATAAGACAAATGACAAATCAAATTCAGCCTTTTACAGACAGGATCCCAAGTCATTCCATTTGGATTACAGCCGTGTTTCTCAAACTGCAATTCCAACAGTTCTAGCTATCTATACAAGCACAATTATTATCCATAAACTAGAAAAAAGTCAAAACTTAGGGGGGTCTATTTATAAGCCAGAACTGCATAGGCATTTATCCAGTGAATCTTCATGTACATCTGTTCTGTTTCTATACGACTTGTGCAAATAATATATGTTATGAGGCTATACTATGGGCAGTAGTAAAAATATAGAATTATGGCCACTAGATGGAGATGAGGAGCATAAGAAATACATATGTCTTTGTAATAAGAGAAACACAGGTTGATTTACTAAATGCAGATAGATTGTGCACTTTGCAAAGTGCAGTTGCTCCAGAGCTTAGTAAATGAGCAGAAGCTCTACTGACTTCCATCATCTAATCATGTGCAAACAAAAATGCTGTTTTTTTATTTTCCTTGCATGTGATTGGGTATTTTTTTAAATTATTATTAAAATTTTATTAAATTTCACATTATACAAAATATAAAATACTTTGTTCAAAATTCTCATTCATAAAAATACAGTGGAACCTCGGATTGCGAAAAACGCGGTTAACCAGCGTTTCGCAATACGAGCACTGTATTTTTAAAAACCCTGATTCAGTTTGTCTCGCAAAATGAGCAGGATTCAAGCCACATCGGTGTGCAGTACCGCGTTTGGCCTGAGGTGGGGGGGGGGGGGCGCCGGAGCCGAAAGGTGCCGAACGGCGCTGTTCAGAAATGTTCGTAAAGACTCGGAAATACTCAGTTCCCGAGCCTTTCTGAGGTTTTCCGAGGTCAGCTGAGCTGTCCTCGGGCCTTTCCTTGTGTTTCCGAGACTCTCCGGCGCCCCCCTACCTCTGGCCACATGTGGTATTGCATGCCATTGAAGTCAATGCGGAACAAATTATTTTCGTTTCCATTGACTTCAATGGGGAAACTCGCTTTTATATGCGAGTACTTTGGATTACGAGCATTCTCCTGGAACGGATTATGCTCGTGTAGCACACAGATCCCAAATATCCTGCTAACCTCCACAAGCAGGATGGGACACACCATGCCACATGCCCAGTATCCTCCTTGATGAAGAGGGTGAGCGGTGTTATCTATTTTTGGGTCCTGCAGCGAGTTACCTCTTTCCGTTGGTTCTTCACCCTAGAGTGTAGGTAGAAGTCTATTCTCTCTCTTTCAAGGAAAGCCAATGTCCAGACTGTATCAAACCCAATAAAAGAGGTTTATTTTTCTTGCATAGAAACTTGATAGGAAAGTTGGAGATAGAGAATTTTAACAGGGAGGCAGGTTCAGGCACGCGGCACTTAGCTGTCAGTTATCTCCACTCAGTCCTGAGTGGGCTTTGCTCACCCGGATAGTCCTCTCTCACGGTCCTAGCAGCCGGTGTGGAGCACGGAACATTCAATTTAAATCTCCTAAGGATACGATCAGGATATGAACTTCTAAATCCCGAACTTCCCAGCACTTGTAACACTTGAGACCTTAGGTGCCAGTGGGCACGTTACAAGGCTTTTGACGGATTATGGAATCCTTCCCTCTGATAGGCAACCAGGCCCCTCCCGAGACAGTGACTTCCCTCACCGATCCCTGCGGACAGGTCCTCCCTTGGTTTCCTCTCCTTCAGAGTGGGTCACCCCCATTTGGGCACCCTGGGACTCCTCTTCTGGTGTAGACCTCAGCTAAAGGTGCTGGGCCTACCTGGAACGATGAAGCCTCAGGCCGAAGGTGCCCGGGACTGAATACACACACACGTACCCCTGGCCATGAGGGCCACCGAAGGTGGGGCACGTGCCTAGGACCAAGGGGTCCTCTGGATCACCTCCGAACTCCGGACCCAATGCCGTCCGCCCCTTACGTACCCTCTCCCGGCATGCACAGCGGGTAGACCACGCCCACTGCACGGCCGCCGAGAGAGGACACCCAATCGCGCTGCAATGCTACCCGTGGTTCAACCTGAGACCTGGGCAACAGCGCCACCCACAGGTCAAAGGGAACTGTACTGCCAGGCAACACCACAACAAAGCAGAAACCAATTTAAAGAATTTAAACAGCCTGAGCCTAACTATTTGCTCAGGCTACCCCTTAAATTTAGGCATAGCAACCCCAATTATGGGGGGTCCGCTACACTCGTAATCTGAGGTTCCACTGTATAGTTTTTCCCTATCCCCCATCCCCTCGCCTTCCCCATTCCACATTCCTTAAACATGTGTTATAATCTTCCTTCATTTATTCCCTTGTAGCTACCCGGCACGGTCTCCACACACCCGCAGACCCCTATTTGTTAATGGGATCTACTGGTTTTGTTACTTTGGGTCTGCAGCAATTACCTCCCACGAGTGGATCCTTCAGCTCCGTTGTCTAGGTACACCAATATCTTCCAGGAATAAGGTCAATGTCCACACATGAGTAAAACCTAATCAGCAAGGCTTTATTCTTTTTCCATGTTTGGAGGTGAAATGGCACATCACCCCAAAAACACCCCAATACCAATAAGGCTTTATTCTTTTTCCACTTTGAGTTAACTTGAAGAAAGCAAGAGCAGAAAAGTTGAAAGACGTAGGGGAAGGTTCAGGCACGCAACACTTAAATCCAGTATATACACTCGTTGCCACTCAAGCCTGAGTGGGTATTGCTCACCCGGATAGTCCCTATGAGAGCAGTCCTAGCAGCCGGGATGGAGCACGGATGTCAGAGATGATGGATCCCCCTCTGGGCAGGTCTCCAGGCCTCTCCCTGAGACAGCAGTACCGTCGCTAGTCTCCGCCGGGACTGTTCTTCCCCTGGAACTCCTTTCCTAAAGATGGGCCCCCTACAAACAGGCAGCCTTGGATCCTTCTCTGAAGCGTAGGCCCTAGTCAGCGGAGCTGGGCCTACAATACAGCAACAGGGCCTCGAGCTGAAGGTGCCCAAGGCCTAAGCACTCTAGCGCACCTCGTGCCATGCGGGCCATGAGGCACACTCATTGGACCAGAGATCCCCCTGAACGCCTTGGGGTCCCCCCTGGAATCGCCTCACGCCAAGCGTGCCCCTTTTATACCCTCTCCCAGCATGCACAGCGGGTAGACCACGCCCACTGCACTGCTGCAGAGAGAGGACACCCAAGGTGCTGTGATACCCCCATAGTCCAGCCCGTGCCGGTGGTGACAGTGCCACCTGCAGGCAAAGGAGAACAAAACTGCCGGGCAGTATCACACCCAGAGCAGAACAATAATTGAACATAATTGGTCTGAGCCCAACTACTAGCTCAGACCGCCCTTAAATTTCCACATCGCGCCCCCAAATATTGGGGGGGCGCTACACACACCCCTCTCTTGAAAAGACACTGTCCCCAGTGGCTAGGGAAATCAAAACCCTTCAGTCCTGAAGGCCGTTGATTTCTCTATAACTACAAAAAAGGAAAAAAAAAATTCAAACAGGTGCCTGAACCAATATTTTTGGGAAGGGAGAAAGAATAGGAAAGAAGCACACAGATAACATTACATCCAGATACTAACATTTCTTCACAAGGACAATATAATATACATTCCACCCATCACTAGCTATCTATCCCACCCAATTCTCCGGTGGTGTTGATAGCCGTTCTCATACCTGCAAGAAATCACAACATGCAAATAAAATATAAACATCCTATCCCTAATATTCTATACAATTTAGAAGCAAACAGCCTCCCCTAGAGGAAGCAATTCCCTTCTCTAAAGCTTTATTACGCTAAGCCTAGCATAAAATAGCATAAAGAAAAAAATCTAAGCCTAAATGCTTTCTTGTTAGTGCAGTGTTTTTTTTTCTGCAGACCACTGCCACCTAGCGCTGGCATAACTTCAACACTCCACAATAGCTGCGCATGGGACTGTAACGCAGCACACATGAACACTTAAAGTGGAGCTCCACCCTAAATAGCAACTTTTGCTATTTGGAACCCTCCCCCCCTCCGGTGTCACAATTGACACCTTTCAGGGGGGAGGGGGGTGAAGATACCTGTCTAAGACAGGTATTTTCACCCACATCCGGGAGTCCTCTCTCCGGGAATCTGCGGGAGTGACGTCACTTCCCGCAGACTTCCCTTGGTGTTCTGGGAGACACTCGGCTCCCAGAACACAGGAGCACCAATCAGAACGGCGCAGCGCGACTCGCGCATGCGCCGTAGGGAACCGGGCATGAAGCCGCAGGGCTTCACTTCCTGGTTCCCTCAGCGAGGATGGCGGAGGGAGCAGCAGAGCGACGAGCGGTCGCTCGTCCTCTGCTGCGGACGTCGCTGGACTCCAGGACAGGTAAGTGTCCAAATATTAAAAGCCAGCAGCTGCTGTAGCTGTAGCTGCTGGCTTTTAATATTTTTTTTTCCGGCGGAGCTCCGCTTTAACATCTTGACGACGGCGTCCTTTCACCATGACCTACTGCAGGGGTCTCAAACTGACGGCCCTCCAGCTGTTGCAAAACTACAAGTCCCATGAGGCATTGCAAGGCTGACAGTTACAAGCATGACTCCCTCAGGCAGAGGCATGATGGGACTTGTAGTTCTGCAATAGCTGGAGGGCCACTAGTTTGAGACCCCTGACCTACTGACTAGTCTACCCCAAAGTTCAATTTATAGGAACTGTCCCTTGTTCGGAGCAGGAGGGAGAGAGGAAAAAAACAACAAGTTCTCCACTTTCCTTCCTCTTTAAGAGTAGACATCCCCTTTTCAGCGGGGCAAAGTCACTTGAATCCAGGGCACGGTTTGTCCATGCAAAGACAGGATAATAAAAAAAAACAAGCACAAGTTCCTGTCTCAAAGTCTCTCAAAGATAATAGTGGGGATCTGGAAGAATAATGGACTTCCATTGCTTGTCCAGGGTCTCTATAAAAAAAACAGCATCCTCTTTCCCTGGACAACAGATCACCACACGATCAGCGTGAATATGCCGACCATAGCTCCACTCCTTACGGCAACCCTTGAAGTGGTCGGTCATGGCGGCCGAGCAAGCAAAGTACCTGTATGACTTGGGCACCTCGAGATAGTTCCATATGGCCTCCGCGTACCACCTTTCTCGATAGGCCTCTATCTCAAACAGCAATTCTTTGGGTACGTGGAGGTACTCCCAGCCATACTCACTAGCCATTCTTTTGTTAATAATCCGCTGCAAGCAAGCAAGATGGGGCAGAGTTTTGCGATCCCCGCTTCCAACGTGCACAATAGCATCCGGCGATCTCCGGACTGTAGCCGTATCAGGCCCTGGTAGGGGTTTTCCACTTGGGGCAGATACAGGCTTTTTCTCTGTGGCCGGGACCTCCACACGGGGTGTAGTGCTCCCCGAACTCATAGGCGATCCCACTCTAAGGCTGCGGGCCGGGGCAACAGTCTTTATATTGTCCCATCCCTTTTTAATGAAAAAGTAATCTATTTCGGCATCATCCCGCACATCGGACGAAGAGTCCAGGTCTGAGGTGTCATACTCCTTAGCAGGCAAGTAATTTCAGGTGGATGTGGACACATTTCTCCCAGCCTCCTTACCGTCACCTGCCATGGACTTCTCGGGCTTCCTTCTGCTCTCGATGTCCGGTTCTGGTAGGCGCTGGGGCAGGCTTTGATCGCGGCAGCGGGAGGCCTTAACATATCCCACTTTTCGCTTTGCTGGCGGGACATGAACTTCCGTTGTGGCAGAGGCAGTGTGTGCTGCGGTGCCCGCCAAAAGTTCCGTAGGCTCAGGGGCATCCTTCCCCGAGGCACTGGCAGTAGGGGAGGCGATGCGTGTGTAGCGCTACCCCCAGTTAAGAGAGCCGCTGATATTGATTTGGGCCCTGTAGTGCACTGCTGTCAACCCCTGGCAATCGGCTCTAACCTCCCGTGGCACAGCTGGTAATAGAGGGATAGGACCGCGTGACCGCAACTGTTGGTGACGCAGTCCTATAACAAACATACACAGAATATACTTTAAAACTCCTATTAAAGTAAGCGGAACTGACACCAAATGTACTTTACCCAGATATTTTACTGAGGCTAATGGGCAAGTAATAAACAACAGTATAACAAGTTGCAGATCCCTGCAATAAACAGTAATAAAGATAAACAGAGTAATCAGAATAATAAAGTATTGCTATGCAACTCTAGCGCTGCCCTTTTACAGCTACTTCCCCTCATGGGTAGACTAACACCCAGCAATGTCTACCTATGCAGTCAGGCCTGACTGATCTAAATGGAAGTTCAGTGAAACAATATTCGCTAGCAATCTTTTCGGTGGTGCACTTGAAGAACAACTTTGTAATCCCAACGAATAGTAAAGATAAAGGATCTGTCTTTAAACAGCTCTCACCACCCGGACAAGTCCAAATCCGTTTCCTCCATCGATTCGTCTGGGAACAGGAATCCACCGACATCCAAGTCTTCAATCCTTCTGGTGTACTGCAGCAAGGAGGATTAGATGTCTCTAAGGCTCTGCTAGGCTGGCAGAGGGCTCTTTGGAAAGGAGCACACGGCCCAGGCTTCAGGCCTTGTGCACACAGCAGTTCAGCACAGAGATCCTCTTGCTAGGAGAGGGGTGTCCAAAGAGGCCGACCAAAACTCCGCCTCCCCTTTATAAAGTCTGCCCCAGCAGTCTCTGTTCTGGAGCAATGCACCCTGGGTGCTGCAAGATGTACTGGGAGATGTAGTCTCTCTCTCCTCTGCTTTCACTTCCATAATGTCTCTTTACTTCCTCCCGACTCACCTCTCACCTGGAACTTCTTGTCTCTCTGCATTAAAGGGGAACACCCCGCTACACACTCCCCCCACTTGAACTCTTTGGTCCCCAAAGACATCTAACATTTTTAGATCTGCAAAACATTTTAGCTTCAATGCGGTTGCATAGGATTGACAGAGGAGCCTCCCACCGATCATCATATGATGGGGAGCTGTCCTGTCCACAGGTCGCTTCAGTGGGGGCGACCTGTCCAACTGTGCCAGGAAGTGAGCTGGGGTTGCCCTCCACCAAATGCACAGTGGAGGGACCAGATGTGGGCATGGTCCTTCTTGAGGTTAGGACTGTGTCTTCGGAACTTTCTCCCATCTGATCATGAGTTAGTTTCCGGCGAGGATGAATGACTCTCTTCCTTCTCTTCTCCCTGGGAGTCACAGTCTCAGCTACTCTTGGTTCTTCCTCTGGTACTGAAGCAGGAACCTCTTCTGGTAGTGAGGGTATGGGATCACATCTGGGGACAGCAGGGGCTAAAAGCCGTTTCACCAAATCGGTATTGGTCCCAACGATGAGAGAGCTTCTTGAGGGCCCTGGCAGCCAGGGACAGACAATGGCCAGTGTCTCAAAGTTCTGGGGCTCCCCAGCCCTCAATGGATCACACGACAACTTGATCCGCAGACATCCATCACAAGAGTACTCTTCTGCTTGAATACCCTGAATCTTGGTGTCTCCCAACTCTTCCAGGGGCAGGTATGACAGGTACTTCTTGTAAAAGTCTCTGGTCATTAGGGTAACCTGAGAACTTGTATCAAGGATGGCTCTGGTGTAGATCCCTTCGATCAGAACAGGCACTACAGGCAGAGGACCTACCAATTGGGTAGCAGTTCTTTTGGAAACACCTGTAACAGCAGGCTGGCATACTTGGACTTGTGCTCTCTTCAGCTTCCGGCACTGGGAATGCCGTTTCTGGCGTTGTTTGGAAGGCTGATAAGCGTTGTTCACTGAGACGGTATAAACTGCAGGTGTCCTCCACCGCTCCCTCGCAGATTCAGGGAAAGTTATTTTTGAAGGCCCGGATCTTCTCTCCATTCTTGGGTCACTTCTCTGAGGCCTCCCCCAGCCTTCTGTCTCCATTCGTGGACTTGGACATACTCGCTGGTAGTGGCCTACACCTCCACAGTTGAAACAGACAATCTCTCTTCTCTTCTGTGGGGAGGTTGGTGTTGAACTGCTCTGGCGTGGTTCATTCTTAATTTCCTCTGGTTCCTTCATTCCTGAGTTTTCAGACAGGAGTGTGGTCAAAAGATCCAGCACCTGGGTCATTTGGGACTTCAGGATCTCCACTTCTGAGTCCCGTTCAGTAGCCATAACTGATCTGACTCCCACCGCGGGGAGGGTAGTGGTCTTCTCAGTCCCTTGCTGTTCATTTAAGAGGGCTTCTTCATCTCTTATGATTCGTACAAGATCTCGGTAACTCAAAGTCATCACTCCTTCAGAGGTCTTCAAGTAGAGCCAAACTGGATCTGAACGCAGGGCTCCCCTCAGGATCTGCTTCATTCGGGTTGCGTCTATGACCTGCGGCAGTATTCCCTTCTTTAGGACAATTTGGCACAGCTTCCGGTTTAGCCTCCGCACATATTCGGATAACTTCTCTCCCGGCTGTTGGAGGGTATGTTCGAACTGGTATATCAGTTCAGTCGCCTTCTCCAGCTGGCCAAATTCCTCCTCCAGCATAGTCAGATAATCGTTTGCGGTACAGGTAGCGTTGCTAAGCCTGAGGTTCTTTACAGCTTCAGCAGCAGCGCCCTTTAGACTTTCGCTGATGCGCTGCTTCTTCTGCGCCTCTGGTATCTCCCATCCTTCTACCGCTTGTATGGCCTGTTCAATCCAGGTGTCAAATTCTTCTTCTCCGGCAGGCACTGGTTGCTTCCCTGAGAAGGTGCTAAGCTTCCGGTAACCGGCCTCCACATGCACCGTACTGCTTTTCTGGCACTTAATTACAAGGTCTCCTAGAGCATTCAACAATTCAGGCCCTATAGCGGCCAGCCGTGATCCCGGGCTTAATAGTTCCTCAGGCTTTTCTGCTTTAGGGGATAGTGGTGGAGATAATCGCGGGGGTGATGGCTTTGGTGTCTGAAACCATTCTTCCTTCACTGGCAGCGTATGTATCAAGTGATAGGTCTGATTATCTATGGCTTGTATACTCTGACTTTTAAAATGCTCTGGGATTTCGTTTTTCCATTCTACCAGTGCGTATGTAAACGAGATCACTGGATCTGGCCTAAAATCCATCACCCATGCTTTGTGGCTCGGAGACAGTAAGAATACGAGCTGTTTTATCTCCTCTTCCTTCCATCTTTCCCCCTGGAGTACAATGACTACCGCCGCGGTTGGATCGGCGCCAATCGCTGCGCACCACTGTGACATTGCCAGCGGGTCCATGCTGGTACTTCTGACCGGCTTGATTGCAGCGTGCAACGTACAAGGATCCCGGACTCGAGCCCCCACGTGTAGCGCTACCCCCAGTTAAGAGAGCCGCTGATATTGATTTGGGCCCTGTAGTGCACTGCTGTCAACCCCTGGCAATCGGCTCTAACCTCCCGTGGCACAGCTGGTGATAGCGGGATAGGACCGCGTGACCGCAACTGTTGGTGACGCAGTCCTATAACAAACATACACAGAATATACTTTAAAACTCCTATTAAAGTAAGCGGAACTGACACCAAATGTACTTTACCCAGATATTTTACTGAGGCTAATGGGCAAGTAATAAACAACAGTATAACAAGTTGCAGATCCCTGCAATAAACAGTAATAAAGATAAACAGAGTAATCAGAATAATAAAGTATTGCTATGCAACTCTAGCGCTGCCCTTTTACAGCTACTTCCCCTCATGGGTAGACTAACACCCAGCAATGTCTACCTATGCAGTCAGGCCTGACTGATCTAAATGGAAGTATATATATGAAAAAGGGGGCGCTCAAATACTCTTAAACTTAATTAATAAGTGATAACTTATCTAATAAATTATTGTGTGAATAATTCTTAAATATAAACACCAACACAATCCTGTGATGCCTATATACAAAAAGGTGAATTGAAAGTCACCATATATAAATCGATTAGTCCCAATCGTAATAATAGCGTGCTGTCAAGCCCACAACAATCAAAGAAATCTATAACACTCAATTATAAAAAAGTCTCATAGATTAAGTTAATGAAAAATCAAATGTGTAACAAATCCAAAAAGTGAAAAATTGTTTCAACAAATAATGTTCATAATATATTGAAGTTAATTTCTTCAGAATAGTGCAAAGAGTTAATCCTTCACCAAATCTTCATGTGAAGCTAGAACAAATCTTCAACAAATAATGTTCATGATATATTGTGATTGTTTTCTTCAAAGTAGTGCAAAGAGTTAATCCTTCACCAAATCTTCATATGAAGCTAACACCCGAAGTGCACAAATAGTAGATTGCGCTTACCAAAGGATGTGGACCTCTTTAGTTAAAAAGAAGGTCTTTAACAGCTTGAGCAGGATTGTGCCTGCACACATATGGACAATGCTGGTAGAGAAATGTTGGAAACTCCTCCCTCGGTTAATTAGGCAGAACATGTGAAATACAAGCAAAAGGACTCCATAGTGTAACCCGTATTTATTTATAAAAAGGCAATAAAAATAATGTAAAAAACGTATGTGGGCCTCTTACATTAAAAAGTGCCCATCCCGGCACTGGGGCTGCAGGCAGACAATAGGGAGCTCACAGCTCATGGACTCCTAGAAACGGCGTGCACCGAAGCCACCGTTCGCTGCAGTCAGGGACCCAGGATGGAGCGCTGCGTGTGTATACCACGTGACCAGGCTGCGCCGACCGACGTACGTTTCGTGTTGATTACGTCTTCAGGGTGGCGTGTGGATGGGTAGACTAACACCCAGCAATGTCTACCTATGCAGTCAGGCCTGACTGATCTAAATGGAAGTTCAGTGAAACAATATTCGCTAGCAATCTTTTCGGTGGTGCACTTGAAGAACAACTTTGTAATCCCAACGAATAGTAAAGATAAAGGATCTGTCTTTAAACAGCTCTCACCACCCGGACAAGTCCAAATCCGTTTCCTCCATCGATTCGTCTGGGAACAGGAATCCACCGACATCCAAGTCTTCAATCCTTCTGGTGTACTGCAGCAAGGAGGATTAGATGTCTCTAAGGCTCTGCTAGGCTGGCAGAGGGCTCTTTGGAAAGGAGCACACGGCCCAGGCTTCAGGCCTTGTGCACACAGCAGTTCAGCACAGAGATCCTCTTGCTAGGAGAGGGGTGTCCAAAGAGGCCGACCAAAACTCCGCCTCCCCTTTATAAAGTCTGCCCCAGCAGTCTCTGTTCTGGAGCAATGCACCCTGGGTGCTGCAAGATGTACTGGGAGATGTAGTCTCTCTCTCCTCTGCTTTCACTTCCATAATGTCTCTTTACTTCCTCTCGACTCACCTCTCACCTGGAACTTCTTGTCTCTCTGCATTAAAGGGGAACACCCCGCTGCACGTGTATACCCCCGTAGTCCAGCCCATGCCGGGGGTGACAGTGCCACCTGCAGGCAAAGGGAGAACAAAACTGCCGGGCAGTATTACACCCAGAGCAGAACAATAATTGAACATAATTGGTCTGAGCCCAACTACTGGCTCAAACCGCCCTTAAATATTGGTGGGGGGGGGGGCGCTACACCCTCTACCGCTCTTTTTTCAGATTCACATTATTTCAGAGTATTTCTTTGTATTCTTAAACTCTTTCCATCCTTTCCAAGTATTTTTACATTTTTCTATTCTATCTTCTCCGTAATGACACAATTCTTCCATGTTCTATATAAATTCTACCCTTTGAACCCATTCTCTTATCGTTGGGCTTTCCAATGCTTGCCAATGTTTTGGGATCGGGTGTTTTGCTGCATTTATTAAATGTGGTATTATCGTTCTCTTCTTTTGTTTTATTAAGTTTGTTTTGTAATATGTAATAAATAGGTTTCTGGATTTTTTGGCATATCTACTCCCATAATTTCTTGGATCTGTTGTATTGGATTGGGTATTGTTTGCAAAGTGAAGCTTTACCTCATTTACTAAGCTCTGGAGCAATTGCACTTTCAGAATGTAATTGCACTTTGCAAAATGCACAGTCTATTTGCCTTAAATCAACCCCAATGCAACATTGTTAAAGTATTACTAAACCCAGGACTCTGCATTCACTATACAGTCAGGTCCATAAATATTGGGACATCAACACAATTCTAATCTATTTGGCTCAATACACCACCACAATGTATTTGAAATGAAACGAACAAGATGTGCTTTAACTGCAGACTTCCAGCTTTAATTTGAGGGTATTTACATCCAAATCAGGTGAACGGTGTAGGAATTACAACAGTTTGTATATGTGCCTCCCACTTTTTAAGGGTCCAAAAGTAATGGGACAATGGGCTGCTCAGCTGTTCCATGGCCAGGTGTGTGTTATTCCCTCATTATCCTATTTACAAGGAGCAGATAAAAGGTCCAGAGTTCATTTCAAGTGTGCTATTTGCATTTGGAATCTGTTGCTGTCAACTCTCAATATGAGATCCAAAGAGCTGTTACTATCAGTGAAGCAAGCCATCATTAGGCTGAAAAAAACAAAACAAACCCATCAGAGAGATAGCAAAAACATTAGGTGTGGCCAAATCAACTGTTTGGAACATCCTTAAAAAGAAAGAACGCACCGGTGAGCTCAGCAACACCAAAAGGCCCGGAAGACCACGGAAAACAACTGTGGTGGATGACCGAAGAATTCTTTCCCTGGTGAAGAAAACACCCTTCACAACAGTTGGCCAGATGAAGAACACTCTCCAGGAGGTAGGTGTATGTGTGTCAAAGTCAACAATCAAGAGAAGACTTCACCAGAGTGAATACAGAGGGTTCACCACAAGATGTAACCATTGGTAAGCCTCAAAAACAGGAAAGTCAGATTAGAGTTTGCCAAACATCTAAAAAAGCCTTCACAGTTCTGGAACAACATCCTATTGACAGATGAGACCAAGATCAACTTGTACCAGAGTGATGGGAAGAGAAGAGTATGGAGAAGGAAAGGAACTGCTCATGATCCAAAGCATACCACCTCATCAGTGAAGCATGGTGGTGGTAGTGTCATGGCGTGGGCATGTATGGCTGCCAATAGAACTGGTTCTCTTGTATTTATTGATGATGTGACTGCTGACAAAAGCAGCAGGATGAATTCTGAAGTGTTTCGGGCAATATTATTATCTGCTCATATTCAGCCAAATGCTTCAGAATTCATTGGACGGCGCTTCACAGTGCAGATGGACAATGACCCGAAGAATACTGCGAAAGCAACCAAAGAGTTTTTTAAGGGAAAGAAGTGGAATGTTATGCAATGGCCAAGTCAATCACCTGACCTGAATCCGATTGAGCATGCATTTCACTTGCTGAAGACAAAACTGAAGGTAAAATGCCCCAAGAACAAGCAGGAACTGAAGACAGTTGCAGTAGAGGCCTGGCAGAGCATCACCAGGGATGAAACCCAGCGTCTGGTGATGTCTATGTGCTCCAGACTTCAGGCTGTAATTGACTGCAAAGGATTTGCAACCAAGTATTAAAAAGTGAAAGTTTAAATTTATGATTTTTAATCTGTCCCATTACTTTTGGTCCCTTAAAAAGTGGGAGGCACATATACAAACTGTTGTAATTCCTACACCGTTCACCTGATTTGGATGTAAATACCCTCAAATTAAAGCTGAAAGTCTGCAGTTAAAGCACATCTTGTTTGTTTCATTTTAAATCCATTGTGGTGGTGTATAGAGCCAAAAAGATTAGAATTGTGTCGATGTCCCAATATTTATGGACCTGACTGTATCTGGTCTCCCACAGTACACAGAACATGGAAATGTAATTATTTTAGTAAATATAAACAGTTAAATACCTTTTCTCATCAGCAGTATATAGCAGTCTTGTGACTTCTATCAGTTTCTGGTAAAGCAGCTTGTAGGAGGAGTTTTAGTACTTCACTGGCTGTCCTATCAGGATCCAGGACCCCTGACCTCTGGACAGTGCCGATTGGCCCTGTGCTGATCACATGCACTCTCCCAAGAAAGAAAAAAAAACCTCTCTAGCAATACACACCAAACTGAGCATGTGCAGCCTGACTCCAAGGCTCTGTGTTATCTGGACCTGCTCTGGAATCAGTGCAAGAAGAGAAGGTGCTATGCATACAGGATCAAGCAGCCTTTTTACACAATGCAGAGGATTAACACCTCCACATTGAGTATAACAAGCATGCGCTACTGCATATACAGACTGATTTTACTGTTGTGGGTTTAGTAACACTTTAAAAAATACTTGCAAGGATTAGCAAATACATAAAGGAAGCTATGCTACCACTAAGCAAGCCCCCGCCCCTCCTTGTAGTGACCTAAACACAGTGCTACGCCTTAAAGGATGGCATAAGCATGGGAGGACTTCACTGCACACAAAATACCCAGAGTTGCTAACTTTGAATACATTATTGGTGTCCACAGGCTCGGATAAAGTAGTATTAAAGGTTTGGCTTTTAAAAGAACAAAAAAACAAACAAACATGTTATACTTACCTGCTCTGTGCAGTAGTTTTGCACAGAGCAGCCCCGATCCTCCTCTTCTCAGGTCCCCTGCTGGTGCTCCTGGCTCCTCCCCCTTGACCAGTGCCCCAGTAGCAGGCCGCTTGCTTTGGGGGCACTGGTACATGCTCGCTCCCGAGCCCTGCTTTATGCGTCCGTAAGACACATAGAGAAACGGCTCAGCAAACCCCACCCACCCCCCGCTTTCTCCTCATTGGCTCACTGACTGTGATTGACAGCAGTGGGAGCCAATGGCTCCTGCTGCTGTCTTGGCCAATGAGAAGAGGGATCACCAGGACTGCACATCAATGAGGGGGCTCAGGTGAGTATTAGGGGGGATGTGGGGGGAGCAGCACACAGTTTTTTTTTTTACCTTCCTTGCAAAGTGAACAGCCTATTTTCCTTTACTAATCAAACTCATAATGCCTTTTAAAGTGCAGAAGAACAATAGGAAAGGTGCGGAGACAGAGTAAAGTGAAAGAAAAAAAAAGAATAACATAGGTGGCCAGTGGAGAAAGAAAAGAGATAAAAGGTTGGATTCAAATATGGAAGCTAACTGTATATGTGTTCTATTGTATTTACATTTAAAGATAAATATACCAAAAATGTAAATAATAAAATTATAAATATTTATTACATTCACTTATCCTAATCTGTATAATACTTTAATTAGTCTGTGTCTCCCCTAGTAGTCTACAGCAAACATGTGGAAGAAAGTGCTCTGGTCAGATGAGACCAAGATTGAACTATTTGGCATGAAAGCAAAAGGCTGTGTGGGGGAAAACTAACACTGCACATCGCCCTGAACACACCATCCCCACCGTGAAACATGGTGGTGGCAGCATCATGATGTGGGGATGCTTTTCTTCAGCAGGGACAGGGAAGCTGGTCGGAGTTGATGGGAAGATGGATGGAGCCAAATACAGGGCAATCTGCAAAAGCCTTGAGACTGGGGAGGAGGTTCACCTTCCAGCAGGACAACAAACCTAAACATACAGCCATAGCTCCAATGGAATGATTTAGATCAAAGCATATTCATGTGTTAGAATGGCCCAGTGAAAGTCCAGATCTAAATCCAATTGAGAATATGTGGCAAGACTTAAAAATTGCTGTTCACAGACGCTCTCCATCCAGTCTTACAGAGCTTGAGCTATTCTGCAAAGAAGAATGGGCAAAAATGTCAATGTTAATCACAAGAGTCCCCCTTTACATCAGAGTCCACAGAGTTCCCCTTTTACATCTGAACTCCCAGAGTTCCCTTTCACTGTAAGGGGGGACTCTGCAGACTCTGATGTAAGGGAGAACTCTGGGGCCTCTAACATAAGGGATGCTCTGGGAACCCTGATTTAAAGGGGAACACTGAGAACTCTGATGTACGGAGAGGACTCTGATGTAAGGGGAAACACTGTGGCCTCCAGTGTAAAGGAGAACTTTGATGTAAGGGGTGCTCTGAGAACCCTGATTTACTTTAGTGTACTCACTCAGAGGCAGGAGAGAGGAGGAGGAGACTTCAGTCACAGACAGGGATGGATGGTGAGCTCACTCACCCCTTAGCAGTCAGCACCTCTCTTTCAGATGTATCTGAGGCTGCTTAACTTCCAATTTTTGGCTCCCACTATCCTTTTCTGAGGCACAGCACCGGGAATTGGAGTGTGAGCAGACACAGAGGGGTAGGGGCGTGAGAAAGAGATGCAGATCAAGCCCTATCTCCTCTCCCATCTGTGTGGTTTTTTTTTGGGGGGGGGGGTGGATTGTTAGTGCTGGCTTTGGGCAGTGTGAAACAGAGTGTAACAAACACTCTCAGCTCAGCCAACTGCAGCCAGCAACCCTGCTTGAAGCCATAGTCCAGTCTAAATAATGTGTCCGGGTTTCAGGCAGTCTGAAACTAGGACACATGATTCCAAACACAAACTGTCCGGGTGAATCCCATACAGGTGGCAACCCTAGTGCCAAAGCGACACACAATCTCATGCATATGCAGTGGGAAGCCAGCTGTGATTTCTCAGGAAGTCACAGCCGGCTCCCAAATCCAAGATGGCGGTGCCAGGGACCCGCATCAGTAAGAAGAACCAGCTGCGTAAAGACAGCGCTGGACTCCAGGGACTGGTAAGTCAGCAGCTGCAGTATTGGTAGCTGCCGACTTATATATATATTTTTTTTTAAAAAGGGTGAAGTTCCTCTTTAATTTACTCAGACAAAGCCAGAGCGTTATCATAGATTGACCGTCCTGTTCTAGAGGACAAAAGTCACATATTCACTATGAGCGCAGGAATCGCAATCACAGAGTAAGTATTTCTCCATCGACCAACATCTGACCCCTGCAAAATATTGTGGTTTAAACCTACGGTAATCTCATTCCCTCGCTGCCGCGGGCTTGTCTGCCAGCACAGTGAAATGGTAACAACAGAACAAAAGGGGACTTCATCTTTTGTCTTTGCTAACTGGATGAAGACAGTTTTATTTCCTTCCTTTGTTGGAGAATGGCGCTTGAATTGAAGTTATATGAAATAGGATCTTTATAGCATCTTTCATTCTTATCTGCAATCCTTAGATTTAGGGATTACAGTGTATTTATTAAAACTTTTCTATTTGGTTTCGGGTACACCAGAGAAATGTTAGACACTTTATCAGGTTTTTATTGAGGTCCATGTCCCTGCTGGGGAGATTCACCATCTCTATTTGTCCCGAGGACCATAGTCACAGGGACACAATTTCAAAATTTCATTTAGGGAATGGCAATTTTTATTTTGGGTCCAGCTTGGATCAATGCAAGTATGTACAGCGGGTATAGAAAATAATCACCCCCCCCCCCCCCCGTTTTGTTGCTTTGCAGCCTGAAATTAAGACAGACACAGTTTTTGTTTTATCCAGCTGTATTTACAAGTGCAACGTATAACATCTGGAGCACTTACCCCCATTTAAGGGACCGGCTGGTTTTGTTTTGTGTCTGCAGCAATTACCTCTCTGGATTGGATCCGTTAGCTTAGTTGTCTAGGCAAATAAAAATCTCCAGGAATAAGGCCAATGTTCACACATGAGTAAAACCTAATCAGCAAGGCTTTATTCTTTTTCTTTTCCTCTTTGAGTCAACTTGAAGAGAGAGAACAGAAAGTTGAAAGAAGTAGGGGAAGGTTCAGGCACGCAACACTTAAAGTCCAGTATCTATACTCGTCGCCACTCAAGGCTGAGTGGGTATTGCTCACCAGGATAGTCCCTATGAGAGCGGTCCTAGCAGCCGGGATGGAGCACGGATATCAGAGACGATGAATCCCTCTTTAGGCGAGTTTCCAGGCCTCTTCCCCCGAGACAGCAGTACCGTCCCTAATCTCCTGGGACTGATCCTCCCCTGGACTCCTTTCCTCAAGATGGGCCCCCTACAAACGGGCAGCCTGGGATCCTTCTCGAAGCATAGGCCCTTGTCAGCGGAGCTGGGCCCACGATGCAGCAACAGGGCCTTGGACTGAAGGTGCCCGAGGCCTAAACACACTCGCGCACCATGTGCCATGCTGGCCACGAGGCACACTCACTGGACCAGAGGTCCCCCCTTACGCCTTGGGGTCCCCCCTGGAATCGCCTCACGCCAAATGGCGTCTGCCCCTTTTGTACCCTCTCCCAGCATGCACAGTGGGTAGACCACGCCCACTGCACGGCTGCCGAGAGAGGACACCCAAGGTGCTGTGATACCCCCCTGCAGTTCGACCTATGTCGGCAGTGACAGTGCCACCTACAGGCAAAGGAGAACACCACTGACAGGCAGTATCACACCCAGAGCAGAGCAATATTGAATCCTTGATTGGTCTGAGCCCAACTACTGGCTCAGACTACACCTAAATTTCCATATAGCGCCCCCAAATATGGGGGGGGGCGCTACACACACCCCCTCCTAGAAGAGACACTGTCCCCAGTGGCTAGGGAAAGCAAAAACCCTTCAATTCTGAAGGTTTGTTGATTTACTCAAGAAATTACAAAAAAACATTTTGAACAGGTGCCTGAACCAATATTCTTGGGAAGGGAGAAAGAAGAGAGAGAAAAAAAAAACACACAGCAGAGCAATATTGAATCCTTAATTGGTCTGAGCCCAACTACCGGATCAGACTACTCCTAAATTTCCGCATAGCGCCCCCAAATATGGGGGGGCTACACATCCAAGTGAAAGATATAAACACCAACATGTCAGATTTTTTTTTTCAAAAACAGAATCACTGAGTTGGAAAAAGGATCACCCCCTTATGTCAGTATTTTGTTGGATCACATTTTGCTCTAATTACAGCCTTTAGTCTGTTGGGATGTCTCTACTAACTTTGCACATCTAGACTTTGCAATATTTGCCCGCTCTTCTTTGCAGAAACCGCTATTGAAGCCTCCTGGTCTTTCATAACACCTCAGCAGTGCCACAGGCTGATGGCTTCCATGCAACGCCGCATTGAGGGGCCCAAACCAAGTACTGAGTACATATGCATGCTTCTACTTTTCAGAGGTCCGATATTGTTCTATGTACAATCCTTGTTTTATTGATTGCATGTAATATTCTAATTTTCTGAGATTGTGGATTTGGGGTTTTCATGAGCTGTAAGCCATAATCATCACAATTTTGACAAATCACGGCTTGAACTATTTTTAATACATTTGAAAGCCGCTGAGTAAATACCCTGTGACATAAAAAATTTAAACACCCACCATTTTATTCTCCAGGGCCTCTGCATTAAAAAATCTATAATGTTTGGGGGTGCTAAGTAATTTTCTAGCAAAATTTTTTTTTTTACCTTTAAACAAAAAGTGCCAAAAGGGGCCTGGTCCTCAAGTAGCGCAGTGCTGAATAGCAAAAATGTTCTGGTCATGAAGGGGGTAAAATCTTCTGGAGGTCAAGTGGTAAAGTCCCTAAATAGTACTTTTTTATAGAGGTACATCAGACCAAACAGAGGGACAACTGAGAAGGAAGGAGGACAGAGGGATTTGGTTCCAAAAGGAGGGACAGTTGGGAGCCTTGGATTCCGCTCTACAACATAATCCTCTCTCAGATGAATAGATCAGCTTTATCTGTCAGATTCCATTCAATTAATCAGAAAACACATCTGAGAATCAACTTAATTGTGCATTTTATTAATGTAATACAAATTCATCTTCTTCTGTGATTCCTCAGACTACCAATTGTCCATCTCCAAATTGAGCAATAAATCTTAAATTCCCTGCTTCCCATCTTCTGAAATCTTTTATATTTTAGAGACCTTAATGAAAAGTCTGTAGTGAAAAAGATGCCCTTATCAAAAAGAGCAAAAGCTTCTATCAAGCAGTTACAGTGGCCTAGGTACTGTATATAAAGTCTCCTCTTCATTTCGGCAGACAGTCCTTGACCAATCCAATCGGTGTCTCCCATTTAGGGCAAGGTAGTAGGCTTTTTTAACCACTTGACCTCCGGAAGATTTACCCCCCCGCCCTTCATGACCAGGCCATTTTTTGTGATACGGCACTGCCTGGTCGTGCTACGCTGTACCCAAATAAAATGTATGTCCTTTTTTCCCCCACAAATAGAGCTTTCTTTTGATGGTATTTGATCACCTCTTGCGTTTGATATTTTTTGTGCGATAAACCAAAAAAGACCAATTTTGAAAAATAAAAAAAACTCAATTTTTTACTTTCTGCTATATAACATATCAAATAAAAATAAAAAAAAAATCTAATTTCTTCATAAATTTAGGCCAATATGTAATCTGCTACATATTTTTGGTAAAAAAAAATTCCAATAAGCGTATATTGATTTGGTTGTGCAAACATTATAGCGTCTACAAACTATGTGATATATATATATTTTTTTTTTTTTACTAGTAATGGGCGGCGATCAGCGACTTATAGCAGGACTGCGATATTGCGGCGGACATTCTGACACTTAAGCCAACTGTTTTTCTCGGCAAGAAAACTGCTGGGAGAGCTTTTTGCCGAGAAAACCGGTCGTGTGTATGGTTTCTCGACAGGAAAACTGCCGGGAATCTCGACGAGAAAAATAGAAAACCTGCTCTCTATTTTTCTCGTCAGGATTCTCGGCATACAAGGGTAGTGTAGGGTGTAGCAAGATGGCGGTGACGGCATTGAATGTGATGAGCGCCGGCTCGTCGTAGTCGATGACGTCACCGCGTTCTTGCCATTCAAAAGAACGGCGGTTCTTTTGAATGGTTGCTTGGCATGGGCTTGGCAAGACAAGCTTGCCAGGAATCCCGTCGAGAAAACCAACGTTTTTTTTCTGACGGGATTCCCGCCCGTGTGTACAGGGCTTCACTGATACTTTAGACACGTGTGACATTATTACAGTGATCAGTGCTAAAAAATATGCACTGTCACTGTACTAATGACACTGGCTGGGAAGGGGTTAACATCAGGGGCGATCAAAGGGTTAAATGTGTTCCTAGCCAGTGTTTTTCTAAACTTTGGGAGCTGCTTTTACTAGGGGAAGACAGGATCAATGCCTTCCCTACTTACAGAACAGCGATCTGCCTTGTTTACCTAGGCAGACCACCGTTCTGCCTCCCTGCTCAAGCATCGGTGAGCGCCAACGGACATCGAGCCCGTAATCACACACAGTGGGAGCGAGCCGTGATCCCGCGCACAGGTGCCGCCTTGTAGCAGTAAAACTGCTATGGGGTGGACCTGAAGTGTTTAATAACCCTCTGGTACTACCTTCCATGCGTCCCTCCCATTACAGAGTTTACCCACTGGAGCAAACCACCAAGTGATAGCAAATGGGTCAACCAATTTACCCCTTGGGCATCAATCTCTGCATCATGGACGGAAGGGGAGAAAATTGCATCCTCTCTTTGCCTAGTAGCACTGGTTATATCACTTTGTTTAAAAGGTTTGTTAACCTTTACAAAAAAACTGCCTATGCAGGTAAGGAGCGCCTGTAGATAAACACAGACTGTGCAGCTTTGACCACAGTTGAATAATGCCCTTGCAATAGGTCTAGGCCATTTACGTACCTCATAAAGCTTGAATAGAAAAGTTCCTAGGACGTTGATAAGAGGCGTTCACCTTCATCACAGGAGTGAACTCTCAATCGCTCAGCTCGGAGCTACTGCATCAGTGGAGGGAAAGAGTATGTGAGAGGGTTTGAATCAGAAAAAGAACTGCAATGGCCAGGGGTTTGTATTGCATGGAGTAACGGGGTCAGGGGTGTGTAATTTACAGAGTGCAGGGATCAGGGGTGTGTAATGCACAGAGTGCAGGGGTCAAGGGTGTGCAACGCACAGAGTGCAGGGGTCAGGGGTATGCAATGCACAGAGTGCAGGGGTCAGGGGTGTGCAATGCACAGAGTGCAAGGGTCATGGGTGTGCAATGCACAGAGTGCAGGGGTCAGGGTTGTGCAATGCACAGAGTGCAGGGGTCAAGGGTGTGCAATGCACAGAGTGCAGGGGTCAGGGGTGTGCAACGCACAGAGTGCAGGTCAGGGGTGTGTAATGCACAGAGTGCAGGGGTCAGGGGTGTGTAATGCACAGAGTGCAGGGTCAGGGGTGTGTAATTCACAGAGTGCAGGGGTCAGGGGTGTGTAATTCACAGAGTGCAGGGGTCAGGGGTGTGTAATTCACAGAGTGCAGGGATCAGGGGTGTGTAATGCACAGAGTGCAGGGGTCAGGGGTGTGCAATGCACAGAGTGCAGGGGTCAAGGGTGTGCAACACACAGAGTGCAGGGGTCTGGGGTGTGCAATGCACAGAGTGCAGGGGTCAGGGGTGTGCAATGCACAGAGTGCAGGGGTCAGGGGTGTGCAATGCACAGAGTGCAGGGGTCAGGGGTGTGTAACGCACAGAGTGCAGGTTCAGGGGTGTGTAATTCACAGAGTGCAGGGGTCAGGGGTGTGTAATGCACAGAGTGCAGGGGTCAGGGGTGTGCAACACACAGAGTGCAGGGGTGTGCAATGCACAGAGTGCAGGGGTCAGGGGTGTGCAATGCACAGAGTGTAGGGGTCAGGGGTGTGCAATTAACAGAGTGCAGGGGTCAGGGGTGTGTAACGCACAGAGTGCAGGGGTCAGGGGTGTGTAACGCACAGAGTGCAGGGGTCAGGGGTGTGTAACGCACAGAGTGCAGAGGTCCAGAGTATGCAATGCACAGAGTGAGGGAGCCAGATGTGGGTAACACATGGAGTGCAGAAGTCAGGAATGTGTAACGCAGAGAATACAGGGGTCAAGAGTATACAAAGTGCAAGAGCCAGGGGTGTGCAAGAATGCAAAGGGTAGGGATGTGTAACGCACATAGTGCAGGGGTCCGCAGTGCTTTCTCCGATGGGTGAAGGGACCTTCTTTACAGAATGTTGGCAAGGGACAGGCTTTTCTACTCAGATTGTGGCTCCTTTCTAAAGAAAAGGAACTGTAAGATTTCAAACACCTTATGTTTTAATGCACTTGGAGGTCTATGGAATTTAACTTTCAATTTCAAATGTAACTATACTCAAAGTGGAACTAGACTATATCTGAGCATCACAAACCAAAAATTCTATTAAATTAATGTTTAATATTCAAAGCAAATTCACCCATCCCCCCATGTCTCCATGCTTTATTTTGTTGAGAAAGCACTTTGAAAAAGTTAGCATTTCTGGCAGTGGCCATCTTGAGTAAGGGCAGATGATTCATGTAGCGCTTACTTTCTGGAATCCACCTGCCCTTAGCTCAGGCATGCAGGCAGGATAGGGTGTGCTTAGCTGATAAACCCCCCATCCCCTCTCCCCACTGAATTCTCTTGGGATGGATGACATAATTTGCCTAGGCTTGGAAATCAGGAAACAACTGAAGAAATGTGAAAAATAAAAAAGTTTAAAACACGCAAATGTTATATACTTTCCTATCCATTTACTAATGCTAGCAGCATAAGCATTAAAAATAAAAATAGGCAATGTTGATTGAGAGAATGAAGTTCCTTCCACTTTAACTGTATTTTTATTGTCTACTAGCGTAAGACTAACTAACCTCTTATTGTAAAGTGTTAAAAATGACACAGGGTTAATCTTACACCATTAAATGATTTAAACGTCAGTGGGTGCACCTTCCAGTTTTCTGTCCCCAAGGCAGAAAGTACAAATATAATCCCAACAATCTGTACGTTCATATCCTAAATTTGAAGGAAAGAAATCCGGTGCTAGTAATCGTTGTGTGCTTGAAAATTAATTGTTTTGAGTGAGTTCTTTTTCTGTTCTAATTGGGAAGTATTGATTCTTCCTCCTCCTGTCTTCACGTTAAGGTGGTTTTGTTTTCCAATCTGAATCCACCACCACGCTGCACCTTCCAACTTCCCAACCTTGAAAGAGAGCGTCATTACAATCTATCAAACCAACTCTACTATGACCAGAAAATACATCTGTGGACTTCCCTGGGGGGACATTTACAATGCGTCAGAGACCATAATATAGTGAAGTGCACAAGGCTTCTTATTGTAACCTTTATTTAAAGTATATCTAAAGCCAAAACTTTTCATGATGATAGATTAAGGGAGGGTTTAAACCACTGTCAGCTTTTTTATTACCATCTCGTTATCCCCTCACTTCCTGTTGGATCTACCTTCACTTCCTGTTCTGTAGATCCAACAGGAAGTAAGGGGATATCTTTCCACTTTTGAAGGAAATCCCCTCTCCGTGGTGCCGCACCCAGGTTACACCAGCCAGAGGGGTGACACCATCAAGTACTGACCGCGATGGTGTCACCCCCCCATACGTGACAGCGCATAGATTGGTGCACTGGCACCAACCGCATCATTTACAGGGGCCGGTTTGGGCAGTCTAGTTTCACCCGGCAGCACACAGTCATGGTGTGCACAATGTGATGGACTCACCTGGGACAGAAGCATTTGGAGGGGACTGAATGCTAGCCTCTTACCCCTGACTTTTGAAGGAGCTACAAGCATTTAGGAAGATGTTTTGTTATGTAATACAAAGGACACACCATTACAAGTGTAGCGGGGTGTTCCCCTTTAATGCAGAGAGACAAGAAGTTCCAGGTGAGAGGTGAGTCGGGAGGAAGTAAAGAGACATTATGGAAGTGAAAGCAGAGGAGAGAGAGACTACATCTCCCAGTACATCTTGCAGCACCCAGGGTGCATTGCTCCAGAACAGAGACTGCTGGGGCAGACTTTATAAAGGGGAGGCGGAGTTTTGGTCGGCCTCTTTGGACACCCCTCTCCTAGCAAGAGGATCTCTGTGCTGAACTGCTGTGTGCACAAGGCCTGAAGCCTGGGCCGTGTGCTCCTTTCCAAAGAGCCCTCTGCCAGCCTAGCAGAGCCTTAGAGACATCTAATCCTCCTTGCTGCAGTACACCAGAAGGATTGAAGACTTGGATGTCGGTGGATTCCTGTTCCTAGACGAATCGATGGAGGAAAGGGACTTGGACTTGTCCAGGTGGTGAGAGCTGTTTAAAGACAGATCCTTTATCTTTACTATTCGTTGGGATTACAAAGTTGTTCTTCAAGTGCACCACCGAAAAGATTGCTAGCGAATATTGTTTCACTGAACTTCCATTTAGATCAGTCAGGCCTGACTGCATAGGTAGACATTGCTGGGTGTTAGTCTACCCATGAGGGGAAGTAGCTGTAAAAGGGCAGCGCTAGAGTTGCATAGCAATACTTTATTATTCTGATTACTCTGTTTATCTTTATTACTGTTTATTGCAGGGATCTGCAACTTGTTATACTGTTGTTTATTACTTGCCCATTAGCCTCAGTAAAATATCTGGGTAAAGTACATTTGGTGTCAGTTCCGCTTACTTTAATAGGAGTTTTAAAGTATATTCTGTGTATGTTTGTTATAGGACTGCGTCACCAACAGTTGCGATCACGCGGTCCTATCTCTCTATCACCAGCTGTGCCACGGGAGGTTAGAGCCGATTACCGGGGGTTGACAGCGGTGCACTGCAGGGCCCAAATCAATATCAGCGGCTCTCTTAACTGGGGGTAGCGCTACACGTGGGGGCTCGAGTCCGGGATCCTTGTACGTTGCACGCTGCAATCAAGCCGGTCAGAAGTACCAGCATGGACCCGCTGGCAATGTCACAGTGGTGCGCAGCGATTGGCGCCGATCCAACCGCGGCGGTAGTCATTGTACTCCCGGGGGAAAGATGGAAGGAAGAGGAGATAAAACAGCTCGTATTGTTACTGTCTCCGAGCCACAAAGCATGGGTGATGGATTTTAGGCCAGATCCAGTGATCTCGTTTACATACGCACTGGTAGAATGGAAAAACGAAATCCCAGAGCATTTTAAAAGTCAGAGTATACAAGCCATAGATAATCAGATCTATCACTTGATACATACGCTGCCAGTGAAGGAAGAATGGTTTCAGACACCAAAGCCATCACTCCCACAATTATCTCCACCACTATCCCCTAAAGCAGAAAAGCTTAAGGAACTATTAAGCCTGGGATCACCGCTGGCCGCTATAGGGCCTGAATTGTTGAATGCTCTAGGAGACCTTGTAATTAAGTGCCAGAAAAGCAGTACGGTGCATGTGGAGGCCGGTTACCGGAAGCTTAGCACCTTCTCAGGGAAGCTCCCCGTCCCTGCGGGGGAGGAAGATTTTGACACTTGGGTGGAACAGGCATTGCAGGCAGTAGAAGCATGGGAGGTGCCTGAGGCACAGAAGAGACAGCGAGTCTTAGAAAGTCTGAAAGGTGCCGCGGCAGAAGCGGTGAAGAGCTTCCGGTTTGGAAATGAAAACTGTACAGCTCAAGATTGCCTGGCCATGCTGCAGGAAGAGTTTGGTCAGCTGGAGAAGGTGTCAGAGATGATTTATCAAATTGAACACACTCTCCAGCAGCCGAATGAGAAACTGTCAGAATATGTTAGAAGGCTGAACAGGCAGTTATGCAAGATTGTACTGAAGAAGGGAATGCTGCCCAAAGATGCAGATGAAGCACGCATGAAGCAGATCATGAGGGGAGCGCGGCGCTCAGACCCGGTCTGGCTGCACCTGAAAACCTCAGGAGGAGGAATGTCACTAACCTACTCTGATCTAATAAAAATTATTAGGGACGAAGAGGCGCTGCAGGAAGATCAGCAGGTGGCCAAGGCGAATGTCACACCTGTACCAGTGTTGGTCCATTCGGTCAAGAGCCCAGAAAGAGATGCGGAGGTTGACACTCTGAAATCGCAAATGGCCCAAGTGTTGGAGATGCTGACCTCTTTGATGGAGAAAGATCAGAGAAGACGAGAGAAACCAAGCCCAAGAAAGGAGTTGTTCCCGAACACCTCAGCACCGGCCTCCCTACAGGACCGAGAAGAGGTGATTTGCTATAACTGCGGAGGGAGTGGCCACTTTGCTAACGTATGCTCCAGCCCAAAGAAGAAGAGAACAGATAATTGCAAGCCGGCGGGAAACTCCAAAGGGCCCCGGTAAAGGAGTCAACCGGGTGCCCATCATCTTCAGTGCGCTCCAAACTAAAAAAAAAGGCCAAGAATGGAGGAGACAAAACTCCTAGGAGGAGGTATAGTACACCCCCACCAAGATGTACCCCAGAGGGAGGGGGCAAGACCCCTCAGTGGAAGTACAGCACCCCAAAGAAGGAACATCCACCTAAAAGGAACAATAACATCCCTCAGCGGGTTTGTGCCCCCATTGAGAGGGAGAAAGTCAATGCATGCCAGGCTCAGGAAAAATTAAAGTCCAAAAGGAGCAGGGCAAGGGTCGAAAGCCAAAAAAAAGAGGTGACCCCAGTCCGGCCATACCCAAAGGAACTGGTGGGCCCGTCTCCTACTGTGCCCATTCAAGTGGAAGGAGTCTATACTAAAGCTCTTTTGGACACCGGAGCACAGGTGACTTTACTATACCGGGACTTCTATGATAGGCACTTGAGTCATCTGCCTATCCAGAAGATAGAAGAGCTGGAGATATGGGGACTTGGAACCCAGAGTTTCCCTTATGATGGGTACCTGCCCATAAAGATGACTTTCGACCCATCCGTGGCTGGGAAGGCTGAAGTGTTTGACACCCTGGCAGTTGTGTGTCCCCGGCCGCCTGGAGCCAGCAAGATTTCCCTGATCATTGGGACAAACACGGATCTAGTCAGGAGACTCCTGACCCCTCTAGTGAAAGAGAGAAACCATTCAGCCACCAAAATCCATCCCATGCTAAAGACGGCCTACCAACGACTGGTCTTAGAGCAGAAGACCCCGGGAGAGGGGATAGGGAAGGTGTGGAGACTTGGCAGAGAAGGAGTAGTGCTACAGCCCGGAGAAGTAACCTGTCTTAGGGCCACTGTGAAGCTTTCGTGGGAACAACCTGGCCCCTTTGTCATGCTGGAATCAGACCCAAGGGAAGAGTCCTCAGGCCTGGAAGTGATACCAGAAGTGATTCCGTTCAAGGCCCTGAAGAAGGCCCATGGCAGAGTTCCGGTGAGTGTTAGGAACACTACGGGAGGACCCATGGAGATCCCTGCCAGAGTGTTGCTTGGTCAGGTGAGCCCTGCTGCCCCGGTCACTTGGTCCGAAGTCAAGGGGACGGGTGACGGAGGAGATGTTTGGGAGAAACTGTCCGTGGAAAACCCGAACCTACCCAGGGCTTGGAAAGAAAGAGCCAAGGCCCAGCTGACCAGGTGGGAGAAGATCTTTTCCGAAGATGAATTCGATGTGGGGTGTGCAAGAAGTGCCACCCATCGGATCCGCCTCCAAGAAGATAAGCCCTTCCGAGAAAGGGTCAGGCGGGTCCCCCTGGCAGATCTGGAGGATCTGAGGGAACAACTTGTAGAACTAAAGAAGACTGGTGTGATCCGGGAGTCTAGAAGTCCCTATGCCTCCCCAATCGTGGTGGTCAGAAAGAAGAATGGGTCGTTGAGGCTTTGTATCGATTACAGGACTCTCAACAGGAGAACCATCCCTGACCAATACACCACGCCAAGGATAGAAGATGCCCTACAAAGTTTGTCTGGAGCCAAATGGTTCAGTGTGATGGACCTCAAGAGTGGGTACTATCAAATCCCTATGCACCCAGAAGACAGGGAGAAGACAGCCTTCATAACCCCGGTGGGATTCTTCGAATTCAATAGGATGCCTCAGGGTCTGTCTGGAGCTCCTGCTACCTTTCAACGCCTTATGGAGAAGACTGTTGGAGACATGAATCTTATAGAAGTCCTTGTGTACTTGGACGATGTCATTGTCTTTGGAAGAACCTTGGAAGAACATGAAGCCAGGTTGGAGAAAGTATTGAGAAGACTCAGCGAAGAGGGACTTAAGCTTTCCCCCGAGAAGTGTCGGTTCTACCAGTCTTCTGTGAACTATCTGGGGCACATAGTGTCTGAAGAAGGGGTGGCCACAGATCCTGAGAAGTTGGAAGCAGTCACTTCCTGGCCACGACCCACCACAGTAACAGAGCTCAGATCCTTCCTGGGGTTCTGCTCCTATTATAGGAGGTTTGTGGAGGGGTTTGCTCGGATTGCCCGCCCGTTGAATGAATTGCTAAAGGCAGAAGGGGAAGAGGATGACTCAGGGCCCAGGAGGCCTGGTGAGTCAGTTCAAGATCAGTGGAACCCAAGGTGTGAAGAGGCCTTTCATGCTCTGAAGAGGAGCTTAACCACTGCCCCAGTCCTGGCCTACGCCGACCCTACCAGACCTTATGAATTACATGTGGATGCCAGCCATGAGGGTCTAGGTGGTGTACTCTACCAAGAACATGAAGGACAACTGCGACCAGTGGCCTATGTGAGCAGGAGCCTGACCCCCTCAGAAAAGAATTACCCCACTCATAAGCTGGAATTCCTGTCCCCCAAATGGGCGGTAGTAGACAAGCTAAAAGACTACTTGTATGGGGCAGAGTTTACTGTGAAGACAGACAACAACCCCCTGACCTACCTCTTCACCACCGCGAAACTAGATGCCACCGGACACAGGTGGTTGGCCGCATTGTCTGGATTCAACTTCAGTCTGAAGTACAGACCAGGAGCCGGAAATAGGGATGCAGATGCCCTGTCCCGGAGGTCTCATGCCACGACAAATGACTGGGAAGATTGGACCCAAGTGGCACCGGACGGGGTGCGGGCCCTTTGTCAAGGGGCTGAATTCCAAGCCAGAGGAGGCTCCAGAGCAGAAGAAATAGGGGTTACCATGGTAGGAGTCCCCAAACACTATTGTGGGGTAACTCAACTGGGGAAGACAACCTACCGAGACTGTCCAAGAAGGAGTTGAGGTGTGACCAATTGGAAGACCCCATGGGGAGATTGGTCCTCGAAGCCCTGGAGAATCAGGATCCCAACAAATTCCTACATCACCCCTCAAAGGAGGCTCGCCTGTTGAGGAAGGAATTGGACAGGCTACAGGTACATCAGGGAGTGGTCTACCGAAGGAGCCCCTCTGATGACTCAGAAGATAAGTGGCAGTTATTTCTTCCAGAGAAGCACCGAGAGACTGTACTAATTGCCCTGCATGACCATCATGGTCACCTAGGGGCAGAAAGGACCTTCCAGCTTGTCAGAAATCGGTTCTATTGGCCCTGCATGAGGGCAGAAGTAGAGGAGTATTGCCATTCCTGTGCACGATGCATTCAGAGAAAGACCCTACCCCATCAAGCTGCCCCAATGGGCCACTTACAGAGTCAAGGCCCAATGGATCTGGTATGCATTGACTTTCTCTGCCTCGAACCCGACCTGAGTGGATTGGGGAATGTTCTGGTAATAACCGACCATTTCACCCGCTATGCTCAAGCTTTCCCAACCAAAGACCAGAAGGCATCCACCGTGGCCAAGATACTTATGGAGAAGTATTTTGTCCATTACGGACTACCACAGAGACTCCACTCAGATCAAGGAAGGGACTTTGAGAGTCGGTTGATCCGAAGACTTTTGGATTCATTAGGAATAAAGAAGACCAGAACCACGCCTTACCACCCACAAGGAGATGCTCAGCCGGAGAGATTTAACCGGACCCTGCTCAACATGTTGGGAACCTTAGAAACAGAGAAGAAGCAACACTGGAGTCAGCACATATCAGCCCTAGTACATGCCTATAACTGTACCACAAGTGACGCCACTGGCTACTCCCCTTATCGACTTATGTTTGGGAGAGAAGCAAGGCTACCTGTGGACCTGGCCTTTGGCACTTCTATAGACAATACCTCAGCTACATCCCACAAGGGATACGTGGACAGACTTAGACGTAGCTTGCAGGTGGCCTATGAACAAGCCCAGGCGGCTTCGGATCAAAGGGGGGTCCGCAACAAGAGAAATTTTGATCTGAAGGTTCGAGTGCAAGATCTGCAGCCCGGGGACCGAGTACTGCTACGCAATCTGGGGGTCCCTGGAAAACACAAGCTTGCCGACAGGTGGAGATCTGAGCCCTATGTTGTCTGTAGGAAGTTGCCCGGTTTGCCTGTCTACAAACTAAAGCCAGAAGGAAAGGTGGGTCCACTGAAGACGTAGCATCGGAACCACCTGCTCCCACTTGCTGAGGCAGTCAGAATACCTCCCGTGAGAGACTCCCCTGAACCGGCCTCTATCCTGGATATTCCTAGGCCGAACACTCGGTCCCAGACCTCTCGAGCCAAAGATGGGGAGGCCTCCCAATTGAGTACAGAAGAAGGCGGAGAACTGGACTGGCTGTGGCCTCCCTCGCCTCTGGGAACGTCCGCCATAGATCTCCCAAATGGAGGGGATACCCCAGATGCAACGCTGAATCCGGAGGCTACTGAATTCATACCCTTCAGTCCCTCAGCTGATTACTGGGAAGATGTTCCTGACACTTGCGCAGAGGAGGACTCTAGAGATTCCATACGTCAGTCGACTTCTGAATCAGAGGTTCCAGAACCAGCAATGTTACCTGAACTTACTCCTGAAGAAGAGCCTGTGGTGCCAGAGTCAGAAGCACCAAGAGAGCAGAGGGCTCGCAGAGTCATCAGGCCTCCCAAGAAACTAACTTACCCCCAAATGGGGACGAGCTCAGAGGACTCTGTTGTAATGGCTAGGAGAAGTGTTGAACAACCTGATCCTTCCACCGTCCATTTGGTGGAGGGCAACCCCAGCTCACTCTCTGGCACAGTTAGGCAGGCCACTCATGGTAGTGTGACCTGTGGGCAAGAGAGTTCCATCCCAAAGTTTTGGTGGGAATTCCCTATGCCAACATCATGCTCGACATTGTCCAAAATGGTAAACAGTATTTGTTGAAGTTTATCTTTGGGGACCAAAGAGTTCAAGTGGGGGGAGTGTGTAGCGGGGTGTTCCCCTTTAATGCAGAGAGACAAGAAGTTCCAGATGAGAGGTGAGTCGGGAGGAAGTAAAGAGACATTATGGAAGTGAAAGCAGAGGAGAGAGAGACTACATCTCCCAGTACATCTTGCAGCACCCAGGGTGCATTGCTCCAGAACAGAGACTGCTGGGGCAGACTTTATAAAGGGGAGGCGGAGTTTTGGTCGGCCTCTTTGGACACCCCTCTCCTAGCAAGAGGATCTCTGTGCTGAACTGCTGTGTGCACAAGGCCTGAAGCCTGGGCCGTGTGCTCCTTTCCAAAGAGCCCTCTGCCAGCCTAGCAGAGCCTTAGAGACATCTAATCCTCCTTGCTGCAGTACACCAGAAGGATTGAAGACTTGGATGTCGGTGGATTCCTGTTCCTAGACGAATCGATGGAGGAAAGGGGCTTGGACTTGTCCAGGTGGTGAGAGCTGTTTAAAGACAGATCCTTTATCTTTACTATTCGTTGGGATTACAAAGTTGTTCTTCAAGTGCACCACCGAAAAGATTGCTAGCGAATATTGTTTCACTGAACTTCCATTTAGATCAGTCAGGCCTGACTGCATAGGTAGACATTGCTGGGTGTTAGTCTACCCATGAGGGGAAGTAGCTGTAAAAGGGCAGTGCTAGAGTTGCATAGCAATACTTTATTATTCTGATTACTCTGTTTATCTTTATTACTGTTTATTGCAGGGATCTGCAACTTGTTATACTGTTGTTTATTACTTGCCCATTAGCCTCAGTAAAATATCTGGGTAAAGTACATTTGGTGTCAGTTCCGCTTACTTTAATAGGAGTTTTAAAGTATATTCTGTGTATGTTTGTTATAGGACTGCGTCACCAACAGTTGCGGTCACGCGGTCCTATCTCTCTATCACCAGCTGTGCCACGGGAGGTTAGAGCCGATTGCCGGGGGTTGACAGCGGTGCACTGCAGGGCCCAAATCAATATCAGCGGCTCTCTTAACTGGGGGTAGCGCTACACAAGTATAAACACAGCCCACATTGGTAGTGTGCTAGTAGACAATAGCTGAGTTTATTAGCACAAATAACAATGGGTGAAGGACCCTTAGGCCCGGTTCACATAGGGGCGACTCGGTCGCCTGACGAGTCGCGTCACGCTCTGTTAAATGGAACCGTTCTAATAGGAGCGACTCAGGTCGCTCCGACTTAGAAAAAGGTTCCTGTACTACTTTTGGGGGCGACTCGGGACGACTTGCATTGACTTCTATACAGAAGTCATTATGCAAATCGCCTGAACCGGGCCTCTCAAGTCGTCTTGAGATCGCGCCGCCGAGTCGCCCCCAAAGTCGTGCCGCCCCTGTGTGAACCGGGCCTTAGAAGGCACACTACACACTTGCAATAAACACATTGTAGCAGACAACCCCAGACAGGTGGCTTGCTAAAGACATCAGCATCTGCTATGAGTCCCACATTGTAAAGCAGTCCTTGCTGGAAATGTGGCATATAGGCCCTTAACATGGATCCCAGAGTCTTGGGGAGTCCAAGTGTGTCTTGGGGAGACATGGACTTCAATCCACCGTAACATTACTCCAAGGGTCCCCAGGCCTACACCTCACAAAGAGTAGTGTTCCTTTAAAAGTCAGGGCCCATAGTCAATGGGTAAGAGGCTAGCATTCAGTCCCCTCCAAAAGCCTCTGTCCCGGGTGAGTCTATCACACACCCCAAACTGGCCCCTGCAAATGATGCAGTTGGTGCAGGCACGCCGATCCGTGCAATGTCATGGATGGAGTTGACACCATGTTTTACAGTACCAGGTGACACCAACCCTAGTAACGCCACTGTCCCCTTTTAGACAGATGTCAAGGGAATAAGTGTCCCCATTGGAAGATTTCCCTTCTATGTTTGTTCTAGTGGCAAATTTTGGATTTACCCTCACCTTCATTTCATGTGATCAGGACAATTAGAGAGAGTGAATCTACCTAACAGGGACACAGATATCAATTAAAACCTAATGCCTTGTACACGCGATCGAGTCTCACGGCGGTGAAAACACCGCCGTGAAACCCGACGGGAAAAACGAGGAACGGCTTGGTCCCCTACACACGGCCGGTTTTAATGACAGGTTTTCTCTTGGTTGAGAAAACTGGCCGTGTGTAGGCTCCTTAGCAGTGTTACCCTATGGGAAAACTGCCGCGGAAAAAAATTCCGCAATTCGCGACGAGAAAAATTAGAGCATGTCCTAATTTTTCTCGTCGTGATTCTTGTCGTTTTTCTCGTCGGGAAAAATGCTGGAAAGCCTAAACACGGCCGTTTTTCTCGTCCAAGAGAAAAAATGTACTGTATATACTCGAGTATAAGCCGAGATTTTCAGCCCTTTTTTTTGGGCTGAAAGACCTGCCCCCCCCCCCCCCCCCCCCTCGGCTTATACTCGAGTCAGCGACATTTAACATTCTAAATTGTACCTGAAAAAAAGTTGAGAGGCTGCGTCCATCGTTTAAATCTTGCGGTCTCTTCCTGGTCCCTTCCGTGATAGGCGGAGAGTGTCTGCTGAGAATCGCCTATCACGAATGTTCTCTCATCCTCACCCATCCCAGCAGACACTGTGTTCAGTGTTCCGCCAATCACAGACGTCTGCTGGGAAACTGAGGATGAGAGAACGTTCGTGATAGTCGGAACTGTGTGCTTAGAAAACGCCTATCACAGAAGGGAAGAGGAAGAGACCGCAAGTTTTAAACGATGGACGCCGCAGCCTCTCAATTTTTTTTCAGGTAAAATTTACTGTACAATGTTCAATTTAAACAGTGAGCTAGGGAACAGTGAGGATAGGAACAGTGAGGATAGGAACAGTGAGGATAGGAACAGTGAGGTGAGGAACAGTGAGGTGAGGAACAGTGAGGTGAGGAACAGTGAGGATGGGCACAGTAAGGATGGGAACAGTGAGGATGGGCACAATAAGGTGGCAATGGGCAGTGACAATGGGCTTAGTGAAGTTGCAATGGGCACAGTGAGGCGTGCAAATGGGCATTGTTGACCCTCGGCTTATACTGGAGTCAGTAAATTTTCACAGTTTTTTGTGGTAACATTAGGTACCTCGGCTTATACTCGGGTCGGCTTATACTCGAGTATATACGGTAATTTTTCCCGACGAGAAAAGTGATCGTGTGTACGCGGCATAACAGGGGTTCTCATTTCTCACCCATTTATTCAAACCTAAAAAAAAAAGGGTAGTTAGCACCATTAGTACGGTCTTTCACATTACTGTACCGGTTGAACACTCTAGATGCATTCTAGGCATTTTGGAGGACCTCCCACTGACTGATCTCCAGAAACCAGCAGTTAACAGAGCCATATTCCAGGCCTGTAGACTTCTCCTACAACAATGGAAGACTGATATGGTCCCCACTCATAGAGAATGGGTACTTAAAGCGGAGCTCCGCCGAAAAAAAATATTAAAAGCCAGCAGCTACAGCTACAGCAGCTGCTGGCTTTTAATATTTGGACACTTACCTGTCCTGGAGTCCAGCGACGTCCGCAGCAGAGGACGAGCGACCGCTCGTCGCTCTGCTGCTCCCTCCGCCATCCTCGCTGAGGGAACCAGGAAGTGAAGCCCTGCGGCTTCATGCCCGGTTCCCTACGGCGCATGCGCGAGTCGCGCTGCGCCGTTCTGATTGGTGCTCCTGTGTTCTGGGAGCCGAGTGTCTCCCAGAACACCAAGGGAAGTCTGCGGGAAGTGACGTAAATCCCGCAGATTCCCGGAGAGAGGACTCCCGGATGTGGGTGAAAATACCTGTCTTAGACAGGTATCTTCACCCCCCTCCCCCCTGAAAGGTGTCAATTGTGACACCGGAGGGGGGGAGGGTTCCAAATAGCAAAAGTTGCTATTTAGGGTGGAGCGCCACTTTAACATGGGTGATACTCTCAGGCTTGAAAAGGTCATTTTTCAGCATTGGTGATACCGGGTAAATTTGATAAGCTCTGGGGGGATTGGCTGGCAATTTCGGATCTTGCATCGATTTACTTAGCAATGGATAGAATTCTGAGCTGACCTTATCGTACAAAATGTTTCTCCTTTGTATAACTCTGTAACTCTGTTGGAAATCTCACACTGAGTTGTTGATTTTTTGTTACTACACCTTTCTTAAAGGAGAAGTCCAGCCTGGGCTCGTTTGGCTGGGCTTCTCCTCTGGGTCACAGGAGTGGAATTCGTTTTGCACTCCTGCGACCTGTTTTCAGCAGAGAGTGGTCTGAAGTCCACTCTCTGCTGACGTCACCAATATCAGTCCAGGCACCGCATCATCCCGACTTCGTAAGTCTGGATCCACCAGGTGCCTGGACTGATAGCCATCTCAGCCTCACAGCGAGCCGCTGAAATGGCCGCTCCCCGCCCCTCCAGAGCTCAGCGCTCCAGTGAGCATAGAGGAGCAGAGCAGGAGAGCTGCTGATTGACAGTCAGCAGCTCTCTTCTCTGGGAGCTGAGAGAACCGAGCCATCGGCGATTTTCGATGGCTCGGTTCTCAGTGAAGAGGCGCAGGGGGTAAGTATGAATCTGCAGTAACCCCGATTCCCATACTTCTCTTTTAAGTGTATGTGCATTATATGGTGATAAAAAGAAATAAATGCGCTACCCAAAAAACACATAAATAATAACAACTCTATAGAGGGAGGTGAAGCAGCTGTGCTGGAATGTGACAAATTCAAACAAAATGGAAGGTAATAGTACAGCGCTACATATAGGCCAGTAAAAACTGGACTGTAACTCAAGTGTGACCATAATTGGAAACACACAAAAAAGTGAGAAGGGGCAGGCTGAACGCCCTACCCAATATATATAAAATGTCCACAATGATGAACAAAAACAAAAAAATTAAGAGTGTCCAAAACAGTGGGTAAATAACAAGGAATGGATGTAAAACTTCTGGCACAATTCTTCACGTGGATGGTGACATTCATGTGTGCTTACCAGAAACGTTGGACCCGAATGTCATACGACAGCGGATCAATCGAGCTTGAGAGTATCTCCAACGGCTGCTCCACAGGAACGTCCCCGGATCTCTGATGGATGTAGAGGTATACCGGCTAGACGATCGGATGTCTTCAATCCTGGGTGGAACTGATGGATGCAGTACTTCTCGGGTCTCCAATACCCCCAAGGCTGGAGATCCCACCAGAAGACTGGCACTCTGGATCCCGGTATTCAACCGGACGATGGAATACGATCAAACTTAAATGGAAAATACCCCGACAAGGGTATTGTAGAAGGACCAACTGGAGAAAACTGAAAAAACTTTTCCTCACCGATTTCATGCAAAGAGAAGAAAAAAATAGGGGGCTCCAATGGTGTAGGTCAAAAAAAATTGGGTTTTTAATCAGAAAAACACCAACATACAAAGATAGAAAGTGATCACAGTTCATATATTAAAAGACAACATGGGAAGCAAAATGCATAGCCTGACGCGTTTCGTTCCTAACAGGATGTCTACAGGGGCATTAATGCGCCATCCGAACGGAACTTCCCCTATATAGTGCCGTCGTACATGTTGTACGTCACCGCGCTTTGCTCAAGCGGTTTTTTTAATGAACGTGTGTATGCAAGACAGGCTTGAGAGGAAACAAGAAAAATCACGTCGAGAAAAACGTTGTTTTTGAAAATGACATTAGAAACGATCGTGTGTACGCGGCATTAGCCTCTGTTTAATCTGAAGTTGCCATAGTATGTGATCATTTATGACACCAACTATTCGATTGCTTGACAGTTCGGTTGAGAGCACAAGCAACTGTGACGGTTATTATTCATGGCATACCTTGAATATAACTGTTTAGAGAAACGGTTAATTACATTAGTTTAGTTCTGCTTTACTAAAAGTTTGGCTGGTATGAGATGGATTTTAATTAGTTGTCTGGGTGATTACATTTCTTGATATTGCTCCTTTCTGCTGTGTTGATGTGTGAAGTGCAGACACTCCCAGCAATCCATATTCCACATTCCATCAGTTCAGAGCAGTAAAAACATTGAAAGAAGCCTGCCAGGATAGTAATATGGGGGCATGTATTCAATATAGACTCGTAAAAGGCTGCTACATCCCTGATTTAGCCAATCCGTTCGTTGCCCCCCATTGGAATTTGAATGCAGCCAAATAGAAAAGGTTTGTCTTAAAATTACAAAAAACTTTATTGAGACAAAAAAGTTGAAAACACAACACATCCTAAAAGCGCCAAAGAGCTCTGATATAATACCCAATTACACAGTGATACATTCCGATACCCCTACATCCTGGGTAGAATAGTATATACAATCACTTTTACAATAGAATTTCTATAACAATCATATCCTGCCGAGGATGCCCCAGCGTGTTTGGATTAGTCAATTAGAAATCTTCATTGGGGGCAGAGAAGATGGTATTCAGATATAAAGAACAAATGAAACAATAAGAAAGCAACAAACGTAAAATATACTGGACCCCCCATAGGTATAAAGGCACAACCACTTGCATATAAAAGTGTCACCATTTGATGGATCTACAGACATTAGCCGGATCCATGGCCACCCATCAGACAGGCACACAAAGGACCCCAGGGACTCTCCATCACCAGTTATTGAGGATTGGATAGCAATACGAAAGCTGCCATTGCTGACTTATTTCTCAAGTAAAATCTCCTGGGCTGCCACTCTCCTCCTTCCTTCACTACGTTGGCCATGAAGAAGCATGTGAATATCAGATATTGGATCTGCACCATTTAAAAGCGAGTCACCAAGGGGCATCTGCTTTATTTCTGTAGGACCTCCTTACCCATAGGCAGTGATGTGGGGCCCCCAGGTGGCTTGGTTGGCTAGCATTTCACCTCAGGTTGGAATCTTTGGCTCTTTTTAGGGTAGACAAAATTGGATGCTAGTCACTATACAAAATGTAATTCTTACAGTCAATAAACCCAGAGGGGGAGGTTACAGCTCACGAGGATACCCAAGAAGAATGAAACTGCAGTCTATGTATCTCTACTCAAAGTCAATACAGAATAAGGACCTTAAAAGTGGTGATAAACCCTAAAATATACCCACTGACCAGCCTCAGGTGATATACAAAAATGAAACAAATCCTCCTACATAAGTTGTACCTGTTTCTCTACAGTCATCTCTTCTCTACAGCCTCCTAAATCACACATTTAACACAGCATCTTTGTGCTCTAGCAGGCAGGGGCGGGCACACACTGCAGAGCACAAAGCAGGGAGCCGAGTGTAATCTGAGACCTGAGTTGAGGGAAAGGACACCCCCCACCACACAGTCTCATAGAAAAACATGCACAGCTGAGGCTGTCAGTCAACTTCTTTGTGCTGGATGGGGTCAGGCTATCCCACAGGATTCTGTGAAGTCGGCATAACTTGTCAGAAGTGACTTATGCAGATAGCAGAGAGAAGAGAGAGCAGGTAGGTTTACAACCACCTTAAGCTAAACCGGTGCTATGTGCTCTTTAGACTGTAAAGCAGCTTTAATACAGTACTCTTTGGATGAGCCTCCAGAACCTCCTGCAATGTCCACAGCTTCCAACCAGCTCTTCTGAACACTATTCAGAAGACAGAGTCTCACCCCTGGTGCTGCAATCCAGGCAATTACCTTCCCCTGGATACACCTTCCTGCAAGAAGCTTAATATTGCCACTTGGTCCTTTCTCTGGCACAATGCACCCTCCTATGGCAGCAGGCCTGGGAGGAACAGAAATTCAGCAACAAGCATCTCCTCATCATGTAGAGCATGGGAGGCAAGAACGTTTTCAAGGTCAAGCCCAATATACAGTATATACCTTTCTCCAGCATGCACCACTGGCAATAAACCTCCTTGTGGTTAGCTAGGGAGACATAAATATTCATAACTCTAACAATAATGCTGAGCAGAGGGGAAACCCAAGGAAAGCAGAACTAATAATTCACGCTCATGCTGACTGTAGCCTAGCATCACTACATTTAGGAAAAGGACTGCATTTAGCAGCATTTTTCAAAACTTTTTGTTACCACCATCAGAGGGGCGGCAGAGGGAGGTGGAGGAGGCCTAGCGTGTCCATCTTCTCGTGAATGCTGGGGGGGGGGGTGGCCTTGCAAACTGCCTGTGCTGGATATCAGATCCATGCATTTCCATGGTGCATACCAATAAATGATGCAGGCTGTCCTGGCCCCAAGGTATGATTAAGTATCATTTATTGTTAGGGTGCTGGCATAGCAACTCATGCCACTGCAAAGTTATGCAATTGGGGGCTAAAAACAAGCATGCAACACAACATAACTGTTAGGAGAAGAACAACTGGGGGAATCTATGGTGGAGAGGAATCTGGGTGCTCTGGTAGATCATGGGCATAATAATAGCATGCATTGCGAAGCTGTGGTTTCCAAAGCCAGCAAAATCCTTTCTTATTCTTAGGGGGGGTATGGACTCCAGAGAGAGAGATATAATTTTGCCCCTGTACAAATCATTAGTAAGACCTCATCTGGAATATGCAGTTCAGTTTTGGGCTCCAGTTCACAAGATGGATATCGGGGAACTGGAGAAAGTGCAGAGAAGAGCAACCAAACTGATAAGAGGCATGGAGGAGCTCAGCTATGAGGAAAGATTAGAGGAACTGAATTTATTCTCTCTGAAGAAGAGGAAATTAAGGGGGGAATATGATCAACATGTACTGTATACTGTACATACAGAAGTGGTCCATATAGTGACCTTCGTGTTTAGTTATTCACTTTAAGGTCATCACATAGGACAAGGGGGCACTTTTTACGTCTAGAGGATAAGAGATATAACCTACAAATACGGTACAGTTAAGCCCTGTACACACTATTGGATTTCCTATGGATTTTTCCATCGGAATTCCGATGAAGCTGACTTCCATCAGTCTTGCCTGCACACCATCAGTCAAAAAGCCGACCGTCCCAAACGCCGTGACATAAAACACTCCGATGAGCCGAGAAAAATTAAGTTCAATGCTTCTGAGCATGCGTCGACTTGATTCTGAGCATGCGTGGGTTTTTCTCCGATGGAGTTCCACACAGACGATCGGAATTTGCTATCGTTTTTTTTTCCCATCGGATAAATTTAAAACATGTTCTATTTTTAATCACTGATGGAAAAAAGACCGATGGGGCCCATACACGATCGGTTTGTCCGATGAAAAAAGTCCATCTGACTGTTTTCATCGGTAAAACCGATTGTGTGTACACGGCATTAGAGCTGTGAAAATGTGGAACAGACTCCCTCAAAAGCTGGTTCTGGCCAGCTCAGTAGATTGTTTTAAAAAAGGGGCTGGATTCTTAGATACACATAATATAACAGGATACTAATATTTATAGGTAAAGTTGATCCAGGGAAAATCTGATTACCCCTTGGGGGATCAGGAAGGATTTTTTTCTTCTGATGGGTCATGCTTTATTGTTGTTCTTTTGCACCTTCCTCTGGATCAGCTGTGTATATAGGATTGTGTATATAGAATTGTGTGTGTGTGTATATACACACATATATATATATGTATATATATATATATATATATATATATATATATATATATATATATTATATCTATATACATACACACACACTATATTACCAAAAGTATTGGGACACCCGCTTTTACACACATATGAACTTAGTCCGTAGGGTTCAATTTTGAGTTGGCCCACCCTTTGCAGCTATAACAGCTTCAACTCTTCTGGGAAGGCTGTCTACAAGGTTTAGGAGTGTGTCTATGGGAATGTTTGACCATTCTTCCAGAAGCACATCTGTAAGGTCAGGCACTGATGTTAGAGAGAAGGCCGGGCTCTTAGTCTCCGCTCTAATTCATCCCAAAGGTGTTCTGTCGGGTGGAGGTCAGGACTCTGTACAGGCCAGTCAAGTTCCTCCATCCCAAACTCGTTCATCCATGTCTTTATGGACCTTGCTTTGTGCACTGGTCCAAATCATTTGGTGGAGGGGGGATTATGATGTGGGATTGTTTTTCAGGGGTTGGGCTTGGCCTCTTAGTTCCAGTGATGGGAACGCTTAAAGCGGAGTTCCACCCTTTTTTTATGTTTATTAAAAGTCAGCAGCTACAAAAAGTGTAGCTGCTGGCTTTTAATAAACATACACTTACCTGTTCCACTGTCCAGCGACGCGACGCCTGGAGCTCCGCTCCTCTCCCCCCTCCTCCGCCGGCGCGTCCATTCACAGTGTGGGCACCCGGCCGTGACAGCTTTCGGCTTCACGGCCGGGCACTCACTGCGCATGCGCGAACGGCGCAGCGCTCTGTGAGTGGACAGGCGATCGCCTGGGACCTGTCACGTCCCAGGTGATCGCCTACAGGGAGGAGCCGCCAAAAGGCGATATGACGTATCGCCTAGGCGGCTCCAGGGCGGAAGGAGGAAGTGGGACAGGAAGTCCCACTCCTACTGAAGCCCCCACTCCCCCCCCCAAAAAAATTACATGCCAAATGTGGCATGTAAGGGGGTGAGGAGTGGAATAAAAAAAAGTAAAAAAATTGGGTGGAACTCCGCTTTAAGGTGTCATCATACCAAGACATTTTGGACAATTTCATGTTTCCAACTTTGTGGGAACCGTTTGGGGATGGCTTCTTCCTGTTCCAACATTTATTTCCCCCCCCCCCTTCTATTGGTTGAACTGGATGGACTTTTTTCAACCAGAATAACTATGTAGCTATATAACTGTAGCGGGTGGTTACATTTAGGGGGAAGCATCTGAGTGGTAGCCAGGCTCAGATGTACCAATTGTTAGGTCTCATGGACCATTTCTATCCCTGGGAGATAGTACTAACCCATAACAAGGGTGATGTCACGATAGGAATATAGGGACCTGTCTCTGCTAACGTCCCAATGCAATATAGATAAAAAAAAACTGAAGGGTGAGGCGTTATTTTTCTGAGCCTGCGATTACTAACGCCTCACCCTTCAGTTGTATCTATATTGCATTGGGACGTTAGCAGAACCATGGACTGCACATAAAAAACAAAAGATTTTTTCAGGCAGAGAACAACCATTTGAATTGTTTTAAATATTTTTTTTTTTTAATGGTGTCTCTCTTTAAGGAAACAGAATGTTTTAGTGTGCATTTATATGTGCACACAAATGTGCAGTCGGCTCATGTGATGTGCAGAATTTTGCATTTAGCTCCCCGCGTTTCCTCCACCAGCTCTATCTCTAGTCAGTTAAGATGAAGCAAAGCTCTGGCACATGAAGCCTAGCCCGAGGACTTCTCCCTGTGTTGCTTTGCAACATTGACACATTCTACTGATACTGGCAGCGCTTCAGAAGACTCTCCCACTTGTCTTATCTAATACAGACAGGAATGAGGGGGAAGAAATTCCAGCAGAATTATCTGCAGGATCAGCTCCAGAAGAAGCACATTTCTGTGAGGATCATTTTCTCTTTCCAATTAAAATAAAATACATATATGATCTGGGAAGATAATGCACAGTGACTTTTTTGGATTTGACTAACGTTGCATGCACAGGCTTATATAATAAGGTGAGGAATAATGTGCAAGGGGAAGTAACCCAAAGCAATCAATCAGAAATAATCAATCAGTTCTAGGCTATGGTACTGGGATTGATTACTGTGCTGTTCACATGATCAATGCATCTTGTGCTGCCCTATTGAATAAAGGACAATTCTGAGCTTTTTAAATGAAATATATGTATGTTATAGCCTTAAAGTGGTTGTAAACTCTTAGATTAATTAAATTCACCGACGCAAGTTGTGCCTGTTTATCTGGACCTCTTTTCTCTATGGACTCCTAAAGTACGCAGATCAAAGGCTATTTCTGAGTTTCCAGAAGGCAGGGGCAGGGGTCTGATGTCACAGCACAGAGTTGAGCGTAATCTGAAACCTGAGTCGAGAAAAAGGACACGGCCCCATCTACTCAGCCTCATAAGGGAACATGCACAGCTGAGGCTGTCATTCACCTGCTGTGTTATGGAGGGGGGGGGGGGTAGGGTGACCACGTGTCCTGGATTGCCCGGGACAGTCCCGCATTTTTCAGGTCTGTCCCGGGCACCTTCATTCCAGAACAATACAGTGTCCCGGAATGAAACTGACACAGCCACCCCCTGGGCCAATCTGATGCCCCCAAAAAAATGCCTCCACATCACCGTTTTACTCACTGACAGTACTTGTCCTGGCAGGGAATGCCTGGAGGAACACAATCCCTGCCCCCTGCTTGTGATTGGAGAAATTATAAATCCCGCCTCTTGTGTCCAATCACTGTGCTGTGATTCGTTACAGCACAAGCTGATTTTTGGGAAGGGAGGGTGTCCCTAAATGGTAGTTTGGAAATGTGGTCATCCTGGGGGCGGGGGGGGGGGCATCTTCCAGGATTGTTTGGTGCCAGCATAGATTGTCAGAAGTGACCCATACAGATAGCAGAGAAATTAGAGAGGAGACACAAATCACACTCAGTGCTCTGAATTAAGGCAACTACACACTATAGAAGGATAAGCTTTGTTCATTTTTCATTACAGAGGTTTCTGACATCCACATTACATTTAAAATCATTAAAACCACTCAACTTCCGCTCTACCGTCTTCATTTATCCAGGACATGTCCTTGGGACATGGTGGAGGCCTGCAGTAAATTTCAACTGTTTTCTGGTATCTAGGAACTTGTTGATACCTGCATTGCAAATTCCCTGCATTTACCCAGAGGTGCCGCAGGTCTCTGCCAGGTCCCAAAGACCAGCGGCACATCTGCACAATGCCTAATTCTGTGACTTGCATGCACCCATCTGTAGATTTGCATGATGTGAATATCCCAGGAGGCAGCAGGAGGCATCACATCATCCCCACCTAGGTGGGAAAGTAGGAGGTGTTGCGCTGCAGCACTAAAAAAGGTAAGAATTCTTTATAGGAAAGAGGAAACTTAATCCAATTGTGGAAGAAGGAGGGGGGAAAGAAGGAAGGAGAATAGGTGAAGGTCAACAGTAAGGAGACATGGTCACCTTGTCCATTCAGGGGAAAAGTGATTTTGTAAAGCAACCCCTCCTCATACCAATGCTCCCTCACTGCTACTACCTCACTGCTTTTGGGTATAGGGGATCATGTGGCCACAAAAGATTGGGTCTAGCAGTTAAACATTAGGCCCCAACACTGCCACATAACCAGGGGAATGACATCACCACTCCCCTTACCAGTGGTGGTGCGTCCATAGAGGGTGCCGGAGCGCCGCCCCCTCTCGCTCCCGCACCGCCACTGAAAGACAATACACAGATTCATGCATTGCATGAATCTGTGTATTGTCACCGCTGCCGCGCTGCCCACTATACATATGGCCGGCCTCCTGGTGAGCGCCGGCCATATGAATTAGAGCGGCGGCCGGTGGTGGGTGTAACTTGGAAGTGCCTATCAGAGCCAGCGGGGGGACAAACTGGCTAAATATGGGGACAAACTGGCTGAATATGGGGGACAAACTGGCTGAATATGGGGCACAAACTGGCTGCATTTGGGGAGAACTGGCTGTATATGGGGGACAAACTGGCTGAATATGGGGGGAACTGGCTGAATATGGGGGACAAACTGGCTGAATATGGGGGGAACTGGCTGAATATGGGGGACAAACTGGCTGAATATGGGGGGAACTGGCTGTACATGGGGGACAAACTGGCTGAATATGGGGGACAAACTGGCTGAATATGGGGGACAAACTGGCTGAATATGGGGGGAACTGGCTGTATATGGGGGACAAACTGGCTGAATATGGGGGGAACTGGCTGTATATGGGGGACAAGCTGGCTGCATTTGGGGGGAACTGGCTGTCTATGGGGGACAAACTGGCTGCATTTGGGGGGAACTGGCTGTATATGGGGGACAAACTGGCTGCATTTGGGGGAACTGGCTGTATATGGGGGACAAACTGGCTGCATTTGGGGGGAACTGGCTGTATAAGGGGACAAACTGGCTGTATATGGGGGACAAACTGGCTGCATTTGGGGGGAACTGGCTGTATATGGGGGCACACTGGCTATATATATGGGGGCACACTGGCTATATATATGGGGACAAACTGGCTTTATATGGGGGCACACTGGCTTTATATATATGGGGCACACTGGCTGTATATGGGGGCACACTGGCTGTATATGGGGGCACACTGGCCGTATATGGGGGCACACTGGCCGTATATGGGGGCACACTGGCTGTATATATGGGGGCACACTGGCTGTATATGGAAACAAACTGGCTGTATTTGAGGGGGCAAACTGGTGGCGTTTGGGCACAGTGGCTGCGTTTAATGGGCACAGTGGCGGCAATTGATTTTTTTTTTTCAGTTTGTTTGCGCCCCCCCAAAAATTTTGAGCACCAGCCGCCACTGCCCCTTACTGTCCATTACCAGCCAACACTGGGAATTTTAGTGCCTGCCATGACAGCACAAAAAATCCTAAAGAAAAACAAAATTAATAGTTTTAAATTCCTCAAAATTTCATAGGAAATACAGAGATTTTGACATTGGGAAAGTTGAAATTAAAGAGGAAGTGAACTCTGGAAACTGCACCCGAAAAAGACAGGCAGTGGGCAAAGGACTAGTCACCAGTATTGCCACCAGGAGTTGATCTTTTGCTATTACTACCTTACCATGCTTTGTTCTGCTCTGTGTCTGTGGGTGACGCCATCTTGGTAGAGGCCGGGCTTTTGTTTCCTCACAGCAGAGCCTTCCGGAAGACCAGTGAGCAGAACAGAAGATCATCAGCACAGACATCACCACATCTCAGTCCAAATCTCAGGCTGAGACTAACGCTCGGAATTTCTGACAACAAATGTTCGATGTGAGCTTTTGGTCGGATATTCCAACCGTGTGTAGGCTCCATCGGACATTTGCTGTCGGAATTTCTGACAACAAATGATTGAGAGCAGGTTCTCTATTTTTCCGACAACAAAAGTTGTGGTCGGAAATTCCGATCGTGTGTATCTAATTCCAACGCACAAAAATCCTACGCACGCTCGGAATCAATTCGACACATGCTCGGAATCATTGTACTTTATTTTTCGCGGCTTGTCGTAGTGTTGTACGTCCCTGCGTTCTTGACATTCGGAATTTCTGAGCAACATTTGTGTGACCGTGTGTATGCAAGACAAGTTTGAGACAACATCCGTCGGAAAAATGATCAACGGTTTTGTTGTCGGAATGTCGGATCGTGTGTACGCGGCATTACAGTCCGTGTAGCAGTGTTTTAGATATAACACTGCAGATATGCAGCTATGTGCAGGCCCGGTTTCAGACTATTTTGCACCCTAGGCAAGACCAGCTATTTGCACTCCCCCCTCCCCAAAAAAAAAATAATAAAAATAAAACTTCAACACATTTAAAAACAGTAGAAAATATAAAAATATGAACCAAAACAACTGTAGCACTACCCCCGGGGGTCTTACCGTTACCTGTCTGTTCCACTGTATCCGTCATAGGGGTCCCATTGGAGAGTTGTTCACAGATGTCAGCACCAACATATAGTCTCTTTTTCTAATGGTTTTATTCAACAAAGTCAGATAGAGGGATGGAGGGTTAGGGGAGATTCAGGCACCTTGTATTTGCGGATCACGGATACTTCTCTAATCTAGAGGACAAACAGTTTCCACCCTGGATATAGCAACCACCGGATATGCCTCTCTCACTGACCTAGCAGCCGGTGCGGTGCTTGGTCAAAAGTCATTAGACAATCCTCTGCCACAGGATTGTATAACAAAACTTTCTGTAAAGTCAAAGTGCAGTCACACAGTACCAGTTTCTTTCAGCCGATCCAGCAAATACTGTGAGGTAGATGGGTAGGGATGCGTCCTCCAATTGAGTCTCCAGGCTCTTCCTGAGATACCAGCCCTTTTGGCCCGGTCCTCTCCGAGAAAAGTCCTCCCCTGGTTTCTTCAATTGCTCGGCTTCTCCCCACAGGAAAGACAGCAAGGACCACCCCTGACTAGTAGGCCCCAGGAACTCCTGGGCCTACTTCCAGTAACGAGGCCTCAGGCCAGCCGGCCCCGAGGCAGGAAACTGCTACAGCACACCTTAGGCCAGGAGGGCCATCAGGTCAGAGAGACCCGGAAGACGGCATCTGTCCCTTAAGTACCCTTTCCCAGAATGCACAGCGGGGGGACCAATCCCTCTGAGCTGTTTCTGGGCAAGAGGCACCCAATACATCCAGCCTGCTGCATTTCCAACCTTGACCTGTGGTGACAGCGACACCCACAGTCAAGTGGAAAGTGCGCAACACAGCTGGAATGGAACAGAAACCAGCAATTTACACAATTATTCTGAGCTAAACTACAGCTCAGACAACTAAATTTACAAATAGCGCCTACCCAATAGGAGCAGGGCGCTACACAACAATTAACCAAATATAAGTTATCTGCATTTTTCTAGCGGTAGTGCCGACCCTGGTTGTGCCGTCTTTGCTTTACTTATCACGCTATAATTCCAATCCAGCTCTGTATACATTTGTATCATTTTCTAAACTTCGTTCTGTTTGATGAATATAATGGAGTAATAAATAAAACAGGGTTTATTAAAATGATTTCAGACACCACAAAGCACTCTGACATTCTCACACACGGGATGCATTCTCTGTTCTCATTTATGAGGACAAACATCTGAAGTTACAGTTGTTGTTTCGTTTTTTATTGGTCTTTTTGTTGATTCACTGTGTCAGCTGCTGGGCACTGGCTGACGTTGGCACTATGATACATTTAATCTTTGTAAAATTTTAAAGGAGAAAATTTGTACATATAGTTTAAATCATTTTTTGTTGACTTTGTGACAAACATTCAGGTAAAAAAAAATAATACTAATAAAAAGAAAACTGCTTCTCGTGTGACTTGATTCACATTGTTTGGAAGGGAAGAGTCACCCCTCAACTCCTGTGCAAGGAAAAGTCCTCCCATGTCCCACCCCATTGAAGGGTGCTGGGGGCTGCTTGGTAGGGTAGTTGTTGAGTGGCTGCCCCATGCAGTTCCAGGTGTCTGTCCCGCAGGATCTACAGATAGACAGACATTTGTTCCTTGCAGCCCCCCAGCAGCAGCCGATTCTCGGCCTCGGCGAACAGGAACACCCAGACATCGCTCTCTGCGGAGCTCTGCTTGTCGGTCAGGGTGTAGCACTCTTTGGAGAGCAGGTTGAAACCCTCTGCTTTGATCTCTGCCACCCTGTTGGGACCGAGCCATGGGATGTGGGGCAGGGGCTACTGAGCCACGCTGTGGGGCCAGTTGCCGGTGCACTTGAAGGCCAGGGTGATCTGCACCACATAGTACTCCCGGATACACAGGCACACTTCGCTGGTGTCGATCAATATCTTCACCATGTCCCGGTAGCGGCACTTCCAAGGCCTGGAAGTGGATCTTCCTGGCCGAGAGGTAGCTGGAGGCTGTGATGAATTCCACCCACAAGGACATGCTCCTCCTTCGACCATCGCTCAGCTTGAGCACTGCGCAGCCCGGCAGGGAGCCACCCTCCACAAAGTTAAAGACACCCATCTGTTTGAGGTAGAGTACCACCTTAATTTTCGCCTAGTTCCCCTAGCGTTTGCACCGACCCTGGCTATGAGGCTATAGGCACAAATCAGGAAGTCCACTGAAATTGGGTACTGCTTTGACAAAAAAGTAGCATTTCTAAATTTTCTGTAACTTTTTAATACTTTTGTCGGGAAAAAACACTCACCTCTGGATGATCAATGTACTTTGCAGGGATTATAACAAACTTTTTTACAGATTCCTACCATTTGTTATTCTGAAGAATTTGCTGTTTGTTTGTATTTGTCCATGGGTAAAATCTATCTATCTATCTATCTATCTATCTATCTATCTATCTATCTATCTATCTATCTATCTATCTCATTAATATGTGAAAAGTGTGGCGTGCATTTGTATTCAGCCCACTTCTAATGGAACCAATTGCCTTCAGAAGTCACCTAATTAGTAAATACAGTCCATCTGTGTGTAATTTAATCTCAGTATAAATACAGCTGTTCTGTGTAGCCCTCAGAGAACCTTGTTAGAGAACCTTAGTGAAGAAACAGCATCATGAATGCCAAGGGACACACCAGACAGGTCAGGGATAAAGTCATGGAGAAGTTTAAAGCAGGGTTAGCTTATAAAAAAAATATCCCAAGATTTGAACATCTCATGGAGCACTGTTCAATCCATCATCTGAGAATGGAAAGAGTATGGCACAACTGCAAACCTACCAAGACATGGCCGTCCACCTAAACTAACAGGCTGAGCAAGAAGAGCATTAATCAGAGAAGCAGCCAAGAGGCCCATGGTAACTCTGGAGGAGCTGCAGAGATCCACAGCTCAGGTGGGAGAATCTGTCCGCAGGACAACTATTAGTTCTGCACTCCACAAATCTGTCCTTTATGGAAGAGTGGCAAGAAGAAAGACATTGTTGAAAGAAAGCCATAAGAAGTCCCATTTGCAGTTTGCGAGAAGCCATGTGGGGGACACAGCAAATATGTGAGAGAAGGTGCTCTGGTCAGATGAGACCAAAATGTAACCTTTTGGTCTACAAGAAAAATGCTATGTGTGGCAAAAAACTAACACTGCACATCACCCTGAACAGACCATCCCCACCGTGAAACATGGTGGTGGCAGCATTATGTTGTGGGGATGCTTTTCTTCAGAAGGGACGAAAGCTGGTCAGAGTTGATGGGAAGATGGATGGAGGCAAGTACAGGGTAATCTTAGAAGAAAACCTGTTAGAGTCTGCAAAAGACAAGACTGGGGCAGATATTCACCCTCCAGCAGAACAACAACCCTAAACACACAGCCAGAGCTACAATGGAATGGTTTAGATCAAAGTATATTATTTATGTGTTAGAATGACCCAGTCAAAGTCCAGACCTAAATACAATTGAGAATCTGTGACAAGCCTTGAAAATTGCTGTTCACAGACGCTCTCCATCCAATCTGACAGAGCTTGAGCTATTTTGCAAAGAATGGGCAAAAATGTCACTCTCTAGATGTGCAAAGCTGGTAGAGACATCCCCAAAAAGACTTGCAGCTGTAATTGCAGAGAAAGGGGGTTCTACAAAGTATTGACTCAGGGGGCTGAATACAAATGCATGCCACACTTTTCACATATTTATTTGTAAAAAAAATTGAAAACCATTTATTACTTTCCTTCCATTTTACAATTATGTGCCACTTTGTGTTGGTCTATCATAAAATTCCAATAAAATACATTTAAGATTTTAGTTGTAACATGACAAAATGTTGAAAATTTCAAGGGATATGAATACTTTTTCAAGGCATAATTGTCTGTCTGTCTGTCTATCATCTATCATCTATCTATCTCATTCTCGAAAATCACTTTATATTCAAAAACATCAAACTCATACTCTTCCCTTAATCGCGCAATGCCACCTTTTCAAATGACTTTTTGTTGGCACTATAGCCCTGTACACACGATCAGATATCCTATGGATTTTCGTCTGATGGATTTGTCCATCAGAAATCCGATGAAACTGTTTTCCATCAGTCTTGCCTACACACCATCAGTCAAAAAACCGACCGTTCCAAACGTGGTGACGTAAAACACTCCGATGAGCTGAGAAAAATGAAATTCAATGCTACTGAGCATGCGTCGACTTGATTCTGAGCATGCTTGTGTTTTTTATCTGATGGATTTCCCCACAGACGATCGGAAATTGCCATCGGTTTTTTATCCATCAGATAATTTTAAAACATGTTCTATTTTTTAAAACCGATGGAAAAAAGACTGATGGATCCCATACACGATCGGTTTGTCTGATGAAAACAATCCATCGGACGGTTTTCATCAGTCAAACTGATCGTGTGTACAGGGCTTAAGACCCTCTAGTTGTTCTCAATTATCTGTTTTGGTTGTTATGAGCATCTACTGAAGGAGAGGTAATAATTAACTTGTGTAATGTAAAGGGAGGAGAAGGTAACTGTGCATCTGAGTGAGCCAAACAACAAGGTCAAACGCTGATGGGAAAACCGTAAACTCTCCGGGGACGTCTGAGCCGGGGAAGAAGCAGAAAATGTATAATTGAGAGTTTTAGAGTACTGCAGGGAAAATACTTTTCTTTATGTTCCCAAGGAGGACTCTGCACTAATGAAAAATATATAATGTTTTTCTGCTGTTGAGATTACATACAGGAGGGCAAGATTAGAATCTCTGCGCATGCACCCGACAGTATACATTTTATATTCAACCTTATAACTTAAATCCAACACTGTAAGTGAACAGCGGCGCTCAAGTGTATGTTACATAGAAATGAAAACTATCTACTAATGCTTATTACAAACATAGCAATAATACAAAGTGAATGTGAACATCATGATGTAAAACATTAAAGCGGACCTTCAGTAATTTTTTCATCTTATCATCTATTAAATGTCTTTGTTGTTTTAACTTTGTATAGTAAAAATTTTTTTTCTGCCAGTAAATACCTTATACAGCCCACTTCCTGTTTCTTATCTGGTCATTAGCCTAGGCTTATGACATCATGCACAGCTTTCTCACTCTCACTCTCGTAAGAGTTTGCCAGGAAGGGAAGGGGGGATGAGTCATAAGAGGGCCAATGAGAGCTGCAGTACTGCAGAGCTGGAGGTGTGCCTCTGTGTGTCTGTGTGAATCCAGGAAGTGAACAGGCAGCAGCTTCAGCTGCCCACAGTTAAAATGGTTGCAGCCAGACTCAGTGGAGGGAGATTTCTGCAGCATATTTGGCAAGTACAGAATCACAGTTGTAGCACTACCCCCCGTAGGAGCTGCTGGTTTTGTTTTGGGTCTACGTTCTGCCTATCAACCCCTTGGAATTGGCTCAAACCCTCCCTTGGCACAACTGGTATATACAAATATTGTGGAACCCACTGGTTGCTGGGGAACACAATTTTGCAAGTAAATATACTGCCTTAAGTACACTTATATATATATATATATATATATATATATATATATATATATATGCATGTTACCTTTCTCCGTTTGAGGTCCTTCAGGCACATAAAAGTATTCCACACAGATGTATACTTAAACAAATATACAGTTTACTTTATATTAGAGATAATAGACAGTATAAAACAATGTTATACATATATATGAATATAGATCTAAATGACTCTGCAGGGCCCTGCGAGAGTCAGTAATATTATTTAGTAAAAGGATTCTAACAATTGCTAATTCCTATGTTCTATGGATAACAATTCTAAGCTCGCGAGCTCTCCCTAGCGGGCAATACCACCCTCTGTCCCAGCAAAGTAGTTCCTGTCAGGCCTGACACAGAATATTATACTAGTTCCTGGTGGGTGGGAATCTTCGCTAGCAATACGTTGGTGCACTTATTAATTGTAATCCACAGGAGATGAAGAACATGAACTAAACTCCCGCAATGCTTTTGGGAGTAAAACTGACAGTCAGTGTAATGCCAGTTCTAACTACGCAGTTAACACACACTGCGCTATGTCCTGAGATATATGTGGCTCACTGCTGAGGGTGGCGGTGGGCCTTCTAAAGTCACAGGCCTAACAGAAGGTTGTAGATTCTGGGCAGGTGCCCGCTCACCCGGACAGGCCTAGTCCGCCTGACACGCTCTGTAGTCGGTACCTCAATCCACGACCTTTCCGCTATACACAATCTATGGTTCCTCTCACAGCAGCTGTAGATGCCGGTTTGACAGAACAACTCTGATCCGAAGATAGCGCGAACTGGTCACACTGGAAGAGGTCCCTCTCTGGCTTGATGATCTTCCGCGAGGTTGTAGGCCCAGGCTTTGGGCCTAGTCACTCTGGCAGCAGGCCTCACACACCTCCTGCTTGGATGAGCGCGGAGTTCAGAGAGACTTTCCGTAGCTCTTCCCCTCCTTTAAGTAAGCAGTCCCAGAAAGCCAAGCGACGAGGCAATGCACGCTGGGAGTACAGTTGCACTGTGGGTACTATAGTCTATTTATTATCCATGGCAAATGGAGTCTCTTTGTCCCTGTACTACGAGTTCCAGCATGCCTTGTTTTGATATCATTAGAACAATAAGTAGATGCAATATTAAAGATTGAACACCGGAGGGAGCTAAGTTCCTTCTGGTTTGTCAACTGTAGTCTATATCTACATAGAAGAACTGGAAGCCGCGCTACACAGTATATATAAAATAATATGCAAAGTGGTTGGCGGGAAGCTTCAGAATGGCAAATATGTTTTTATTCCGAATGATATGAGCAGACTACAGTTAATGAAACCAAATAATAAAATCACCACAGTGATAATGAAATACACATATACAGTAAATGTGTGACAAAAGTCCATATATAAAAAGTGCAGATAATGCCAAAGTGCACAGAAGCAATCCTCCAAAAGGTGATAAGTTCTTCACACCACACTGTTAATGCTCCAAACACCTCTCCCCATAAGATGTACACTCACCGGAGCTATTTGCCTCATACTCGCGTGTTCGGCAGATAAGCAATTACCCCCACGGGGTTAATGTCTCCAGCACAGTGCTCTCCACTTCTTGCAGTTATAGATAGAACTCGCTCATGAAAGGCGAGATAAAGGAAAGTTCCACTAGTGTATCATGTCTCAAAAACATAATCAATTTATTTAAATCTTCAAACATTGCACTTACAATTTCCACATTAAAACAAGCATTGAGTACAAATATCCCAGAGCGTTACAGCGGTTTTAATCAGAAGCCGGCAGGCAATGTCTCTCCAGACTGAAAACCTCAGCAGGACGTCATTTCCGATTAGCCTAAACGTCACTTCCAGTACAGCCCTGGACCGACACGTTTCGTCATCAGGACTTCGTCCAGGGATTCAAGCATTAGTGGATAGTTTTCATTTATATGTAACATACACTTGAGCGCCGCTGTTCACTTTCAGTGTTGGATTTAAGTGATAAGGTTGAATTTTTTGTTTATTGAAAGTGGCGGATGTGTGTTTTTTACCTGGTAGATCACTTATTCATATATTATACATTTTATATAATAGTGGCAGAATCTGCGCTGTGAAAAAAATTCTAAAAGTGACAGAGAGGCTGCCAACACAAAATTAGTATAGCTGATCTCAAAACATAAATATTAAACAATAGTGTAGCACCAATCTAATAACATGTACAGATAATAATGCAATATGTAGCATATAGTGACATGTAATAACTAAAACAAAGAAGCAAAAATGAAGTGATAAATAGTCCAATAGTGATAAAAAAAAGTCCCACAGTGTATTGAGTGAAAATAGGATCGGGAGAAGCTTGTTCCAGTAACTGCAATGCTCATGAATGTAAGTCCAAAAAAGTGTTCAAGTGACCAGTCACCAACATATAGTGGATTCAATGCTAACCAGAACAAGAGGCTACTATTACAGTGCCCAAGTGTCCAATCACCAACATCATGTGAGATCAAAACTCACCAGAATCAATGGCTACCAATACAGGAGTAAAAAACGCCTGAGTACATATGGAATCCAACAGGGATCAGTGTGGTAACTCACTCCCAATAGTACCTTTTTGTACTCCAGCTAAGAATAAATGAAGCTCGCCAAGAGCCCAAATTAGTGTCTCCTAGTGTAGTAAGTGTATTCACCATACAGGTACATTGGCAATAAATGCAAAGAACGCACATGTAAAGCCACTGCCGACCCGGAACCATGCAGCGGCGTGACGTCAGCACTGGAGTATACCTCCAACGTTTTTCAGCCAATAGGACGTTATCAAGGGGTCGAATACATTTTATATATTGTTTAACGAAAGTTACTTTTAACCATGATATGTGATAAACATATGTCACACCTATTTTAACCATTGATAACCCATCACAACTACATGCTTTACATATGATTGTAGCACTTGTAGATTGTACTTTACATAGATTATAAAAATTCACTGAAATGGGCCGCGTCTGGCAGCGGTTTCACCTGCCAAAGATGACAAAAATGTACTGTATGTATACAGTTTTCCACACTGTGAAGTAACATGGCTAATGGCTATGTTAATTTGTAGCTCTGTGGTCAAGGAAGTTAGTTAATAGCACCCCAAACGTGGTTAGCAGACTTCAGCGCAGTGCCCTCCAACAAATGTAACCCTCTGGCAAGCTTCCCCAGCCCAGTAGCTGCTGAGGCTCAGACTGCAGCTTCTTGTCTTGGTGGAGCTGCCTCCAGGGGCAGCAGCCCCAAGAGGACCAGAAATCTCCCTTGAGGGAAATGAGAACCCTCTGTTCAGGCCTCCTGGAAATGAATCACCTGCCCAGCCACCTTCTGGGAGTCTTCCAGGGATTGACTGGGGCATGATTAATATTTAACTGGTCTGCAGTTGCGCATCAAACGCAGCACAGACGCACCAAAATGCACATTGAAAAAAACATGCAACGCTCCACGCCCAAAAAGGTGCTGGAGCTTCTTTGGCACATTGTTCATGCATTGGGCAGCCCATTCAAGTGAATGGGCTGCTCTATGTGTGACGTGTGGAAACACACAAAAAACTGTTTGGGAACTCCCATTCCCACTGCTTGCAGGTGTGAATGCGGCCTTATGCCGCGTACAGACGGCCGTTTTTCTCGTCGAGAAAAACTACATTTTTTCCTTGCGACGAGAAAAACGATCGTCTGTGGGCTTTTTGCCGTTTTTTTTCGACGAGAAAAACGGCATTAAAAATGACGAGAAAAATTAGAACATGTTCTAATTTTTCTCGTCGTTTTTTTCGACATGTTTTCCGCGGCAGTTTTCCCATAGGGAAACACTGCCGCGGAGCCCACAGATGGTCATTTTTCTCGTCAAGAGAAAAAATGACGTGAAAAACGACCGTGTGTGGGGAACAAGCCGTTCCCTCGTTTTTAATGTCATTATTCACGCCGGTTTTTTAACCGCCGTGAATAATGATCGTGTGTACGCGGCATTAGACTGATGATTTTTAATCCTGGAGACTAAACACATTCTTCTTGTGCAAATATCGATTTTGTTTTAATCTACTGCAGGAGATTGTTGGGCAATTGTTAGGAAATTAGTTTTATGAGATTAATCTATATCTCCCAGTTATTTAAATGAGAGATTAATATCCTAGTCTCATTGAAGTTTATGAAGGAGAAGAGATTAATCACTATACAATTAAATAGTGATATAGTGTAGCATGACTCAGCTACGAAGGCTACGTTGGCAATTTTTTGTAACTTAGTCATAGTTCAAATAAGTACAATAAAATCAACAGTTGGCGTGTTGTTGTTTTTTATTTTACTTCAGCAGTCACTTAAAGGAACCTGGTTGTCTGATATACAGTTTAATAGAGCTTTGTTTGCAATAGAGTCATGAAAACGTGGCAAATATTTAAAAAAATTATGAATCTAAATCTAAAGGTAAAGTGGTGGCACTTACTGGATTGGTAAGAAGAAGCAGGCTGATGGGGAGGAGCTCCCAAGTAAGTTAGATCCAGTTGGAATAAGGAAGATCCATTTGGAGATCTGAAGTTACCGAGTGAGAATCCCTCTCTCTTGCCCTCTCTTATCGGCTCTGGATGGTCTGCATTTAATTTGTAGCAGAAGGTGGTGGTTTGGGGTCATTGAAGGTGGTTTGAACCTGGTGTTTTTTGGAAAAAGAGTGGAGACCCATCTTTGGTACTCTGAATGGTCTAAGGTTATCAGTGGTGTACCCCAAGGTTCAGTGTTGGGACCCTTACTTTTTAATATCTTTATAAATGATATTGGGTCTGAGATCAGAAGTAACATTTCTGTCTTTGCAGATGACACCAAGCTATGCAGTGGAATAACGTCCTTACAGGATGTCGCCAATTTACAAACCGACCTCAATGCCCTGTCTAATTGGGCGACTATGTGGCAGATGAGGTTTAATGTTGATAAATGTAAAGTATTGCACTTGGGGGCTAAGAATATGCATGTATCATACATACTAGGGGGAGTACAACTGGGGGAATCTGTAGTGGAGAAGGATCTGGGTGTTCTGGTAGATCATAAGCTCAATAATTGCATGCAATGCCAAGCTGTGGTTTCCAAAGCGAGCAAAGTCCTTTCTTGTATTAAGAGAGGTATGAACTCCAGAGAGAGAGATATCATTTTGCCCCTGTACAAATCATTAGTAAGACCTCATCTGGAATATGCAGTTCAGTTTTGGGCCCCAGTTCTCAAAAAGGATATCGGGGAACTGGAGAAAGTGCAGAGAAGGGCAACCAAACTGATAAGAGGCATGGAGGAGCTCAGCTATGAGGAAAGATTAGAGGAACTGAATTTATTCTCTCTTGAGAAGAGGAGATTAAGGGGGAGATATGATCAACATGTACAAATATATAAGGGGTCTATATAGTGAACTAGGTGTTGAGTTATTCACTTTACGGTCAACACAAAAGACAAGGGGGCACTCTTTACGTCTAGAGGAAAAGAGATTTCATCTCCAAATACGGAAAGGTTTCTTCACAGTAAGAGCTGTGAAAATGTGGAATAGACTCCATGCAGAGGTGGTTCTGGCCAGCTCAGTAGATTGCTTTAAGAAGGGCCTGGATTCTTTCCTAAATGCACATAATATAACTGGGTACTGACATTTATAGGTAAAGTTGATCCGGGGAAAATCCGATTGCCTCTCGGGGGATCAGGAAGGAATTTTTTTCCCTGCTGTAGCAAATTGGATCATGCTCTTCTCTGGTTTTTCACCTTCCTCTGGATCAACTGTGGGTATAGAATTGGGTATATGGGATTGTACGATATTTTTTTTTTTTATATGGTTGAACTGGATGGACTTGTGTCTTTTTTTCAACCTAACTATGTAACTGTGTATGGTGTCCCCTAGTTGGTCAGGTCAAGTTATAGTGACCAGGTAGTTGTAGACCGGTGCGTGTCTGAGGTCAACTGAGATAGTCCCCAAGGCGGTGTTTTGTGGCTGGGGCATATCATAGCTGAAGCCTCGTACACACGACCGAGTTTCTCGTCAAAAAACGACAAGAAAACTGCCGAGAGAGCTTTCTTGCCGAGAAAACCGTTCGTGTGTATGGTTTCTCGTCGAGAAAACTGCCAGGATTCTCGATTTTTTCGTCGGGTTTCTCGGCGGCCTGTTTTGCAACGAGAAAAACGTTTGTGTGTATGCTTTTCCGAGTCTTAAAAAATCGCGCATGGTCAGAATCAAGTATGAGACGAGAGCGCTTCTTCTGGTAAAACTAGCCTTCGTAAATGAGATAGCACATTCGTCACGCTGTAACGAACTTAAAGCACGAAGACTGAAAAGCGTGAATCGTCTCTTCCCAAACTTTTACTTCACACACGGTAACACGAGATCAGCAAAAGCAGCCCAAGGGGTGGCGCCATTGAAATCGAACTTCCCCTTTATACTGCCGTCGTACGTGCTGTACGTGACCACGCAGAACAACGAGGAGATTTGGAGTTGACAGTGTGTATGCAAGGAAAGCTTGACAAGAATATCGTCGAGAAAATTGACGTTTTTTTTTTACGACGAGAAACTCGGTCGTGTGTACGGGGCTTGACTTGTGCCACAGACATAAGGTTTTTGGAAGGGTTATATGTTGCCTTCAATGACCTGAACCCTGATTAGATTTGTAATTTGGTGTTTTATTTTTATTTGCTATTTTTTCCTGTAAACTTTTTTTCTTATGTTATTTATAATAAAGTGCTGCTAACGCCATTTTATCTCTACTTTAGAGTAGTGTGTTTTCTTTTGGTGGGCTATATGAAGATGGAGTTGGAATGATGGTCAGATGGGAGTTGATAGGTGACCTCTGATCAACATTGGTCATGCATGCTTGTCACAAATCAAGGATTCTTTAGCTAGTGAAGGCAAGATCAGGATAAACGCCCCAAAGCCTGCACCTTTAAAAATGAAGCCATTAGTGGCAGCTCCCATACCTTGTATATAGCTGACACGTTTGAGATGCTATGGGTGCTTCCTATTATAGCTGCCTTTTATACTCCTGAATTTTTTAGTGTGCTCGGCAAGTAAAGATGAAAAGCTGAAAATGCAGCAACAACAATGTAACAAATGAAAGGAGAATTGAGAGGCTCTTTTCTTTAACAAGGTTCTCCGTATTCATGAGGATATTTCTGGAATCACAAGAACTAGTAGGAATTACTAGAAGCCGTGTACCCAGAGCAGCCGTTAGTGTACTAGCACACTTCTACTAAATCAATTTCCAGTTCTTAATAGATTTTTGCTCAGCATACAAAGCTATATATTACTCAAGCACCCCAAAGAGAAGCGGTTTGTATAGCTCAGTTATGAAGCTGGAGATAATCACTGGACTGAATTAGTTACATGATATTTTTATAAAGAGGAAATCATTTTGTAGTTGTAATTCAACCCCCCCCCCCCCCGCAGCATATACTATACTCAGCACTGGGGAGGGGGTATACCCTATAGGCAGGGCCGCCATCAGGGGGGTACAGGCAGTACACCTGTAAGGGGCCCGGATGGCCCCCCTTTTTTTTAATAATTTTTTTTTGTAAGGGGCCCGAATGTCAACCCCCCTTTTTTATTTATTTTTTTATAATTATTTTTATTATTTATTTTTTTATTTAATTTTAATTTTTTTATTTAATTATTTAATTTATTTATTTATTTTTGTAAGGGGCCCAGAGGTCCCCAGAGGCCCGGAGGTCCCCAGGGCCCTGAATGGAAACCTCCTTTTTTTTTTTATAAAAAAAAAATTATTATTAATTTTTTTATTTTTATTAAATTTTTTATTTTTATTTATTTTATTTATTTTATTTTTTTTGTAAGGGGCCCAGAAGTCCCCAGAAGCCCGGAGGTCCCCAGGGCCCCGGATGGAAACCTCCCTTTTTTTTTATCATTTTTTTTTGTAAGGGGCCCAGAGGTCCCCAGGGCCCCGGATAGCAACCCGGATTGTGTTCGGTCAGCACCCAAACCCCTTGCTTCTCAATTTGGGGACAACCCCCCCCCGCTTCTGAATTTGCGGCCGCCCCCCCCCCCCCCCCCGGTTCTCCTCGGCTCCAGGGGGCCCATGCCTGAAGCTGTGCAAAATTCCTGATGGCTGCCCTGCCTATAGTAATGGAGAAGCATGTGATTCACTCCATGTGACAACACTGGAAGGTACTAAGAGTGGTGATCTAGGGGAATTTGTATTGGGAGTGGGGATGGGGGAAAGAAGATTTGTGCTAGGAGGAGGAATTTGGCAGGGATTTAAAGTGTTTGGGGGGGGAGATGTGTACTAGGAGGGGAAATGTTAGGAGTAGAGTATATGTGGTAGGAGGGGTGCATTTTTTTTGGGGGGGGGGGGATTTGAGCTGCAGGGATTTGGGGGATGGTTGGCAAAGATTTGTGCTGAGAGGGGGGATTTCAGCAGGGGGATGGATTTGTACTTTGGAGGAGGGGAATTTATGCTTAGGGGTAAGCATGCAGATTTGTTCTCAGTGTTTTTGTGGGTGGGAATTTTGTTGACACACATAGGCGTGAGTCAGGGTGTGCCTGGGCACACCCTAATCACCCCGTGCTGTGCCGATTCCCCCTGCTTCCTGTCTCGCTCTGCAGTGCTGCCAGCTTCCCTCCTCTCCTCTCAGGAGCGGGGAAAGGAGCTGGTAAATGAGCTGGTGAATATTTAATTAATTGGCCCCTTCCTTTTCTGAATGAACACAGTAGGTGATCTGTACCAATCGCTCCTGTCTTCATTCTTAACTGAAGCATAGTAAACTATGTTTACTGCAGGCTACAGAGAAAGGGACTGGGGAATCTGTCTTCAGTTTCTTTCTCTGTCTCAAAAGTGAGTCATCAAGGGTCTGTTTTGATCCTTGATATTTCACCAACGCCCCATAGCAGGGCTCCTAAAACAAAAATTGAACAAATAAAAATAAAAAATATTGTAAAAATAATAAATAAAAAACAATTGTAAAAAATAACAATAAAAAAAAAAATGCTACCGACACTGCCCTACTGACACCAATCTTTGCTTCACTGACACCATCCACTGATCTGCTCATATACACACATGTGTGTTTGTGCTCTGGGGTGCACACCCTAACGCAATAACGCAATAGGCTGCGCACACCAATGCTGACACATAATATTGGGGGGGTGGCACAGTTTGGCATGTTCGTTCTGGGCTCTAGATGACCTTGTCCTAGCACTGGGTGTAATACAGAGGCCTAAGTGCGTCCGTCCCAAATACTTGCAACAAAGTAAAAAAAAGTAATTGCCCAGGGGACTTTTTATGGAGGTTAAACATGTTCACTTACCATAAAAGCAGATTCTTACACTTTATTACAGTGAGGGAAAAAAGTATTTGATCCTCTGCTGAGTTTGTACATTTGTCCACTGACAAGGAAATGATCAGTCTATATGTAGCGCCCTGCTCCTGATGACCAGGCACTATGTTTAAATTTAGTGGGTGTCTGAGCTGGTAGTTAGCTCAGACTTTGATGATTAAGGCTAAATCAGCCTCTGTTCCAGCTATGGCTGTGCTTGGAGGGATTTCCCATTGTTTGCCTGAAGGTGGCGTTACCACCACAGGCCAGTGTTGGAACACAGGCAGGCCAGAGTGGATTGGGTATTTTTCCCCGGGAACAGCTCTGTGGGAGTGGTCTCCCTGCTGGGCATGCTGGGGGAGGGTACTTAAGGGGCAGATGCCATTTTTCGGGCCTCTTTGCCTTGTGGCCCTCCTGGCTCGAGGTGTATGATAGTGAAGTTTCAGCTGCGGAGCCATGTTGGCCCGAGGCTGCATCTCTGCCAGGTAGGCCCAGTTGTCATGACTGGGGCCTGCACTTTGAAGGTGATCCTGTGCTGTCTGTACTGCGGGAGGAAGCCACTCAATGGAGGAAACCAGGGGAGGACCTGTCCTGGAGAGGACCAAGCAGAAGGCTGGTATCTTGAGGAAGGTCTGGTGACCCTATTGGAGGATGCACCGTAGCTTATGTTACCTTACAGTGTGCCGGGTCGGCTTAAAGGCTCTAAAACTGTAAGGCTGGATCTCCAGGTACTAAATCCTGTGGCAGAGGATTATTGAACAGTTCATCTTTATCGTCTAAAAGTCTGTGGCAGAGACTGTTGTTCTTCATTTTGTTTGTGCATCATCCCGGCTGCTAGGCTAGTAAGAGGAGCCTATCCGGGTGGGCAATACCCACTTGAAGGAGAGTGGTGAGTGTGACTTTTTTGAAGCTTAGAAGTTTCCCGAGTGATCTGCATCGTGTGCCTGAACCTTCCCCTAACCCTCCATCCCTCTACCTGTGCAAGTTTGTGTGAAATAAAGCCTAACGAAAAGGATTTATAACTTGTGTGGACATTGAAGTTTCTATAGACTCTCATCCCCTAGACAACGAATGGTGAGGTAACGTGCAAGGCCCAAATCTAAACCAGCAGCTCCTACGGGGGTAGTGCTACATATAATTTTAATAGTAGGTTTATTTTAACAGTGAGAGACAGAATAACAACAAAAATATCCAGAAAAACGCATTTCCATAAAGTTATAAATTGATTTGCATTTTAATGAGTGAAATACGTATTTGATCCCCTATCAATCAGCAAGATTTCTGGCTACCAGGTGACTTCTATACAGGTAATGAGCTGAAATTAGGAGCACTCTCTTAGGCCTGGTTCACACTGGGGCGACAAACGCTCCGACATTGGGAGCTCATGTCGCATGACGTGTGAAAATCAATGTTTCCCTATGGGAGCTGTCTTAACTGGTCCGACACATGTCGGTCCGACTTTGAGAATGCTCCCTGTACTACTTTGGTCCGACTTTGATCCGACTTCAGCCCATTGACTATCATTGAAGTCGGATCAAAGTCGGACCGCAGTCTTGCATGATCCGACTTTGGCATGCGACTTGTGCTGTACTGCTCTTGAGGGGGAACTCCAGGCCAAATTTTAAATAAAAAAACGGCATGGGTTCCCCCTCCAGAGGCATACCAGGCCCTCAGGTCTGGTCTGAATTTGAAGGGGCGCCCCTACGCCGAAAAAACGGCGTGGGGGTCCCCCTCAAAATCCAAACCAGACCCTTATCCGAGCACGCAACCTGGCAGGCCGCAGGGGAAGAGGTGGGGACGAGAGAGCGGCCCCCCTCCCTCCTGAACCGTACCAGGCCGCATGCCCTCAACATGGGGGGGTTTGGTGCTCTGGGGCAGGGGGGCGACCTGCGGCCCCCCCACCCCAGAGCACCCTGCCCCCATGTTGATGAGGACAGGGCCTCTTCCCGACAACCCTGGCCGTTGGTTGTCGGGGTCTGCGGGCGGGGGGCTTATCGGAATCCGGGAGCCCCCTTCAATAAGGGGGCCCCCCCACCCTATGTGAATGAGTATGGGGTACATCGTACCCCTACCCATTCACCTGGTGGAAAAAAATTGCAATAAAAAAACCACACAGCTTTTTAAAGTATTTTATTGCACAGTCTTCTTCCGACTTCGGGGGTCTCCGGTGTCGTCGCCGCGCTCTCCGGTTCTTTCTTCTGCCGGGCCTCCGATAACTTCTTTTTAGCTCTTTTGCTAGCAGAGGCCCGGTCTTCTCCGTCGCCTTCTTCTTCTCCCGCTCTCCGGTTCTTCTCCCGCTCTCCGGTTCTTTCTTCTGCCGGGCCTCCGATAACTTCTTTTTAGCTCTTTTGCTAGCAGAGGCCCGGTCTTCTCCGTCGCCTTCTTCTTCTCCCGCTCTCCGGTTCTTCTCCCGCTCTCCGGTTCTTTCTTCCGCCGGGCCTCCGCTAACTTCTTTTTAGCTCTTTTGCTAACGGAGGCCCGGTCTTCTCCGTCATCTCGTCCGGCTCTCCGTTGTCCTTCTGCCGGCCCCTCCACTAACTTCTTTAGCTCTTTTGCTAGTGGAGGAGCCGGTCTTCCCGTCGTCGCCGTCGGCGTCTTCTTCCCTCTTCTCCTTCTCGATGTTGACGCGTCGCTTCCTCCCGCTGTAATACTGGCTCTCCGCTCCGCTCCGCATTAATATAGGCTTCCCATGACGTCACAGTCACGTGTTCCCATGACGTCACAGTCACATGCTCCGGGGCCATGTGCCCCGGAACATGTGACTGTGACAACATGAGAAGCCTATATTAATGCGGAGCGGAGAGCCAGTATTACAGCGGGAGGAAGCGACGCGTCAACATCGAGAAGGAGAAGAGGAAAGAAGACGCCGACGGCGACGACGGGAAGACCGGCTCCTCCACTAGCAAAAGAGCTAAAGAAGTTAGTGGAGGGGCCGGCAGAAGGACAATGGAGAGCCGGACGAGACGACGGAGAAGACTGGGCCTCTGCTAGCAAAAGAGCTAAAAAGAAGTTAGCGGAGGCCCGGCGGAAGAAAGAACCGGAGAGCGGGAGAAGAACCGGAGAGCGGGAGAAGAAGAAGGCGACGGAGAAGACCGGGCCTCTGCTAGCAAAAGAGCTAAAAAGAAGTTAGCGGAGGCCCGGCAGAAGAAAGAACCGGAGAGCGCGGCAACGACACCGGAGACCCCCCGAAGTCAGAAGAAGACCCCCGGAGCTGTGCAATAAAATACTTTAAAAAGCTGTGTGTTTTTTTTATTGCAATTGTTTTCCACCAGGTGAATGGGTAGGGGTACGATGTACCCCATACTCATTCACATAGGGTGGGGGGGCCGGGATCTGGGGGCCCCCTTATTAAAGGGGGCTCCCGGATTCCGATAAGCCCCCCGCCCGCAGACCCCGACAACCAACGGCCAGGGTTGTCGGGAAGAGGCCCTGTCCCTATCAACATGGGGACAGGGTGCTTTGGGGTGGGGGGGCCGCAGGTTGCCCCCAAAACCCAGAGCACCAAACCCCCCCATGTTGAGGGCATGCGGCCTGGTACGGTTCAGGAGGGAGGGGGGGCCGCTCTCTCGCCCCCCCTCTTCCCCTGCGGCCGGCCAGGTTGCGTGCTCGGATAAGGGTCTGGTTTGGATTTTGCGGGGACCCCCACGCCGTTTTTTCGGCGTAGGGGCGCCCCTTCAAATCCAGACCAGACCCAAGGGCCTGGTATGCCTCTGGAGGGGGAACTCATGCCGGTTTTTTATTAAAAATTTGGCCTGGAGTACCCCCTCAAGATTCATACCAAACACAGTGCCTGATATTGGCGGGGATCCAAGTCGGATCCCCGTTCATTGAAAGTCGGACATATGTCGGACATATGTCGGCTTCATGTCGCAGAGCAAAGTCGGATCCAAAGTAGGACAGATGTCGTGTCGCACTAGTGTGAACCCAGCCTGAAGGCCGGGTTCACACCTATGCGAATTAGTTGCGGTTTACACCGCATCTAGAGTTGCCACCTTATCCCTTTAGGCCTGGTTCACACTGGTCCGACAAATGCTCCGACATTAGGAGCTCATGTCGCATGACGTGTGAAAATCAATGAATCCCTATGAGAGCCGTCTTAACTGGTCCGACACAAGTCGGTCCGACATTAAAAATGCTCCTGTTCATGAATGTCGGATGGATGTCGGACCGATGTAGGATCAATGTAGGACTGATGTCGCAGAGCAAAGTAGGATGAAAGTCGGATGAATGTCGTGTCGTATCAGTGTGAACCCAGCCTTAAACCCGAACACATATGAATTACACAGGTTCTGAGGCTAATTAAAGGCACATAAGGCACCAAGTGGGTGTATTTACCACCTTAATCAGCCACAGAACCTGTGTAATTAATATGTGTTCGGGTTTAAAGGGATGAGGTGGCAACCCTAACCGCATTCAATTCGCATAACATTATAAAATACATTGATTTCAATGAGGCTGGTTCACATATGTGCGATGCATTCGCACTGCGCATTGCCAAAAAAAGTGTGTGTTCTCTAGGCATTGCAGTGCGGCTCAGGTGCGAATTCAGGCCCATTATGTTCTATGGGCACGCATCTGATTCGCACATGTGTTGCGTTCTGAACAGGGATCCTGAGGGGGAACTCCACGCCAAATTTTAAATAAAAAACCGGCATGGGCTCCCCTCAAGGAAGATACCAGGCCCTTAGGTCTGGTATGGACTTTAACGGGAACCCCTACACCGGTAAAAAATGGCGTGGGGGTCCCCCCAAAATCCATAGCAGACCCTTATCCGAGCACGCAGCCCGGCCGGTCAGGAAAGGGGGTGGGGACAGGCGAGCGCACCCCCCCCCCTCCTGAACCGTACCAGACCGCATGCCCTCAACATAGGGGGTGGGTGCTTTGAGGCAGGGGGGTGCCCTGCGGCCCCCCCACCCCAAAGCACCCTGCCCCCATTTTAATGAGGACAGGGCCTCTTCGCGACAACCCTGGCCGTTGGTTGTCGGGGTATGCGGGCGGGGGCCTTATCGGAATCCGGGAGCTCCCTTTAATAAGGGGGCCACCAGATCCCGGCCCCCCACCCTATGTGAATGAGTATGGGGTACATCGTACCCCTACCCATTCACCTGGTGGGAAAAAAATGTCAATAAAAACACTACACATGTTTTTAAAGTAATTTATTAGGCAGCTCGGGGGGCTTCTTCCGACGTCGGGGGTCTTATTCCGAGCACGCAACCTGGCAGGCCACAGGAAAATAGGGGGGACGAGAGAGCGCCCCCTGCTCCTGAACCATACCAGGCCACATGCCCTCAACATGGGGAGGATGCTTTGGTGTCGGACCCCAAAGCACCTTGTCCCCATGTTGATGGGGACAAGGGCCTCATCCCCACAACCCTTGCCCGGTGGTTGTGGGGGTCTGCACGCGGGGGGCTTATCGGAATCTGGAAGCCCCCTTTAACAAGGGGACCCCCAGATCTTGGCCCCCCCTATTTGAATTGGTAACTGGGTACATTGTACCCCTACCATTTCACAAAAAAAGTGTAATTTTTTTTTAAAAAGACAGACAGCTTGGGACAAGTCCAGCGATGTAAATCCACGTCGCCCGACGGCCGAAAAAGAAAAAAAAAAAGCAACAGTTCCTCCTCCATGGAAGCCTAAAGCAGAGTGACGCTTCTCCCGCCAGTGACAGCTGTTATATAGCTGAGGGCTGGGCCACCAGGTGACATAAACGGGAGACCCGCCCCCCTCTGACGCCACAGGGATTGTGTTATATGGCACTGTGTTATTTTAACTGACAATTGTACAGTCGTGCGACGCTGTACCCAAATAAAATGTATGTCCTTTTTTCCCCACAAATAGAGTTTTCTTTTGGTGGTATTTGATGACCTCTGCATTTTTTTATTTTTTGTGCTATAAACAAAAAAAGACAGACATTTTTGGGAAAAAAAACAATATTTTTTACTTTCTGCTATTAAACCCATCCAATAAAAAAAAAATTAAAACCTAATTTCTTCATCAGTTTAGGCCAATATGTATTCTGCTACATATTTTTGGTTAAAAAAATCCCAATAAGCGTATATTGATTGGTTTGTGCAAAAGTTTATGCTTTTACGAACTATAGGATATTTTTATTTATTTTTTACTAGTATTGGTGGCAATCAGCGACTTATAGCGAGACTGCAAAATTGCGACGAGCAATTTGGACACTGACACTTTTTGGAAACCAGCGACACTAATACAGTGATTAGCCCTAAAATATATGCACTGTCACTGTACTAATGACACTCGCTGGGAAGGAGTTAAAGTGGCTGTAAACCCATAAATATTTTTTTTTTAAAACTAACCACCTGCAAGACAAAGCCATAATGAGCTAGTATGACTAGCATACTAGCTCATTATGCAGTACTTACCTTATATCGAAGCCTCCGAAGCCATCCACAACTTCCCCTCCGGCCGCAGTCATCTCTCTGGAAGGTTACTTCCGAGTATTTCCACTCCAGCGCTGTGATTGGCCGGAGCGGCAAAGACGTCACTCCGTGCATGCGCGCGGGAGCCGTCAAAACCGGCGTTGCCGGTTTTATGAATGGGCTTTTCACTGCGCCTGCGCCATTGTCTACGGCGTGCATACGCTGTAGACAACGGTGTATACCTTTCAGCAAATATCTCCTAAACTGTGTAGGTTTAGGAGATATTGCAAACACCTACAGGTAAGCCTTAATCTAGGCTTACCTGTAGGTGTAACTTCCGGGGGAGGGTTTACAACCACTTTAACATCAGGGACGATCAAAGGGTTAAATTTGTTCCTACCCAGTGTACTGTGGGGGAGGTGCTTTTACGAAGGGAAGGCATAGATCCATGTCCCTGTTTTGCAGGAACACAGGATCCATGTCTTCTATACTGACAGAATGGCGATCTGCCTTGTTTACATGGGCAGAGCGCCGTTCTGGCTGTGTACTAAACAACCTGCGTGTGATCACACAGTGGGAGACCGCCAGCGTGCCGCCAGCAGCACGCATGCGCGCACCCTACCCAGAAGAGCCAAATCACCTGTATATATATATATATATATATATATATATATATATATATATATATTAGAGCTGCAACTAACGATTATTTTTTCTGTCAACTAATCTATTTTCAACGAATACGAAAGAAACAAACAAAAAAAAAAGTTACGAAAGTAGGAGTTGTGTCCAGAATCAACGAAAACAATGTACTCTACCCCGTCCGAAAGTACGAATTATGGTATTGAGCTTCCCTTTAATAGTGCCGTTGTACGTCTTATACGTCACCGTGTTCTTGGCGTTCGGAATTTCCGACAACATTTGTGCGACCGTGTGTATGCAAGACAAGTTTGAGCCAACATCCTTCGGAAAAAAAATACACGGTTTTGTTGTCGGAATTTCCGATCGTCTGTACGCGGCATGAGTCCGTAGAGTTCAATAATAATGATTCGTACGAAATTCGTATTTCGTACGAATCCGAATTAAATTCCGTACAGTAATTGAGAATTACGATTTTTTTTTAATACGAAACGGAACGGAACGAAACGAAACAAATTTTTTGACGGCTCCCATGTCTACTGCGCAGTGTGGATGGAGACTCGGCTTACTATTTCAGTGAGATGATCCCCGCACTTCCGGCCTTTGCCTGGCAGTGTTAACATTCACAACCAGGCTGGGGCGGCCGCGAGATGAGTGTGACCGCGAGATGAGTGTGACGCGTCGACGCCTTTTCGCGCATGCCGACGTATTTCCGTAGTCAACGTAATCGATTACGTTGACGCGTCGTTGCAGCACTAATATATATATACATTATCCGGCGCACAGCTGCCGCTCTGTAGCAGTAAAGCTGCTATAGGGTGGTCAGCAAGCGGTAATAAGCGCTGTTACTGGGTAGAGAGTGATTGGAATCCAACATTTGATGACTGCCACTGAGCCAGGAGGTAAGGGAAATTTTCCGATGGAGACAACCTGTTTTGGTGAGAATTCCACTCACTTCTTGTTGTGAAATAGGAATTTGAGGAAAATCTACAAAACTGGACACAGAAAAAAACTGTGACCAGTACTAACCATTCTCAACATTAATCAAAAGTTTAAAAAAAATGACTTTGAAAGCAGAACGCCTTCCAATTTCTACCCTGGAAGAATAAATAGTTGTCAGCAGGCCCGGACCGGGCAAACCGGGCAAATGTCGGACGTCATGCATGTCTCCCCATCATCTCCAGTGTCTCTGGAGGCAGCTGGAGTTGGTGGGCGAAGCTGGGAGTGTGGCTGCCCCCTTCACTCCTCCCACAGACTCCCCTTATGCCACGGCACCCTGCCTAATGCCACCGCAACCTGCCCTATGCCACCGCAACCTGCCCTATGCCACCGCAACCTGCCCTATACCACCGCAACCTGCCCTATGCCACCGCAACCTGCCCTACGCCACCGCAAATTGCTCTATACCACCCCAACCTGCCCTATGCCACCACAAACTGCTCTATACCACACCAACCTGTTCTATGCCATCGCAACCTGCCCTATACCGCCGCAAACTGCCCTATACCACCCCAGCCTGCCCTATGCCACCGCAAACTGCTCTATACCACCCCAACCTGCCCTATGCCAGCGCAACCTGCTCTATGCCACCACACCCTGCCCTATATCACCCCAACCTGCCCTATGCCACCCAGCCTGCCATATACCACCGCAAACTGCCCTATACCACCCAAACCTGCTCTATAGCACCCCAGCCTGCCCTATACAACCCCAACCTGCCCTATGCCACCCCAGCCTGCCATTTATCACCCCAACCTGCACTATACCACCGCAACCTGCCCTATATTACACCAACCTGCCCTATATCGCCCCAGCCGGCCCAATACCACCCTATACTTTATTTACCGGGGTCATTTGGGGGTGCGCCTCGTGACCGTGCGCTGCCTGCAGGGCGCTGGGCAGGATAGACAGGAGGGGGTGACACCATGTTTTGCAGCACCAAGTGACACCAACCCTAGTGATGCCACTGCCTAAGTGCACTCTCAGCTGCGAGTCGGAGCCGCACTCGAGTGACAGTGACACCCGTCGGCACATCAGGGGGCCGGGACCCGCAACGATCCCCTTCTCTCTGGCAAGGTGGCCACGGCACTGATGATCTGATCAGTCTCGGGTCGGCTGCCTCACACAGCCGAGCAGAGTGAAGCTGCCTCCCACTCCTCCTTTATGTCCAAACAGGGGGAGGGGACCCAACATGCAGTCCCACGCTGATCTGAGGTACAATATGGGTCTGAAGGGGGGGTCTGTATTGTAGGGGGGTTCTGTATTGTAGGGGGGTCTGTAATGTAGGGGGGTTCTGTATTGTAGGGGGGTCTGAAGTGTAAGGGGGGTTCTGTATTGTAGGGGGGTCTGTAATGTAGGGGGGTTCTGTATTGTAGGGGGGTCTGAAATGTAGGGGGGTTCTGTATTGTAGGGGGGTCTGAAATGTAGTGGGTTCTGTATTGTAGGGGGGTCTGTAATGTGGGGGGTTCTGTATTGTAGGGGGGTTCTGTATTGTAGGGGGGTTTGAAATGTAGGTGGGTTCTGTATTGTAGGGGGGTCTGTAATGTAGGGGGTCTGTATTGTAGGGGGGGTTCTGTATTGTAGGGGGTCTGTAATGTAGGGGGTTCTGTATTGAAGGGGGGTCTGAAATGTAGGGGGGTTCTGTATTGTAGGGGGGTCTGAAATGTAGGGGGGTTCTGTATTGTAGGGAGGGTCTGAAATGTAGGGGAGTCTGAAATGTAGGGGGGTTCTGTATTGTAGGGGGGTTCTGTATTGTAGGGGGGTCTGTAATGTAGGGGGGTTCTGTATTGTAGGGGGGTTCTGTATTGTAGGGGGGTCTGTATTGTAGAGGGGGGTCTGTAATGTAGGGGGGTCTGTAATGTAGGGGGGGTCTGTACTGTAGGCAGGCAGTCTGTAATGTAGGGGGTCTGTAATGTAGGGGGGTCTGTAAGGTAGGGGGGGTCTGTATTGTAGAAGGGGGCTATAATGTAGAAGGGTCTGTACTGTAGGGAGGGGGTCTGCACTGTAGGGAGGGGGCCTGTACTGTAGGGAGGTCTGTGTAACATGCAGGGGGTCCAGAACTGTTAGGGGGTGTCTGTGTAACAAACTGGGGGGGGGCTGTGTAATGTAAAGGGGTCCAGAGGTGCGGTGCTATGTAATGTAAAGGGGTCCAGAGGTGCAGGGTGCTGTGTATTGTAAAGTGGTCCAGAGGTGCAGGGTGCTGTGTAATGTTAAGGGGTCCAGAGGTACAAGGTGCTGGAACCCCACATCCCATTATTAACCACCGCCGCCGTGCCCCCCCCCCCCCCCCCCCCCGGGCTGCTCAGTCTAAAATGCCCGGGCCTATTTTTTGTCCCAGTCCGGGCCTGGTTGTCAGTGCAATACAGTTATTTTTAAACCTGAAACCCACCTTATATCCAGACTTAGAAACTTTCCATATATAAGAACCAGAGAGAACCACAGCTCCCTCTGACAATATCTAAACATATAGCTATCATTGCAAACCTGATTAAAGTGGGATGTATTAAAGTTTCAAATAGAATAGAAAATGTATTCAGTTTTATGGCCTTTAAGCAACCGATTTCCCATCCACACTATAAATTACTTGTGCAGTCGTTTTTCAGCACTAAACCTTCCGGATTGTCATTTTTGGCAGAGGAAGGAAAACTTAAATACAATTGGGAAGCCTTTATTACCACTTTTCTTAAAAAATTTTTTCTTTAAATGATTTAGGATTATTTAATGGTACTTGTTTCATACCAGTTACTACATATTATATATATATTATATATTTTTAAATATAATTACATTATAATATTAATTACAGTGCCTTAAAGAAGTATTCATACCCCTTGACATTTCCACATTTTGTCATGTTACAACCAAAAACAAATGTATTTTATTGGGATTTTATGTGATAGACCAACACAAAGTGGCACATAATTGTGAATTGAAATGGAAATGATAAATGGTTTATCAACATTTTTTACAAATAAATGTAGCACTACCCCCGTAGGAGCTGCTGTTTGTTTGATTTGGGTCTACATCCTGCCTATCAACCCCTGGAAGTGGCTCAAACCTTCCCTTAGCACAACTGATATGAATAAGGAGTGTGAGACCTATTGAGTATTAGGAGACACAATCCTGCATACATCACACAATAACCTGTAAATGTTATTACCTTTGCTGGTCACTAGTCCTTCTAAGTGACAGAGATACTTCACACAAGTTATATGCTTAATCAAAAGTACCTTTACTCAGTATAAAAGGGAAGGGTAAAGAATCACATTAATACACACAGTTGACTCTGCATGCGCATTGCAGAGTCAATAAACCAATAAGGATAGGTATCACTGAGATTAGGTAATAACAGGAAATAACATCAGCTATATATATGTACATGTATCTATATGTGTCTCTGCACGGCTAACGGGTTGCTCGCGAGCTCCCCCTTTGTTGCAATACCTTGCACGTGTTCATTCCCTATAATAGGTAAGCAAGGCCTATCTGCGTCCCACTCAAAGTTCCTTTCTCCAATGAAGTCTTCGCTAGCCACCGTCGGTGCACAAGTTAAATTGTAATCCACAGGGTTTCAACAAGATGCTGTAATTATCCGCAATATACCTGAGTACTCGTGTGCCTGCCACCCACTAATGACGGATGCACCAATCTCTGATCACATAATCTCCAGTGAGATACACTAGGCCGCAAGCTGTGGCGTGATAGGTGAAGTGTGGCTGGCACTAACTAAATCACTTTCCTCTAAGGTAGTAGTCAATTCTGGGCAGGTGCCCTTCTCACCAAACAGGCCCGACTTTCAGATAGTCTCCTCTGGCTTGTCCCGGTCACTTGATCTCCACGCTTCTGCTTCAGCTGCAGTCTCCGGACTCCGTCACTAACAGCATATGGTGATGGACGACTCCGGTCTCTGCTGGGCAATCACAGGACGCTGTGGACGATCCTCTGCTGGCAATCACTCAGGCACTCCCGTAATTTAGGCCCAGGCTTCTGGCCTAATCCTTAGGAAGTAGGCCTCCGTGCCAACTTCCTGCTGGATTGAGAGCTGGATCCAGAGAGAGAGACGCTGGCCCCTCCCCTGGTTTAAGTAGTCTGCCCAGAATGCTTTGCGGTGTTGCAATGCACCCTGGGTAATGTAGTCTGTCTTTTACTAAAAGCAACAAAGTCTTTTCTCCTAGCTGATATCTGTCCCAAAGTGCATTAGTTGCATTGTAACACTGATACCACCGGAGGGAGCCGGATTCCTTCTTACATATGGACATCCTGCTACACACTCCCCCCACTTAAAGTCTTTGGTCCCCAAAGAGGACAACAGTATGTAACCTAACACATACTTTGGCAATACCTGCAGGGAAATTTGTTAGTTTATGCATGACAATAAACAACCTGCCTTTTCATAAGCAGGATTTAAACTTAAACAGCTCATATCATAACACAGAGCCGACAGAGGAACCTCCCACCAATTATCACAAGGAGGGAGGTTGTCCTGTATACGGACCACCGACACTTGGGTGTCTGTTTCAGATGTGCTAGGGAGTGAGCTGGGGTTGTCTTCCACTGAATCTGAATCTGGAGTGGAAGAGCTAGACTGATCAATGGTTCTCTTAGAAGTGATGATGGCCTCCTCAGAGCATTCACCCAATTGGTCGTACGTCAGTCTTTTTGGGGGGTGAATTACTCTTCTTTCCCTCTGCTCTTTAGGTATCATATTCTCAAGGACATTGGGGCTGGCTGTTTCTAGAAGCTCTTCAGGGGCTTCCTCATCTAGTTCAGGCATGTTGGGCTCCAGAACTTCAGGAGCGTCCCGCTCTCCTTCAGATAGAGACAACGACCCTTCTTCTGGGTCTTCCATTGACAAAGAGTCTGAGTCATCAGCTACCTCCTCAATGAGAATGTTTGAAGGCACGAATTCAGGAGCTTCTGCCCGAAGAGTTCCATTGTCAACTGTTTTGGGTGAGGTTTGGGAGGTGGTCATGGGTTCTGGCAATTGGGATGACCACAACCAGTCAGATTCTGCTTCTTCATCCTCTTGACCTTCATTGTCAGAGTCTCCATCTCTCACATCTGGAAGCACTGTTTGAGATCGGGTGATGGGTCTGGAACCTTGAGAAGTTGAAGGGGTTTCTTGTGAGTCAGATGCAGGAGGCATGCGAACTGCCTCGGAGAGGGGCAACAAGTGATTCCTGTGCCAGGTCTTTAACGGTCCCACGCTTCCTTCTGGCCTAATTTGGTACACAGGAAGGTTTTCCAGCTTCTTGCAGATAACATAAGGTTGGGATTTCCAACGGTCAGCCAACTTATGTTTTCCCGGAATTCCCAAGTTCCTCAACAGCACTCTATCTCCTGGCTGTAAATCTTGAATTCTGACTCTTAGGTCAAAGTTTCTTTTATTTCTCAGCCCCCGTTGGTCAGATGCTGCTTGGGCCTTTTCAAAAGCTGTCTTCAGACTCTTTCTCAATCGGTCTACATACCCCTTGTGGGATGCTGCTGAGGTATGATCCAGCGATATGCCAAAGGCCAAGTCCACTGGCAACCGAGCCTCCCGCCCGAACATCAAACGGTATGGGGAATACCCGGTGACATCACTGGCAGTGCTATTGTAGGCATGCACTATGGCAGCTACATGCTTGCTCCAATGCTGCTTTTTCTCTGAACTCAGAGTCCCCAACATATCCAAGAGAGTCCGGTTAAACCGTTCAGGCTGAGCATCTCCTTGTGGGTGATAAGGGGTTGTCCTGGTCTTCTGGATGCCTAACAGGTCTAATAACTTCTTTATTAATTTGCTTTCAAAGTCTCTGCCCTGATCTGAATGAAGGCGTTGGGGTAGACCATAGTGCACAAAGAATTTTTCTACCAGTACTTTGGCTACTGTTGAGGCCTTCTGGTCTTTTGTTGGGAATGCTTGAGCATATCTGGTAAAGTGATCTGTTATCACCAAGACATTCCCTTGACCACTCAGATCAGGCTCCAGGCAAAGGAAGTCAATGCACACCAGTTCCATAGGTCCCTGACTTTGCAGATGGCCCATTGGGGCTGCTTGACGTGGCAAGGTCTTCCTTTGAATGCATCGGACACAGGAATGGCAATATCCTTCCACTTCAGCCCGCATGCAGGGCCAATAGAACCTATCCCGTACAAGGTGAAAAGTCCGTTCGGACCCTAGGTGACCATGGTTGTCATGGAGGGCAGCTAGGACCGCTTCTCGATATTTGGCTGGTAGAAACAGCTGCCACTTCTCTTCTGAGTCATCAGAGGGGCCCCTTCGGTAGACCACCCCTTGACGTATGTGTAGCCGATCCCACTCCCTGCGCAACAATCGGGCTTTTCTTGGGGAGTCTGTTTCAAGCATCTCGTGACGCTGGCTTTCCAGGGCCTTTATCAGGAGTTTCCCTAAAGAGTCTTCTTCTTGCTCCTTTCTCAAATCCCTTTTTTTCAGCTTGGGCAAGCCCTCCCCTTCGACTTGGGTCACACTGCAATAGCACTTCGGTACTCCAACAGCTGAGACCCCAATTTCTTCGGCTCTTGACCCACCTCTGGCTTGAAGTTCTGTCCCCTGATATAGGGCTCGCACTCCCTCTGGGTCTAGTTGGGCCCATTCTTCGGTAGGGTCGGTGGGGGCATGAGACCTCCTGGACAGGGCATCTGCATCCCTATTTCCCACTCCGGGTCGGTACTTCAAGCTGAAGGTGAAGCTTGAAAGGGCAGCCAACCACCGGTGTCCCGTTGCATCCAACTTGGCAGTGGTCAGAAGGTAGGTGAGCGGGTTATTATCTGTCTTCACCGCAAACTCCGCCCCATATAGGTAGTCTCTCAGTTTGTCTACCACTGCCCATTTCAAGGCCAGGAATTCAAGCTTGTGGGTGGGGTAATTCTTCTCAGCAGGTATCAGGCTCCTGCTCACATATGCGACAGGTCTTAGGTAACCATCATGTTCCTGGTACAGCACCCCACCCAGCCCATCTCGGCTGGCATCTACATGCAGTTCATAAGGCTTCTTTGGATCAGCATAGGCCAGGACTGGTGCAGTGGTAAGACTCTTCTTTAACATCTGGAAGGCTTCCTTGCACTCCCCTGTCCACTGGTCTTGAATCGACTCTTTGGGCCTTCGGAGTCCCATGGTGAGTTTCACTGGTTTGACCAGCTCTGGAACATCATCTTCCCCTTCGTTTCTGAGTAACTCGTTCAGGGGTCTGGCAATCTTGGTGAATCCTTCTACAAATCTTCTGTAGTAAGAACAGAACCCCAGGAATGACCGAAGCTCAGTCACGTTGGTAGGTCTCGGCCAAGAGGTGACGGCATCCAGCTTCTCTGGGTCCGTGGCCACCCCTTCTGCAGAAACGATATGGCCCAGGTAATGGACTGAGGACTGGTAAAATTGACACTTCTCTGGGGAGAGTTTCAGGGCCTCTTCACTGAGCCTCTTCAGGACCTTCTCCAGTCTCTCTTCATGCTCTTCTAGGGTTCTCCCGAACACGATGACGTCGTCCAAATATACCAGTACCTCTATTAGATTCATGTCCCCGACGGTTCTCTCCATTAGCCTTTGGAAAGTGGCGGGGGCTCCTGATAACCCTTGAGGCATACGGTTGAACTCAAAGAACCCCACAGGGGTGATGAAGGCTGTCTTCTCCCGATCCTCAGGGTGCATGGGGATTTGGTAATATCCACTTTTTAGATCCATTACACTGAACCACTTGGCCCCTGACAGACTCTGCAGGGCGTCTTCAATTCGGGGAGTGGTGTATTGATCTGGAATGGTCCTTCTGTTTAGTGTTCTGTAGTCGATACACAGTCTCAGCGACCCGTTCTTCTTTCGGACTACCACTATTGGAGAAGCGTAAGGGCTCCTGGATTCTCGAATAATCCCCGTCCTCTTCAGCTCAGCCAACTGTTCCCGCAAGTCTTCTAAGTCACCCAGTGGGACCCGTCGAACTCTCTCTCTAAAGGGCTTATCTTCTTGTAAGCGTATCTTGTGAGTGGCACTCCTTGCGCACCCCACATCGAACTCATCTTTAGAGAAGATCTTTTCCCACCTTGCAAGTTGAGCTTTGGCCCTTTTTCTCCATTCTGGTGGGAGGGCCGTGTCTTCAGAACAGAGCTTCTCTATGGTGACTTCACCCCTTTCTTCTTTCTTCAATTCACACGGGGCAATGGGGGTGGCTGGATTCACCTGGCCCAACAGCATTCTGGCCGGCACCTTCACTGGTGTATTAGCAGTGTTCCTTATACTCACTGAAACCCTCCCATGGCTTTTCTGTAGGGCCTTCAATGGGATCACTTCGGGGATTACTTCAATCCCTTTCTGTCTTTCCTGTGGGCCTGGTTCGAAGACAATGAAGGGGCCTGGCTGTTTCCATGTGAGCTTGACAGAAGCCCTCAGGCAAGTCACCTCTCCCGGTTGTAATACCTTCTCCGTCTTGTCTAGCTTCCAAATCTTGCCAACTCCCTCAGCCGGGGCCTTCTGCTCCAGTACCAGGCGCTGGTAGGCTTGCCTTAACATGGGGTGGACTCTTGTGGTCGGGGCTTCTTCCTGTTGGGCCAACGGTGTCAGCAGTCGCCTGACTAGATCAGTGTTGGTCCCTATGATGAGTGAGCTCTTGCTGGCCCCTGGTGGGCGAGGGCACACTACTGCCAGAGTATCGAAGGTCTCTGTCTCCCCAGCCACTGAGGGATCAAAAGTCAACTTGATTGGCAGGTAACCGTCATAGGGAAAGCTCTGAGTTCCAATACCCCATATTTCCAGTTCCTCTAATTTCTGTAGGGGCAGATGTTTAAGATGTTTGTCATTGAAATCCCTGTACAGAAGAGTCACTTGAGCCCCAGTGTCAAGAAGAGCCTTGGTGTAGATCCCTTCTACTTGTATGGAGACTACTGGAGAAGGCCCCACTAACTTGGCAGGGAACTCCTTCAACACAGACTTCTTGCTGGGTTCAGTTACCTGTACCCTCACTTCTTTTTTTCTTGAGTTTCCGGTGGGTCTCAGTCCCTTCTGGGTCTGGTGTGCACTGGCCCTCTGTTCAACAGCACCCTGAGTTGTGGGACGGGGCCTAATTGGCAGAGGTTTAGGTCCCTGACTCTGATGTTTTGGATCATTGGACTTCTTGAAGGAGTTCGTGGAAACTGGTGGGCGCCCGGCTGACTCCTTCACCGGGGCCCTCTGAAGTTTTCCGCCAGCTTGCGATATCTGGATGCAACTTCATCTGGGCTGGGACACACTGCTCTAACATGCCCGATTGCCCCACAATTGAAGCATGTTATCAATCTCTTAGGCTTCTGTACTAGTTCCATATTGGAGCTAGGAGGTTTTTTTGGTTCCTCTGACGTGTTCTTGTTGTGTGGCACAGAGGCCTGGCTAGTCAGCATGGACACCATTTCTACTAGTTGTGACACCTGGGTCTTTAGGAGTTCAACTTCTGAATAACCTTCTTCTGCACTTAACATTCTGACTCGGGCAGTTGGCTCGGTGTGTTGACTCCTCCTTTTGTCTTCCAACATGGCCTCCTCCTCCCTGACTATCCGGATCAAGTCGGGGTATTCCAGGCTGCTCCCGTCCCGCCGGGTGCGTAGCAATAATGCGATGGGGTCCAAGGGTTGAGCTCCCCTCAACACCTGCTGGGCACGGGCCTCATCCACTTTTCTTGGATCGATCCCTTTCTTCAGTAGGATCCGATGCAGGATCTTATCCAGGCGTCCTATGAATTCTGACAGCTTCTCTCCCTCTTTTTGGTAGCAATGCCCCAGCTGGTAAGTGAGTTCAGTGACGTTTTCCGTCCCGCCGAACACATTCTGCAGAATAGCCAGATAATCCTGTGCATTGCAGTCCTTCTTGCTTAACTTGAGGTTACGTATGGCCTCCAGAGCAGGCCCCTTTAAGCTTTCCACAATCTGTTGTTTTTTTTGTTGTTCTGGCACCTCCCATTCTTCTAGGGCCTGAGTGGCGCCATCTAGCCACTCTTCAAATCCATCTTCCACTGAAGGTACAGGTTTCTTCCCAGAAAAGGTCCTGAGTTTCCTGTATCCTGACATCAGGTAGTCTGGAGGGTCCTTTTTACACTTGGTCACAATCTCCCCCAGGACAGCGCACAATTCTGAGCTAAGGGTGGTCAATGGTGGTAAACCGGGACCCTTTTGTTGGGCGCTCCCTCCTGTGCTGGGGCCTCTTGAAGTAGTGGATGTGGGGCCATCTTTATTCTCTTCTCGGTGTATCAGGAGGAGTTCTACTTGGTTTGTAGTTTTTATGCTGGCACCCTTGAAGTAGTCAGAGATTCCGTTCCTCCACTCACATAATGCATAGGTGTGGGGATTTACAGTATCTGTCTTTATGTCAATCACCCATGGCTTCCTGTCCGTGGACAATGCTCTCAAGACTGGAGTTAGCTGCTCCTCTACCCAGGCCTCTCTCTGGATTTCAACCACCAGGCCATTTCCGGGTAGGATGCCTTCATCCCTGCACCACCGGGCTACGGCAGCAGGGTCCATTTCTGTGCTGTAAGGGTTCTGTCTAGGGGGAAAGTTGATTGCAGAACCGTAGAATATCCCGGACGAGCCCCCACGTGTAGCACTACCCCCGTAGGAGCTGCTGTTTGTTTGATTTGGGTCTACGTCCTGCCTATCAACCCCTGGAAGTGGCTCAAACCTTCCCTTAGCACAACTGATATGAATAAGGAGTGTGAGACCTATTGAGTATTAGGAGACACAATCCTGCATACATCACACAATAACCTGTAAATGTTATTACCTTTGCTGGTCACTAGTCCTAAGTGACAGAGATACTTCACACAAGTTATATGCTTAATCAAAGGTACCTTTACTCAGTATAAAAGGGGAGGGTAAAGAATCACATTAATACACACAGTTGACTCTGCATGCGCATTGCAGAGTCAATAAACCAATAAGGATAGGTATCACTGAGATTAGGTAATAACAGGAAATAACATCAGCTATATATATGTACATGTATCTATATGTGTCTCTGCACGGCTAACTGGTTGCTCGCGAGCTCCCCCTTTGTTGCAATACCTTGCACGTGTTCATTCCCTATAATAGGTAAGCAAGGCCTATCTGCGTCCCACTCAAAGTTCCTTTCTCCAATGAAGTCTTCGCTAGCCACCGTCGGTGCACAAGTTAAATTGTAATCCACAGGGTTTCAACAAGATGCTGTAATTATCCGCAATATACCTGAGTACTCGTGTGCCTGCCACCCACTAATGACGGATGCACCAATCTCTGATCACATAATTTCCAGTGAGATACACTAGGCCGCAAGCTGTGGCGTGATAGGTGAAGTGTGGCTGGCACTAACTAAATCACTTTCCTCTAAGGTAGTAGTCAATTCTGGGCAGGTGCCCTTCTCACCAAACAGGCCCGACTTTCAGGGAGTCTCCTCTGGCTTGTCCCGGTCACTCGATCTCCACGCTTCTGCTTCAGCTGCAGTCTCCGGACTCCGTCACTAACAGCATATGGTGATGGACGACTCCGGTCTCTGCTGGGAAATCACAGGACGCTGTGGACGATCCTCTGCTGGCAATCACTCAGGCACTCCCGTAATTTAGGCCCAGGCTTCTGGCCTAATCCTTAGGAAGCAGGCCTCCGTGCCAACTTCCTGCTTGATTGAGAGCTGGATCCAGAGAGAGAGAGACGCTGGCCCCTCCCCTGGTTTAAGTAGTCTGCCCAGAATGCTTTGCGGTGTTGCAATGCACCCTGGGTAATGTAGTCTGTCTTTTACTAAAAGCAACAAAGTCTTTTCTCCTAGCTGATATCTGTCCCAAAGTGCATTAGTTGCATTGTAACACTTATACCACCGGAGGGAGCCGGATTCCTTCTTACATATGGACATCCTGCTACATAAATAAATCAAAAGTGTGGCGTGCATTTGTATTCAGCCCCCTTTACTCTGATACCCCCCAACTAAAATCTAGTGGAACGTATTTGCCTTCTGAAGTCACCTAATTAGTAAATAGAGTCCACCTGTGTGTAATTTAACCTCAGGATAAATACAGCTGTTCTGTGAAGCCCTCAGAGGTTTGTTAGAGAACCTTAGTGAACAAACAGCATCATGAAGGCCAAGGAACCCACCAGACAGGTCAGGGATAAAGTTGTGGAGAAGTTTAAAGCAGGCTTAGGTTATAAAAAAATATCCCAAGCTTTAAAGATCTCACAGAGCACTGTTTAATCCATCATCCGAAAATGGAAAGAGTATGGTACAACTGCAAACCTACCAAGACACGGCTGTCCACCTAAACTAACAGGCCGGGCAAGGAGAGCATTCATCAGAGAAGCAGCCAAGAGGCCCATGGTAACTCTGGAGGGGCTGCAGAGATTCACAGCTCAGGTGGGAGAATCTGTCCACAGGACAACTATTAGTCGTGCTCTCCACAAATCTGGCCTTTATGGAAGAGTGGCAAGAAGAAAGCCATTGTTGAAAGAAATCCATAAGAAGTCCTTTTTTTGAGTTTGCGAGAAGCCATGTGGGGACACAGCAAGCATGTGGAAGAAGGTGTTCTGGTCAGATGAGACCAAAATTGAAATTTTTGGCCTAAAAGCAAAACGCCATGTGTGGCGGAAAACTAACACTGCACATCACCCTGAACACACCATCCCTACCGTGAAACATGGTGGTGGCAGCATCACGTTGTTGGGATTCTTTTCTTCAGCAGGGACAGGGAAGCTGGTCAGAGTTGATGGGAAGATGGATGGAGCGAAATACAGGGCAATCTTAGAAGCAAACCTGTTAAGAGTCTGCAAAAGACTTGAGACTGGGGCGGAGTTCACCTTCCAGCAGGACAACGACCCTAAACATACAGCCAGAGCTACAATGGAATGGTTTCGATCAAAGCATATTCATGTGTTAGAATGGCCCAGTCAAAGTCCAGACCTAAATCCAATTGAGAATCTGTGGCAAGACTTGAAAATTGCTGTTCACAGACGCTCTCCATCCAATATGACAGAGCTTGACAGATTGTGCAAAGAAGAATGGGCAAAAATGTCACTCTCTAGATGTGCAAAGCTGGTAGAGACATCCCCAAAAAGACTTTCAGCTGTAATTGCAGCGAAAGGTTATTCTAAAAAGTATTGACTCGGGGGGGGGGGGGGCTGTGTTCCATCAGCTGCAGTGGAGTAGAGACCCCAGATGTCTCCATAAAGAGAACCTATGTGTTATCACATAGGCAGCTATTGATCCCCAATATGATAGCAATAAGAGTTATGTAAAAAATAAATAAATAAACAAAAACGTTTGAAGCATATTAAAGGGGTTGTAAACCTTTGTGTTTTTTCACCTTAATGCATTCTATGCATTAAGGTGAAAAAACTTCTGACAGTGACTAGCCCCCCAGCCCCCCTGTTTTACTCTCCTGAGCCTGTTTGTTCCCTCGGTGGAGACGTGCTCTACCTCTCTGCCTGGGGTTCTCGGCTCTTGTTTGGATAAATTGATAGCAGCGCAGCCATTGGCTCCCACTGCTGTCAATCAAATCCAATGACGCGGGCGTCGGGGGGGGCGGGGCCGAGTCCAGCATTCTGTATATATAGACGCAAATGCTGGACTCGGGAGCACACCCACAAGATAACCCCCAGGGGGAGCGCTTCTCCTAGGGGGTTTACCGATGCGGGGAGGAGCCGCGAGCGCCACCAGGGGACCCCAGAAGACCAGGATCGGGGCCACTCTGTGCAAAACGAACTGCACAGTGGAGGTAAGTATGATATGTTTGTTATTTAAAAACAAAAAGAAATGAGGGCTTACAAACCCTTTAAGAGACACATAAAACAAAAATTGTAAAAAAAAAAAAAAAAAAAGACCTGTGGGAGCTTTTAAAGCCTTGCAGTCATACGCAATTTAAGGGCCAGTTCACACCATGTCCGCACAGGAATGCGCTGTGAGTTCCTGTGCTGTTCACATGTGCTTCTGTGTGGTGTGACTTCAGCCCATTTCAGCCTCTCCATTTTAAATGGGACAAAATCGCACCGCAGCGCACCAAAAGTAGTGCATGCTCTACTTTTTGAAACGCACTTAAACCGGATCGCATGGTACAAAAGTACCATGCTTCTTTGCCTATGTAGACAAAAACCCTTGCACCAGCCCTGTATCAGACCAAAACAGATCAACAAAGAGAAGTTTATTGTTAAGATTAAACTAATCCTCTACACTAATGCCCCGTACACACGAGCGGAATTTACGTCGGAAAAAAGTTGGATGGTTTTTCCGACGGAATTCCTCTCAAGCTTGGCTTGCATACACACGGTCACACAAAAGTTCTCTGAACTTTCAAGCGCTAAGAACGCGGTGTTGCACCTCCTCAGTGGCCTGGGCAATTTTCTGGGACCTGTGACGTGTCCCAGAAGATTGCAGGGAGGAAAGGGAAGAGAACTTCCACTTGAGGCAGACCGAGCGGAAGTGGGAGCGAGGTACAGAGGTACATGTCAAAGCTAGGTACCTGCCCCCCCCCCCCCCCGCAAAAACAATGACATGCCAAATGTGGCATAGAAGGGGTCTAAGAGTGCTTAAAGCGGAACTTCCACTTTTGGGTGGAACTCCGCTTTAAATCCAAAAGTGCTTTTTAACCACTAATATTCCTTTATATTGGCCTTTGAAATTTATAAATGCAGCAATTTAGAAATTGGATGAAAGGTTTAGCACTGGGAAACACTTTTTGAAAGATAAAAAGTGAATTTTATATACAACTAATATGGATCAGACCAAAATGAAGGACAAATGAGGAGGAAAGAGGGACAGAGGGACATTGCTCCAAATCAGGGACAGTCCCTCAAAATCAGGGACAGTCCCTCAAAATCAGCGACAGTCCCTCGAAATCAGCGACAGTCCCTCGAAATCAGCGACAGTCCCTCGAAATCAGCGACAGTCCCTCGAAATCCGGGATAGTTGGGAGCTATGAAACTGAACATATACTTAGAAACTCACAACTACGTAGTGTATCTGGGTAACATATACCTTGTTTTTTTCAGGACTAATTGGGCTTTTAGTTGGTGGTAAATGGTAATGGATATCTTCTGTTTTTTAGTAGTCTTTTAATAAAATATTTGTTAAACTTAGCTGTATATCTCTTGCTATTACCATGATCGACCACCAAAAAACATCCCAAAACAAATTATTCTCCTACTCTTGACGATTGCAGTGATACCACATATGTGTATCGTATTTGTTGTTTGCACCTGTAGTAGGGCCCAGAAGAAGTAAGGCAGATTTTGCTTTTTTCCCCACAAATAGAGCTTTCTTTTGGTGGTATTTGATTACCTCTACATTTTAATTTTTCTGCGCTATAAACAAAAAATGACCGACAATTTTGAAAAAAAACAAAACAATATTTTTTACTTTCTGCTTCAAAACACATCCAATCACATTTAAAAAAAATCGAATTTCTATGTCAATTTAGGTCAATATATATTCTGCTACATATTTTTGTAAAACAATCCCAATAAGCATATATTAACCACTTTCCGACCGCCGCACGCCGATGTACGTCGGCAGAATGGCACGGCTGGGCACATTGGCGTACAGGTACGTCCCCTTTAATGTGCACAGCCGAGGGTCGCGCTCGCGACCCTGTCGGGTACTCCGTGACCGCGCCCGCGGGACCCGATCGCCGCCGGTGTCCCGCGATCGGGTCACAGAGCTGAAGAACGGGGAGAGGTAATTGTAAACAAACCTCTCCCTGTGCTTCCTAGTGAGACTGTCACTGATCGTCTGTTCCTTGTCATAGGGAACGACGATCAGTGACCTGACACGCCAAGCCAAGCCCCCACACAGTAAGAATCACTCATTAGGTCACACTTAACCCCTTCAGTGCCCCCTACAGGTTAACCCCTTCACTGCCAGTGTCATTTTCACAGTAATCAGTGCATTTTTATAGCACTGATCGCTGTAAAAATGACAATGGTCCCAAAATGGTGTCAAAAGTGTCTGATGTGTCCGCCATTTTTATATATTTTTGGGGGATATTTATTATAGCAAAAAGTTAAAAATATAGAATTTTTTTCAAAATTGTCGCTCTATTTTTGTTTATAGCGCAAAAAATAAAAACCGCAGAGGTGATCAAATACCACCAAAAGAAAGCTCTATTTGTTGGAAAAAAAAGGACGTCAATTTTGTTTGGGAGCCACGTCGCACGACTGCGCAATTGTCAGTTAAAGTGACGCAGTGCTGAATCGCAAAAAGGGGCCTGGTCCTTTAGCAACAAAATGGTCCGGGGCTTAAGCGGTTAATTGGTTTGCGCAAAAGTTATAGCGTCCTATGTGATGAAATTTTGGAATTTTCTATTTATTTTTACTAGTAATGGTGGAGATCAGTGACTTATAGCAGGACTGTGATATTGTGGCGGACATTCGGACACTAACTGCCACTTTTGGCACTTTTTGGGGACCAGTGGCACTAATACAGTGCTAAAAATATGCACTGTCACTGTACTAATGACACTGGCTGGGAAGGGGTTAACATCAGGGGCGATCAAAGGGTTAAATGTGCTTCTAGGGAGGGCTTGCTAACTGTGGGGGGGATGCTTTGACTCGGGGACGACAGAGATCCGTGTTCCTGCTTAGCAGAAACACAAGATCTCTATTTTCCCCTCTATCAGAACGGCAATCTGCCTTGTTTTGTCTGCCTCAGGAACGATCTGTTCGATTGTTTTGCCTGCCTCAGGAGCGATCTGCCTTGTTCTGTCTGCCTCAGGAGCGATCTGCCTTGTTCTGTCTGCCTCAGGAACGATCGGCGGGTCCTGGCGGACCCGCTGATTGTCTCCTGCTGCGTCCAATCACAGCAGGAGCGGGTCGCCAGTATATCTGCATGTGGCAGTCCGGAAGCGGTTAATTAACAAATTTAGCCCCAAGATTGGAAATCTGATTAGAATATAAAGAAAGGTGACGCTGTGACTTACCATTGATGCAGAGACGAGATAAGTTGTCTTTCCTCTGCCTGTGTGTATAATACATACATGCCATTTACATTAGGGTGACCAGACATCCCCGGTTTCAGGGGACAGTCCCCGGATTGAGGACACTGTCCCCAGACCAAGTCTGTCCCCAGTTTTGTCCCCGGATTGGATTTGAACAGGGGCTGGGTCAATTTCAAAGACAGTGCAGAATAAAAATAAAAAAATCAGAATTACACACTCCCGCTCCGCTGCTCCTACTAGCTTAGGGGGGTGTATTTTTTTTCCATTATCTGTGCCCCTTTCTGATGATCATGTGCTGGTCGGAGCGGAGGGAATATTTCTTCAGTTTCGGGTGCATGCTCATTCAGCTCCGCTTGCAATTCAGTGGCGGCCCGTCCATAGGGGGCGCCCGGGCGCCGCCCCCCCCTCCTGTGGTCACCAAAATAAAAAAATAAAAAACGGGCCCTTTAAGAGTTTTTTTTTTTTAAATGTCCTTTTTTTTCCACACATGGCGGTGCGTCCATAGTGGGCGCAGTAGCGCCGCCCCCGCTCGCTTCTGTGCCCGGCCGTCACTCACAATACATAGGTTCATGCATTGCATGAACCTATGTATTGCTGCCGCCCACTATTCAGATGGCCGGCCCCTTGAGCGCCGGCCATCTGAATAACAGCGTCTGGTTGGCCTTTAGAAGTGCCTATCAGAGCCAGCAGCTCTGATAGGCTTCCCGACTACAGCCTTAGGGCTGTAATCGGCTTCTAAATACCTAATGAGAGGACATACGGGGGGTGCGTTCCCTGGCCAATCAGGTTCACCGGGTCTGGTTACCGGTAGCCTGATTGGCTGAAGCGTCATCGAGGGCGGGAGAAGACATCGAGGGCGGAAGAAGGACGGCGCTGACTCGAGGAAGGTAAGTGCAGGGCTGGGGGGGACAAACTGGCTGCATTTGGGGGACAAACTGGCTGCATTTGAGGGACAAACTGGCTGCATTTGAGGGACAAACTGGCTGCATTTGGGGGAAAAACTGGCTGCATTTGGGGGACAAACTGGCTGCATATTGGGGACAAACTGGCTGTATATGGGGGGACAAACTGGCTGTATATGGGGGACAAACTGGCTGCATTATGGGGACAAACTGGCTGTATATTGGGGACAAACTGGCTGTATATTGGGGACAAACTGGCTGCATTTGGGGACAAACTGGCTGCATTTGGGGGACAAACTGGCTGTATATTGGGGACAAACTGGCTGTATTATGGGGGACAAACTGGCTGTATATTGGGGACAAACTGGCTGCATTTGGGGGACAAACTGGCTGCATTTGGGGGACAAACTGGCTGCATTTGGGGGACAAACTGGCTGTATATGGGGGACAAACTGGCTGTATATTGTGGACAAACTGGCTGTATATTGTGGACAAACTGGCTGTATTATGGGGACAAACTGGCTGTATTATGGGGACAAACTGGCTGTATTATGGGGACAAACTGGCTGCATTTGGGGGACAAACTGGCTGCATTTGGGGGACAAACTGGCTGCATATTGGGGACAAACTGGCTGCATATTGGGGACAAACTGGCTGTATTACGGGGGACAAACTGTCTGTATATTGGGGACAAACTGGCTGCATTTGGGGGACAAACTGGCTGTATTATTGCGGACAAACTGGCTGTACTATGGGGACAAACTGGCTGTATTATGGGGGACAAACTGGCTGTATTATGGGGACAAACTGGCTGCATTTGGGGGACAAACTGGCTGTATATTGGGGACAAACTGGCTGTATTATGGGGGACAAACTGGCTGTATATTGGGGACAAACTGGCTGCATTTGGGGGACAAACTGGCTGCATTTGGGGGACAAACTGGCTGCATTTGGGGGACAAACTGGCTGTATATTGGGGGGAAACTGGCTGTATATTGGGGGAAACTGGCTGTATATGGGGGATAAACTGGCTGTATATGGGGGACAAATTGGCTGTATATGGGGGACAAACTGGCTGTATTATGGGGACAAACTGGCTGTATAATGGGGACAAACTGGCTGTATTTTGGGGGGAAACTGGCTGTATTTTGGGGGGAAACTGGCTGTATTTTGGGGGGAAACTGGCTGCATTTGGGGACAAACTAGTGGCGTTTGGGCACAGTGGCTGCGTTTAATGGGCACAGTGGCGGCAATTTTTTTTTTTTTCAGTTTGTTTGGGCCCCCCAAAGAATTTGAGCACCAGCCGCCACTGGCTTGCATGTTCTTCTGCCTTGGCCCAAGTCCTGGCCAGCCGCATGTCTGCCTATCTCCTTGCCTTCCCTGACGGAGTGTTCTTCCTCCACACCCCACCCAGTAGTAGCCGGGGCCCCAGAGAGTGAGACTTGCCAGGCTGTGAGGCGGGCGGCGGCGATGGGCAGAGAGTCGCTGATTGGCACCATTACAAGTAAAAAAAAATATGTCCCCGGATTTCATTTTAAAAATCTGGTCACCTTAATTTACATTCCCATACTGCTGGATGCGACTCGTCCTGAGTGTTTCAGTAACTTTAAACATGAAAGCAGTCGCTAAGTGATTTAGGGCCCGTTGCTTTTTACCCCAATGTCAGGAAAAGCTGTACATCTGGATTATGGAATGGATTGGGATTTGTGCATCCTTTGAAGTTTTCTAGCAGCGTGTTATGTAAAGTATTACACAACGGCTTTGGAAAATGAAAAAATTCTTCTTATGAAGTTTTTATGTTGTTTTAGAGATACGCCACTAAGTAATCCTAACCTCACCTTTGACAGTTTGTCTAACAATTTGATGCTTTGTTCTCTAGAAAGAAAAATGATCTGTAATCAGTAGTGATGAGCCGAACACCCCCGGGTTCGGTTCGCACCAGAACCCGCGAACGGACCGAAAGTTCGTACGAACATTAGAACCCTATTAAATACAATGGATGCGAACGTTCGAATTCTAAAGTGCTAATTATAACGACTATTATGCATGTTATTGTCCTAAAAAGGGTTTGGGAACCCGGGTTCTGCACCAGGGGACATGTATCAATGCAAAAAGAAGTTTTAAAAACGGTCGTTTTTCGGGAGCAGTCATTTTAATGATGCATAAAGTGAAAAAAAAAAGTCAAATATTCCTTTAAATATCGTACCTGGGGGGTGTCTAAAGTATGCCTGTGAAGTGACACGTGTTTCCCGTGTTTAGAACTGTCCCTGCACAAAATGACACTTCTAAAGGAAAAAAAAGCCATTTAAAACTGCTTGCGGCTTTAATGTAATGTCTGGTCCCGGTAATATGGATGAAAATCTTTAAGAAAAATGGCATAGCTACCCCATGACCCCCCCCCCCCCTACCCCAGCCCATTACCAGCCCCTTTGGGTCTTGTATGGATATTAAGGGGAACCCCGCACATAAAATAAAAAAGGCCCTATATACTCTGAACAGCCGTATACAGGCGGTGCATACAAGACAGGGACTGTAGGTTTGTTCTTATGTAGAATCTGTTTGTAATTTTGAACAGGTACATTGTTTAAGTGTAGCTCCAGCCCAAAAATCTATTTTTAAACTTTTTGGAAAACATAGGTAAGGGTTATCACCCCTGTAACATTTGTTTTGCTGTCTGTGCCCCTGTTCAGAACATTTCACCTCACTTTCCGTCCCAATGACAACTGTTTTTGAAATGTGGTGTTTTTCTTGAAACAACGATTGGTGATAAAGCATCAGTACAGAGGAGACACCTTTCTCCCATATTAATTCTTACAGGAGAGAATTTTCCTTCCTAGGGGTAGATTTCCTCTCACTTCCTGTTGTCTTCTTGCGTTTGCAAGTAGGAGTCGTTTGTAAGTTGGATGTTTGAAAGTAGGGACCTGCCGTATATACTCTGCAGAAATAGGCCCCTTAGTTGTTGGTGTTGGCACAACACTGTAAGCACTCACAGTTACTCTTGGTTGGTGCTGGAACGCCCTGCTGTCAACTATTATATCAGGAATTGTAATTACATATAATTGTTGAACAGTGGTAGTAAAAATTGGGCCTTTGATGGTGGTGCTGGTGCCACAACACTGTAAGCCCTGACAGTTACTCTTGGTGGGTGCAGCAATGGGCCCTGCTGTGAATTATTAGATCAAGAATTGTAATTGCATGCCCCTGTTGAACAGGGGCTGAAAAATTGGGCCTTTCGTGGTGGTGGTGGTGGTGGTGGTGTTGCCACAACACTATAAGCCCTCAGAGTTACTCTTGGTGGGTGCAGGAATGGGCCCTGCTGTGAATTATTAGATCAAGAATTGTAATTACATGCCCCTTTTGAACAGAGGCTGAAAAATTGGGCCTTTCGTGGTGGTGGTGGTGGTGGCGTTGCCACAACACTGTAAGCCCTCAGAGTAACTCTGAGGGCTTACAGTGTTGTGGCGTTGCCACAACACTGTAAGCCCTCAGAGTTACTCTTGGTGGGTGCAGCAATGGGCCCTGCTGTGAATTATTAGATCAAGAATTGTAATTACATGCCCCTGTTGAACAGGGGCTGAAAAATTGGGCCTTAGGCACTGGTGGCACAACACTGCAACCCCTCACAGATACTGTACTTGGAGCACAGCAATGAGCCCTGTTGCAAAGTATTGCTTCAAAAATTGTAATTACACGCCCCTGTTAAACAGGGGCTGAAAAATTGGGCCTTAGGCACTGGTGGCACAACACTGCAACCCCTCACAGATACTGTACTTGGAGCACAGCAATGAGCCCTGTTGCAAAGTATTGCTTCAAAAATTGTAATTACACGCCCCTGTTAAACAGGGGCTGAAAAATTGGGCGTTAGGCACTGGTGGCGGCACCCATAAACAAAAATGATCTTCCAAGCTATCATCATCAATCGTATCATTGAGGACTCGGAGGAGGAGGATAGCCAGTCAACATAACAGCACAGGCACTCAGCATCAGCATCAGTCTTGAAGGGATGTGACATGTTAAAATCAGTTAGTCTGTTATATCAGCATCAGGTGTGTGGTAGCTGGTGGTGATCCAAGACTGGTTCATCTTGATGAAAGTCAGTCGATCAACCGAGTCGGTGAACAGGCGCACCCTGTGATCCGTGACAAATCCTCCAGCAGCACTGAATGTGCGTTCCGAAAGAACGCTGGATGCAGGACAGGCCAGTAGCTCAATTGCATACTGTGCAAGCTCTGGCCAGTGATCCATCCTCAAGACCCAGTAAGCCAGAGGATTTTCGGTGGGGAAGGTGTCCAAGTCTGACCTTGCCCCTAGATATTCCTGCACCATGTTTATCAGACGCTGGCGATGGTTGCTGGAACCGATCATACTTTGGGGCTGCGGACTAAAGAATTGTCTGAACGCATCGGTCAGACGGCCACCTTCCCCACCGCTCCTTCTTTGACTGGCCGAAGCCTCAGCAACTCGTTGTCCAGGACCAGGAGTTTGTAACCTCCCAGTCTCTGGGAACGCGTTGCACAGACCTTTCTGCAAGGCCTCCCGGAGTTGTCTCATCCTCTGCTCCCTCTGCGACGGTAACATACGGTCCGCAACCTTACCCTTGTACCGTGGATCAAGGAGAGTGGCCAGCCAGTAATGGTCCCTCTCCTTGATCCGAAGAATACGAGGATCCTTCCGCAGACTTTGCAGGATCAGGGAGGCCATGCAGCGTAGGTTAGCTGAGGCATTCGGTCCGGAGTCCTCTGGGTCACTAAGGACGACATGATCCGCAGCCACCTCCTCCCAGCCACGTACAAGTCCACGGGTTTCTTGGGACTGTAAATCATCCCTAAAAGACTGCTGCTGTTGATGCTGCTGAGTGCCAGGCTCCACCTCCATGCTGACACAATCCTCCTCCTCCTCCTCCTCCTCCTCCTCGTCCTCTTCCTGTGCGATGGGTGGGACAGAAGAAACACTGTCTGGGTAAAGGGGGCCTTGAGAGGCAAGGAAGTCCTCCTCTTCCTGCCTCTGTTCTGCCTCGAGTGCCCTGTCCATTATTCCACGCAGCGTGTGCTCCAACAGGTGGACAAGAGGTACAGTGTCACTGATGCATGCACTGTCACTGCTCACCATCCTCGTGGCCTCCTCAAATGGTGCCAGGACAGTGCATGCATCCCTGATCATGCCCCACTGGCGTGGAGAAAAAAAACCAAGCTCCCCTGACCCTGTCCTGGTGCCGTAGTCGCACAGGTACTCATTGATGGCCCTCTGCTGCGTGTGCAGCCGCTGCAGCATGGCCAACGTTGAGTTCCACCTGGTGGGCATGTCACATATAAGGCGGTTCTTGGGCAGGTTCAACTCCTTTTGCAGCTCAGCCAGGCGAGCACTGGCATTATAAGATCTGCGGAAATGCACACAGACTTTCCTGGCCTGCCTCAGGACATCCTGTAAGCCCGGGTACCTGCCCAAGAACCGCTGCACCACCAGGTTAAGGACGTGAGCCACACAGGGCACATGGGTCAGTTGTCCCTGTCGGAGGGCGGAGAGGAGGTTGGTGCCATTGTCGCAAACCACCATTCCTGGCTTAAGCTGGCGTGGCGTCAACCACCTCTCGGCCTGGCCCTGCAGAGCAGACAGGACCTCTGCCCCAGTGTGGCTTCTGTCCCCCAAACACACCAGCGCAAGCACGGCATGGCATCTTTTTGCCTGCGTACTTGCGTAGCCCCTTGAACGCCTACGGAGCACCGCTGGTTCAGAGGACAAAGCACAGGAAGAGGCCATGGAGGAAGAAGAAGAGGAGGGGGTGGAGGAGAGAGGTGTGTCACAACCAGTAGTAGCATTTTGGAGGCGTGGCGGTGGAACAACCTCCAACACTACTGCACCTTGTCCTGCATCCTTCCCAGCTGCCAAAAGAGTGACCCAATGGGCCGTGAAAGAAAGGTAACGTCCCTGTCCATGCCTGCTGGACCATGAGTCAGCGGTAATATGCACCTTACCGCTGACCGCCCTGTCCAGCGAGGCCAAGACATTGCCTTCCACATGCCGGTAGAGAGCCGGAATAGCCTTCCGTGAGAAAAAGTGGCGTTTGGGAACCTGCCACTGAGGAACCGCACATTGCACAAACTCACGGAAGGGGGCCGAGTCTACCAACTGAAAAGGCAGCAGTTGAAGCGCTAGCAATTTAGCCAAGCTAGCATTCAACCGCTGGGCATGTGGATGGCTGGGAGTGAACTTCTTTCGACGGTCCAGCAGCTGGGGCAGGGAAATTTGCCTGCTAGAATCGGACGTCGGTGTACTGCTAGCAGAGTGGCCACAAGTACTTGGCTGTGACACACCTAATTCTACACCTTCATTCCTCTCAGTGCATGTTTCAGAGAGGACTGAAGTTATAGTGGGGTTGGAGATCCCAGCTGATGCGGTGCAAGGAGAGGTCCGTTTTGTTCTTTGGTGTGGGTCTTTGAGGTAGGCTTGCCAACGAGCTGCATGGCAGGTCAACATATGTCTGGTCAGGCATGTGGTACCCAAGCGGCTGATGTTTTGGCCACGCGTTATACGCTTGAGACATATGTTGCAAACAGCAGCTGTGCGATCTGATGCACTAGCCTCAAAAAAGGCCCACACCAGAGAACTTTTTGAATGACGGGCAGAGGCAGCGCCCTGCACAGGCGGAGCTCTGCGGTGTGATTCCGTCGGTGTACTGCCCTTACGCTGGCCACCAAAGGGCATCCTGCCTCGTTGGAGATGTGCCTCCTCCTCATCCTCCTCCTCCTCCTCTCTCCTATTAGGCACCCACGTGGAGTCAGTGACCTCATCATCCCCTCCCTCCTCATCACTGGAGCCAATCTGGCAGTATGCTGCAGCTGCTGGAACATGACTGCCAGATTGGTGTCCTTCTTGAGCATCCCCTCTGTCTGCTCTCACGCTACTGCCTTCCTCTAGCTGGGTTTCATCATCAGACCCTTCGAAACGCTGGGCATCCTCCTGGAGCATGTACCCAACACTGTGCTCAAACAGTTCGGGGGACTCCTCAGGAGGAGGACATGGTGGGTCTAGGGAAGGAGTGACTGATGATGAGTCTGACATTGATACCAGGGAAGAGGACGCTTTGGCAGCTGCTTTGCCAGTACCCTGAGCCTGGGTGAGAGAGGATGAGGAGGAGGAGGAGGGCTTGGTCATCCACTCTACCAAGTCTTCGGCATGATGTGGCTCAACATGTCCAGCTGCCGAAAAGAAGGACAAGCTTGTCCCATGGCCATGTGCTGATGACAATGCACCGCGTCCACGACCAGCACTGTTGCCCCCAGACACAGAGCCTGCTTGCCCTCTTTTATTGCCTCCTGACTGTCTGCCTCTCCTTGTTTGCCTTCCAGACATTCTAATGGATGGCCTGCAGGGAGATGGGAAAAAAAGCAATAAGGGCTACCTTCAGGTGTCCTTCTCTGTCCCTTTACTTAAGGATTTCTAAATATGGTTGAGGATGATTGCTTTCGCACAGAATAGCACAATGACAATTTCCCTGACTGTCCAAAAAACAAGGATTTCAAAGATGGTTGATGAGGAATGCTTTAGCACAGTATAGCACAATGAGAATTTCCCTCACTGTCCTTCCCTGTCCCTACAAACAAGGTTTAGCACAGTAAAACACACTGACACTCTCCCTACCTATAGTTTTCTGTCCCTATAATTTTTTTTTTTTTTTAAAGATGGTTGATGAGGAATGCTTTAGCACAGTATAGCACAATGAGAATTTCCCTCACTGTCCTTCCCTGTCCCTACAAACAAGGTTTAGAACAGTAAAACACACTGACACTCTCCCTACCTATAGTTTTCTGTCCCTATAAAAATTTTTTTTTTAAAGATGGTTGATGAGGAATGCTTTAGCACAGTATAGCACAATGAGAATTTCCCTCACTGTCCTTCCCTGTCCCTACAAACAAGGTTTAGCACAGTAAAACACACTGACACTCTCCCTACCTATAGTTTTCTGTCCCTATAAAATTTTTTTTTTTTAAAGATGGTTGATGAGGAATGCTTTAGCACAGTATAGCACAATGAGAATTTCCCTCACTGTCCTTCCCTGTCCCTACAAACAAGGTTTAGCACAGTAAAACACACTGACACTCTCCCTACCTATAGTTTTCTGTCCCTATAAAAATTTTTTTTTAAAGATGGTTGATGAGGAATGCTTTAGCACAGTATAGCACAATGAGAATTTCCCTCACTGTCCTTCCCTGTCCCTACAAACAAGGTTTAGCACAGTAAAACACACTGACACTCTCCCTACCTATCCTTCTCTTTCCCTAAACTAAAGGAATCCAGGTTAAGCAAGAAAAAAAAAATGTCACTGTCCCTGCCTATGCTTCTCTTTCCCTGCTCCGGAACACACTACACTAGGCCGCCGTGCTGGCGGCCTTTTATAGTGTGGGGCGTGTACTAAACACCCTCAGCAATAATTGGCCACAGGCATCCTGCCTGTGGCCAATCATTGCTCTCCTCGCTGCCGCGCTGTGATTGGCCAAGCATGCGGGGTCACAGTGCATGCTTGGCCAATCACAGCGCCTGGATGACACTGCGATGGCGTAGTGCATTGTGGGCCGCGAATTAGGCGCGAACGGCCCAAATCGTTCGTTGTTCGGCGAACGATCGAACAGCCGATGTTCGAGTCGAACGTATGTTCGACTCGAACACCGAGCTCATCCCTAGTAATCAGTATTCATTCTGTCTTCCTCATTACAGTAGTTCAGGACTAGCAGAGTAGAGCTGCACTCTCAGCGCATTTAAAATAGCAGAGCAACAGGAAGACCTTATGAATAATAGTTTAAAATTCATCAAAAACAAATCAATAAAAAAATACATATTTCAGGATTCTATAACCTTCAAGGTGCCTAATTTACAAACGCATAATCTGTGATATATTCATAAAATAGACAAGAATCTATCAAAATATATATAATAAATCGACCCATGATCCTGTCAATTAAAGTGTTGTAAACCTCTGAAATGAATAATGAACAAAGCATATCCTTCTATAGAGTGTGTGCACTTATTAAAAAAAACCCAAAGCACCTATTAAAAAAAAGGTATTTATACTATATATATATATATATATATATATATATACACAGTTGTGCTCATAAGTTGACATACCCTGGCAGAATTTATGATTTCTTGAACATTTTTCAGAGAATATGAATTATAACACAAAACTTTTCTTTCACTCATGGATAGTGTTTGGCTGAAGCCATTTATTATCAACCAACTCAATCCTATAGTGTTAAATGCAAAAAATAAAATAAAAATTGCTGCTAAAGTGTTCGGGTTTGGCTTGATGGAAAGGTGGCACACAGTTAATCCTTTGATTGCCCCTGATGTTAACCCCTTTCCAGCCAGTGTCAGTGACAGTACATTTTTTTAGCACTGATTACTCTATCAGTGTCACTGGTCCCCAAAAAGTGTCAAAAGTGTCAGTTAGTGTCCGACTATTCGCCATTAGTAGTAAAAAAATAAATAAAATTATCCCATAGTATGTAGAAGCTATAACTTTTGCGCAAACCAATCAATATACGCTTATTGGGATTTTTTTTTTACTAAAAGTATGTAGCAGAATATATTTTGGCCTAAATTGATAAAGAAATTTAGATTTTTTTATTGGATATGTTTTATAACAGAAAGTAACAAATATATATATATATTTCTCTTGTCATCCATGGACTGACACAGCGTGTCTTATACACCTTTACACGTGGGTTATGTCCCTGCTTGCAGGAGAAGACCTAGGCAGAATGTGAGATGTTATACATACATTCTAAACAGCCAGAGCTGAACAGCCCCGCCCAGGGGGGCGGTCCCTCCGGCATAACCCTCCCACTGCAGTCAGCAGACCTCAGTTTTTTTCTGCCTAGCAGAAGGAGAAGACGTGGCTCTCTCAGGAGCCAGTCTCCTGACCTATTTTTTATTCCTTTTGGAATTTTTTCCTATTTTTTTCTTTTGAGATCTTCTATCAACTGTCGGCTGGGCAACAGGTTGGGTACAAGATATCCTCGTAGTCTTCCCTGTCCGACCATCGAGCGTGTTGATCCTCGCCTTGTGTGCGTGAGACTCAGTTCACGACATGCCCCACGACTCCAGGGGTGGCCGGTGGGCTTCCAGCTCCGCGGTCCTCTCAAGATAGAACAGTCCGGCTGTATCTTTTGCGGTGGACCGGGCCGACAGCTACTCAGTACCGCACTGTGATAGTTCTGTCAGAAACACACCAGTGGGTCCCTCAGGGGACGGGTAAGTAGTCTCTCCTGGCTGCAGGTGAGTACATGCTGTGTGTTTCTTGCGTGGGGGATTTCCCTGTCTCCCCCTGTGTTTTTTAATGTCACTCTCTGTGCACTTCGCTGGCGCTGTACTGTGTGGGGTGCCTGGGGGCCATACTGTCCTGGGGGGGCTCATGCTGCTCTGCATTTCGCTGGGGCTGTTTATTTGAGAGTGAGGGGCCTGGGCGCCGTTCGGCGCCATGTTTGGTGACTGTGCTGTTTTTTACATTGGCGGCCATCTTGCCGTGGTCCGCCAGAGCACATTGCGGCGGCCATTTTCTTGTAGCCGCACCTTCTTCTAGCTCTAGTTTGGCCTCTAGCGCCGCTCAGGAACGGCGCGAATCTCCTCACAGTCTCTCTCCTCTCAGCTCACTCACGCTGAGCAGCGCGGCGCGGAGAGACAGGGCAGCGGAACCGAGCGGTCCTGGTCAGGTTGGTGGGTCCCCTGGGCATTCCCCTACTTCAGTCAGCACAGCCTGTGGGTGGTCTCAGAGGGGGACATTATGGAGTCAGAGTCACCAGCTTCCCCTAACATGCCAGAGGCAGCAGCCAGTGCTCCAGCACCTGCGGTCCCTATGGACCAGTTGTCGGCAGTCCTGGGATCATTTCTGACCAGGATGGAAGCTGTGTGTGAGCACAAGGGAGCAAAAAAGCGCCCTCCCCCCACTTTATCTCCACAAGGGGAGTGCTCTGATTCAGATATGGGCCTAGCTGCTGCTGCTCAGGACCCTAACTCTGAATATTTGGATGGTTTTGAACAGGACATTCCTTGTGAGGAAGACTCCAGTTCTGAGTCAGTAAATGACAGGGCGCTTGTTAGTGAACTCATTGATGCTGTGAGGGACACTCTCAAGCTAAATGCTGCGACTGCAGAACCTCAGGCGGATACAGTCTCCTTTGGTTCTTTTAAGACCAAGCCTTCTAAAAAGGTTTTTCCATATGTACCCTTCTTTGACCAACTCATTGACCAGGTCTGGGAAAAGCCGCAGAAGACTTTCATGGTCCCGCGGCGTTTGTCTATTAGATACCCCTTTGAAGACGCCCTGCTTAAAAAGTGGGCTTCTCCCCCGGTGGTCGACCCTTCAGTCGCCCGTTTAAACAAGGCCACCACTCTCCCGATGGAGGGGACTCCTGCGTTTAAGGACCCCACTGACAGGAGGTCAGAAGTGGTGAGTAGAGCCATGTTCGCCTTGTTGGGATCCGCCCTACAGCCAGTAGTAGCGGCGACCCTTGTGTCTCAGACACTCACGGAATGGGCAAAAATTTTGCACCAAACTGTGCAGGAGTATAACCTTCCTCCAGACACTATTGCTCTGGCCCACCGGTGCAGGGTCCGATATATGTGTGCGACACCACGTTGGACGCAGCCCCTTTAATATCCAGGGCCTCTGTCTCGGCGGTGGTCTTGCGTCGTCTCATCTGGTTGAAATGCTGGTCTGCTGACCTAGCCTCTAAGAAGCTCCTGACGGATCTACCTTTTAAGGGTGGTAGACTTTTTGGTGCTGCTCTGGATGACATCATCAAGGATGTCACGGGAGGTAAAAGCACTCTCCTTCCTCAAACTATCAAGGGTAAGGAGGCCCGACGTAAACCGGGTCCTTCCTTTCCAGCAAAAAAGGTTTTTTTTCGTCCGTCAGAGTCCACAGGTAAGCCATCCCAGACTGACAACAGTGCGGCTGGCGGGCACAAGCGCCCCTGGGTGCGTAAGCCGAACAAGCCGGCTCCCAAGCCCGCTTCCGCGTGAAGTCTTGCCCCCGCCCGTCTCTGGGGTGGGGGGACGACTTCGCAGGTTCACGGATCGGTGGACCTCCCGGATCTCCGACCGGTGGGTGTGCGAGGTGGTCACCTCAGGATACAGAATAGAGTTCCGCTCATGGCCCCCAGACAGATTCTTTCCCTCAAATCTCCCTCTCCTTCCTGCCCGTCGGGCAGCCCTCTTGGGGGCTGTACAGGATTTGATCGGGTCCGGAGTAATTGTGCCGGTTCCGTCCCAGGAGAGGTTTCAGGGGTTCTACTCGAATCTGTTTGTTGTTCCAAAAAAGGACGGGGTTTGGCCAATCCTGGACCTCAAGGCCCTAAATGCCTTCGTGAAGGTGCAAAAATTCCGCATGGAATCCATTCGCACAGTGATCGCGACACTCCATCAAGGGGATTTTCTGGCATCCTTGGACATCAAGGACGCCTACTTGCATGTTCCGATCTGCACAAGCCACCAGAAGTTTCTGCGCTTTGTGGTCGGCGAAGTCCACTATCAATTTGTGGCTCTTCCCGTCGGCCTAGCCTCGGCACCGAGGGTGTTCACCAAGGTGCTTGCTCCAGTCCTAGCTTTGCTGAGACAGCGAGGCATTGCTATCGTAGGCTATCTGGACGATTTTCTTCTAAGAGCAGACAGTGGCTCAGAATTGGAAGAAAGTGTGACTATCGTCAGTCAGACCCTCAGGGAGTTTGGGTGGCTCCTGAACGTTCAGAAGTCGGTTCTAGTCCCGACTCAGCGTCTGGGGTATCTAGGTCTGATTCTGGACTCCTTGGAGGCAAGAGTCTTCCTACCTCCAGACAAACTACTGACACTTCAGTCTGCAGTACGGGTGCTGACGTCCCGAAAATGGTCGTCAATCCGCTTTTGCATGAGAGTCCTGGGACTCATGGTGGCCTCCTTCGAGGCTGTTCCTTATGCCCAAGCGCTCACCAGGGCTTTACAGAAAGAGATCTTGTCCACTTGGGAAAAATCCCCGTTGTCCTTGGATCTTCAGATCCAGGTGAGTCGCCTGGTCAGGGCGTCCCTGACGTGGTGGTTGAGGTCCCCGGCTCTTCGGTCCGGGAAGTCGTTCCTCCCCATCCAATGGACGGTGATCACGACGGACGCCAGCCTGACGGGCTGGGGGGGAGTCTGGGGAGTCCTGTCGGCCCAAGGGCTTTGGACTCCGGACGAAGCCCTCTTACCGATCAATGTGCTGGAGATACGGGCAATCAGACTGTGCCTCTCCTCATGGTCGGAGAAACTACAGGGTCACTCCATCAGGATCCAATCGGACAACGCCACAGCAGTGGCGTATGTCAACCATCAAGGGGGGACTCGGAGCTCAGCTGCGGCTTCCGAGGTCGCCCGCATCCTGAGGTGGGCCGAAAGAAGCGTGTCGGCTCTGTCAGCCGTCTACATTCCGGGCGTAGACAATTGTCAGGCGGACTATCTAAGTCGCCAGATGCTGGACCAGGGAGAGTGGTCCTTGCACCCGGAGGTCTTTCAACTCCTTTGCAGACGGTGGGGCACGCCGGATGTGGACCTGATGGCCTCTCGACTCAATCGTAAGGGGTCGAGGTTTGTGGCCAGATCCAGGGATCCCTGGGCGGATGCCTCGGATGCGTTGGTGGCCCCATGGGGTCAGTATCACCTGATATACGTTTATCCTCCGCTGCAGTTGCTGCCTCACCTGCTCCGCAGGGTAGCGACCGAGGGAATTCCGGTGATCCTCGTTGCTCCGGATTGGCCTCGGCGTCACTGGTACGCCGATCTGGTACGTCTCGTCGCAGACGTTCCCTGGCGGTTACCAATACGGGGGGACCTTCTGTCTCAAGGTCCTTTATTTCATCCTGCTTTACAGTCTCTGGCTTTAACGGCATGGTTATTGAAAGCCAGGTGCTGAGAGACCGAGGTCTCTCGGATTCGGTCATTTCGACCATGTTAAGGGCACGGAAGTCTTCCTCCAGAAAGATCTATCACCGTACTTGGAGAGCTTACATCGCCATGTGCGAAGAGCTGGACTGGCGCCCACGAACGTATTCCGTTCCCAGAATCCTGCATTTTCTGCAGCGTGGCGTGACCCAAAAGCTTGCTTTGAGTACCATTAAGGGTCAGATTTCGGCCTTGGCCATCTTCTTTCAGCGACCGCTGGCGGGTCATCCCTTGGTTAGCACCTTTGTGCAGGGGGTTCGCCATGTGCTCCCCCCTGTCAAGCCTCCTCTCCCCCCGTGGGATCTGAATTTGGTGCTCTCGGTTCTCCAGGAACCTCCCTTTGAGAATATTAGAGATATTCCCCTCTTGACTTTGTCTCAGAAGGTGGCCTTCTTGGTGGCCATTACTTCCATTAGACGAGTGTCTGAGTTGGCGGCCTTGTCCTGCAAGTCGCCCTTTTTGGTCATCCATAAGGATAAGGCGGTGTTACGTCCGCGACCTTCTTTTCTGCCAAAGGTGGTCTCGGCCTTCCACTTAAATGAGGACATTGTCCTCCCGTCCTTGTGTCCTCACCCATCGCATCCCAGAGAGTTTGCGCTTCACACTTTGGATGTGGTACGAGCCTTGCGGGTGTACCTGTCTGCTACTGCCTCTATTCGGAAGTCTGACTCACTATTTGTGGCTGTCTCTGGTCCAAAACAGGGCCAAGCGGTTTCGTCTGCCACCATTTCTAGGTGGATCAGACAAACCGGCTTTCAAGCCTATGCTCTCAAGGGGCGGGCGCCTCCCTTTCCGGTTACGGCACATTCAACCAGGGCAATTGGTGATTCCTGGGCTTTCCGACATCAAGCGTCGGTTGCACAAGTGTGCAAGGCGGCGACCTGGTCGTCTGTTCATACCTTTTCTAAGTTTTATAAGGTTGATGTGGCTGCATCTTCGGATGCTTCCTTCGGCCGCAAGGTGTTGCAGGCCGCTGTTTGATGTTGCAACTCCTCCGTTGAGGAGCTCTGCCTTGTTTGGAGTGAAGTTTTTGGTTTTCCATTTATACTGCTCCCATCCCTCTTGACACTGCTTTGGGACATCCCACGTGTAAAGGTGTATAAGACACGCTGTGTCAGTCCATGGATGACAAGAGAAAATAGGATTTTTGTACTCACCGTAAAATCCGTTTCTCTGGCATCCATGGACTGACACAGCACCCACCCTTCTTTTCGAGTTTGTACTGCTTTGTTACGAACTGAGGTCTGCTGACTGCAGTGGGAGGGTTATGCCGGAGGGACCGCCCCCCTGGACGGGGCTGTTCAGCTCTGGCTGTTTAGAATGTATGTATAACATCTCACATTCTGCCTAGGTCTTCTCCTGCAAGCAGGGACATAACCCACGTGTAAAGGTGTATAAGACACGCTGTGTCAGTCCATGGATACCAGAGAAACGGATTTTACGGTGAGTACAAAAATCCTATTTTTTTTCAAAATCGTCTGTATTTTTTTGTTTATAGCGCAAAAAATAAAAACCGCAGAGGTGATCAAATACCACCAAAAGAAATCTCTATTTGTGGGGAATAAAGGACAAACATTTTATTTGGGTACAGTGTTGCGTGACCACGCAATTGTCAGTTAAAATAACGTAGTACAGTATCACAAAAAATGGCCTGGTCACCAAGGGGGTGGGGGGGGGTAATCTTCTGGAGGTCAAGTGGTTAAACCACACTGCACCAAAATGCATGGCACTTGCTATCATGCGGTAGGATGCACAATTTTGTGTGGATGTTAGCATGGCGCATTGGGGTGCCTTTATGAACTAATGGCACTGCCACACATGTGCAAAAGAGATGTATATTTTCTGTGCTCTGCGGGAGCGTGTGCGATTTTGCATCAAATGTGACCCTAACCTTATACATGACTTCAATGCATGCTGGCTTTTTACTGATCCACGCACAGAGTGTACTGAATAGTCTGAGTATTTACCACGGAATAAGTGTTGCCCAGCGGTAGAAACAAATATCTGTCAATAAATGTGTCATCTGCAATTGGCAGCAACAGCGCATTTTCGGGTTGCCCTTGTAAGATGTATATTCTTGGCAGACAGTACGGCACAATTTAAGGAAGAGCCCAGTGACACTTAATGAAACTGACTACTTTCAAATGCATTAGTGACAACATAGAAATGACTTTGTGGGTGATAAATACATACGGGTCAATGCAATCTTGTTGTATGCAAATAAGGACAGATGTTAGCGGTTTTGCGGAGACAAAATCACAGTGCTCTCCAGACTCATGAGGGATTTGATGTTGGTTGCACTTAACCACTTCCATACCGCTGGACGTCATATGACATCCTGAGCATTGAGTGGAGATACAGTGGCGGCCTGTCCATAAAGGGTGCATGGGCGCCGCCTCCCCTATCCATGCGTCCAGCCCCCTGATCTACATATCAGTGGCGCCAGACCATGGATTCCAATGCGGGGGGGTGTTTTTTTGAAGGACCTGATTTGAGCTAGAGGCTCTCATAGGCTTTAAAAAAGGGTGGGCTCGGGGCGCAGAGCATTGCGCTCTGAGCTCTCCCAGTTATGTGATGATAAGCGAATGAATTTCTGCTATTATCACACTAAAGTTCCTCCCCGCCAATCAGGAGGCAGGTCTGTGAGACCTGTTTCCCGATTGGCCAAAGCGTCAGGTGATCCTATTGGTTGCCTAGCGCTTAGGCGGAAGAGGAGACACACGGCTAAGGAAGCTGGAGGAGCGGACACCGGAGCCGCCACTTCAGGAGAGGACACCACAGCCCGGCCACACGAGCGGGTAAGTGCCGGATCGCCTTCGAGGGCGGGGTTCTGTTTTATTGCCGCCGCGCCGCCGGGGGTTGTTGTTTGTTTGCCGCCCCCCCCCCAAAATAAGAACCCACCAGCCACCACTGTGTATATATCTGAATGATGGGTGCAGCTGCAAGCATCATTCAGATATTTTTTTTTCTGCTGCCGATTACCTGCAATGTAAAAACAATCATAGCGGCTGTTTAGCAGCTTTATTGTTTTTACAGCGGACGGGAGGGGACGTCTAGGGTTGCCACCTGTCCGGTATCAACCCAGACAGTCCAGGTTTTGAATCGTGTGTCCAGGTTTCTGGCGAACTGAAACCCAGACACATTATTCAGACTGGGCTGTGGCTCCCCAAGTAACCAAGATAGTCACACACAACTCTGTTGCTATCCAGGAGCTGCGGGCGGCTGTCTGGGGGCAGGTTCAGCATTACTGGGGGGCAGGGAGATGATGTCAGCAAGAGCAATTTGGCCACACCCACTCTACTCTACTCTAAACTGTTTGGGTTTGGCTTGAAGAAATGGTGGCAACCCTAGGGATGTCCCCCTCTCTGGCCACACTCCGGTGCGATCGGCAAGCCAGAGAATGAATTGACCGGTAGTCCCCGGCCATCTCTATGACCTTCAGAGGCCGAGCACGACGTTATGACATCACTCCCAGTGCCGGCAGATGTAAACACTGCCCTTATGGCTGGGAAGTTCCTTTAGGCTTTCCAGCCTAGAGGAGAGATGTGGGGACTTATAGACCCCAGATCTCGCTGTAAAGCGGACCTGTCATGCCCTATTCCTATTACAAGGGAAGTTTACATTACTTGTAATAGGAATAAAAGTGATCAAAAAATTTTTTTAATGGAAAGTGTAAAGATGAAAAAAAAAAAAAAAAAAACAATAAAAAAAATATTAAAGCACCCAAAACCCCTCGTGCTCGTACGCAGAAGTGAATGCATATGCACGTTGCGTCCGCATATGTAAACGACGTTCAAGCCACACATGTGAGGTATCGCCACGATCAATTGAGCGACAGCAATAATTCCAGTGCAAGAACTCCTCTGTAACTCCAAACTGATAACCTGTAAAAAAATTAAAGCATAGCCTATGGAGATGTTTAAACTCCAAAGTTTAGCGCCATTCTATCTTTCACATTATACAACTAAATTGGGCTACCGGTAAAGTTTTGTTTTGTTTTTTTAGTTCATGAAAAAAATTTTTTTTTAAAATAGCGTTTGAAAAATTGCTGCGCAAAAACTGTGTGACAAAAAAAATTGCAACGACCAACATTTTATTTCCTAGGGTCAATGCTAAAAAAATCTATACCAATATATAATGTTTGGGGGTTCTAAATAATTTTCTAGCAAAAAAATTATGATTTTTACATCTAGGAGAGGAATGCCAGAATTGGCCTGGTATGATAAAAAACTGACCATTGTAAGTATATTTTCTGTAAGGAAAAGGTAATGTTCAATAGCAGCCAGTCAGCAAGCATCCATTGTTTTTAAAACTCATGCACACTGGGCGTTTAAAAACGCCACTTGACGTTTATTTTTTTCTGCCTCTAAACCCCCCTCAATGTAGCCTCAATGTTAGCCTATGTGTCCATGCACACATATGCATTTACAGGCATTTAGAGGCAGGAAAAAAAGGAAAACACGGGCAGTGTGTTCAGGAGCAGCAGAAAAAAACGCTTGACACTCCTAAATGCATGTAAATGTGTCTAAACGCATTTTAACCACTTCAAAACCAGTCACTTTTACCCCCTTCCTACAAAGACCAATTTTCAGCTTTCAGCGCTGTCGCATTTTGAATGACAATTGCGCAGTCATGTAACACTGTACCCAAGTTACATTTTTATCATTTTATTCGCACAAATAGAGCTTTCTTTTGGTGGCATTTAATTACCACTGGGTTTTTTTTTTTATGCTAAATAAACGTAAAAAGACCGAAAATTTTGTAAAAAAAAAAAACGTTTTTCTTAATTTCTGTTATCATTTTGCAAATAAATAATTGTTTTTTTTTTCATAAATTTAGGCCAAATTGTATTCTGCTACATTTTCCTTGGTGAAAATAACCCAAATCCGTGTATATTATTTAGTCTGTAGGAAAGTTATACAGTCCACTAACTATGGTATATATCTGAAGATTGATCAATCCCCATGTACTGAAAGCCTGTCATTTCTTGAGGCCATAAAATGCCAGGACAATATAAATAGCCCCCAAATTACTTTTTTTGGAATGTAAACAGTCCAAGATATTCAGAAAGATTCATGGCGAGTTTTTTGAAGTTGTAATTTTTTTTGTCAAAATTTTTTGGAAAATTAAGGAATGTAAACATTTCGTTTTTTTAACATTCTGTCACCAGTGTAGTATAACATCATCATATAACTAGTGTTATGGTGATCCGGGACACTGACTGATGACAGTAAAAAAACTAACAAAAACTTCAATAAAACGTATTATATATTTTAAATGTATTTATTGTTTATGATTTTTTTTTAACACACCAGAGCAATATAATGTTACCACAGTAATATTGTACTACTCTAAGGAAGTGATTAGTATTTTTTGTTTGTTTACACATTATATTTCCATATAGCAATGAATTTCATTGCTATATGCAAGCATTTTACTGAATGAAATTGATTCATTCAGTTTGTTTTGTTGTGAGGAGCTGTGATTGGCCACAGCTGATCACATGGCACAGATGGGCTGTGATTGGCCCAGTCTGTACCATGTAATTACTGTGACCAATCACAGCTAGCAACACAATTGTACACAATGGACGGCTTGAAAGGAAGCCATCCATTGTTTACAACGGTCATGTGACCTGCTGTGATTGGTTACAGCGGTCACATGGTACCGGCTGCGGGCCGGTACAGTAATTAGTCATTGGCTGTGTCTGGTTGACATAGCAGGTGACAGCCCATGCTGCAGCAGGGGCGCGATCCAGGAGAACGTCCACCCGGGTCGATGAGAAGCCCGTCCAGCCGTCAATTGACTATAGGCTGGGCAGATATTGGTAATGCTAGGCGCATTTAGGGCTTTAAGCATTAATTCATTTTAATGGGCAGAAAAAAATATTATTCTGTCCAAGGAAATTAATTAACACCCAACAACTGATGCACCAAAATACATCTAAACATGTTGAAACGCGTTTACAAAAATGCGGCCTTAGGTGCGGATTTGACACTACTTTTCTCCAGCCAAGAGAAAGGCGTTCAGGAGAGAACTGTCCTTAGATGATAAAAGGTGACGCTTGATTGGTTATGGGTTTGCAGTAGTATGCATATCTATAGCAATTTTCGTGTGTCACACTTATGGTGGAGTGCAGTTGTCTCTGAAGAGTGATCCATGTTCGGTGAGTCGCTATATCACCTCCCTACTACCTGATTTAACCTAAGTAATGCCACATTACTATGAGGAGCAGCCCCATTGGACGAGGTGGAGCGCGTGATGTCACTGCCCCACCTCTCCCCCTTGTCCAGTCAGAGAACACTCTGCAAAGAGATCTCTGAATTTAACGGCGCCTGTGCTGAGCGGCTGAACTCCTGTGTTCATGATGTAGCAGGGCAGCGGCTCCAGACCTGGAAGCTGGTGGAGCCTCCATGAGGATGTCACGGGTATGGTATATATATATATATATATATATATATATATGGTTATATCATTCCAAAGTAAATACGTATAAAATACCATACCTGGAATTTTTCTTGGTCTTTTAACCACTTGCCTACTGGCCACTTTCACCCCTTCCTGTCCAGGACAATGTGCAGCTTTCAGCGCTGTCACACTTTGAATGACAATTTTGGGGTCATGTAATGCTGTACCCAAACAAAATTTTTATAATTTTTTTGAGAAAGATAGAGCTTTCTTTTGGTGGTATTTAATCACCACTGTTTTTTAGTTTTTTGCTAAACAAAATTTTGTAAAAAAAAAGGTTTTCTTAGTTTCGGTTATAAAAGTTTGGAAATAATTACCGTATTTTTCGCTCCACAAGACGCACTTTTCCCCCCCAAAAAAATGGGGGGAAATGTCTCTGTGTCTTATGCCTTGTATACACGACTGTTTTTTCCGATGGGAAAACTGCTATGAGAGCTTTTGGCCGGGAAAAACTGGGAAAAACTGGAAAACTGCCGGACAAAAAAAGAGAGCAGGATCTTTTTTTTCCCGTCAGGAAAAAATCCTGGTGGGAATATCATTCGTCTGTATGCTTTTCCGGGGGATAGAAAACCGCACATGCTCGTAAACAATTCGACGCATGCTCGGAAGCATAGAACTTCATTTTGTCGGCTCGCCGTAGTCTTTTACGTTACCGCGTTCTTGGCATTTAAAAGTTCACCAGGCTTTTGTCTGAGTGTGTGTATGCAAGGCAGGCTTGAGAGGAATTCTGTCGGGAAAACCGTCGGTTTTTTATCCAACGGAAAAACGGCCGTGTGTACTAGGCATTATGGAGCGAATATTGACCAGTCCTCCCTCCCCCCACCCGTCGCCGCTGCCCTGTTACATATTGGGACGGCCGTGGTCTGAGGGCACGGATGCAGAAGGGAGGCACTGATCGGAGTCAGACTGGTCCGCAGTGGCAGCGACCATTTTTTTCGGGCCTGGCCGGGCCCCAGCAGCACACATGATGATCATATAGCAAGGGAAGGGGGCCCGGCCTGGGTAGAAGAAGCCTAGGAAGCTTTGCAACAGGTAAGCAGGCCCATTGCGCGGAGGTACGCCCACGCAACGTCATTACGTGTTGCTCCACGCACTGGGCCTGCTCACCTGCTGCTGCAAACCTATAGTGTACCCGCATTTGGTCGCCGCCTCACTCCAAGTCCCTTCCAGTCCCTCTGCAATCAGTGCCCGCCTGCAACGGGCGGAAGAGAAGAGGAGAGGAGTCAGACCAGCAAGCCACAACAGGGCCAGGGACCAGGAGTCATTGGCACAGGTCAGGCTGCATTTCATGAGCACTGGTAAGGCTGCATTTCATGAGCACTGGTAAAGCTGCATTTAATTGCGACTGGTAAGGCTGCATTTCATGAGCACTGGTAAGGCTGCATTTAATTGCCACTGGTAAGGCTGCATTTAATTGGCACTGGTCAGGCTGCATTTAATTGGCACTGGTCAAGCTGCATTTCATGGGTACTGGTAAATATTTTAGTACACCATTTGGTTCAGAATATTTTTTTTCTTGTTTTCCTCCTCTAAAACCTATGTGCGTCTTATGGTCAGATGCATCTTATGAAGCGAAAAATACGGTAATTTTTCTCCTTCACTGATGTGCGCTGATGAGGCGGCACTGATGGGCACTGATAGGCTGCACTAATAGGCACTGAAAAGGCGGCACTGATAGGCGGGACTGACAGGCATCACTGATGGGCACTGTTTTGCAGCACTTGTGGGCATTGTTGGGGCTGCACTGATGTTCAGTGCCCTGATTGTCAGTGCTGATGTCCCCTGTGTGGATTTGCCAGTTTTCGGCTCTCCTCTCCTCATGCGCTGTCAGCGTGAGGAGAGGATTGACGATAACGGACAAATCTTAATTACATCCATGATCAGCTGTGATTGGACCCAGCTGATCATGTGGTAAAGAGCCATGATTGGCTTTTTACCCGGAACTGTGATCAGCTGCGTCCGAAGGACATAGTGATCACATATCACTGCTGATGCGTGCTGCAGGGGGCGTGCAGGAAGCACATATACAGGAAGACGTCATATGACAGCCTTCCAGCAAAGTGCGGCCGCGCTGTAGCTGTCTTTCTGCTGTGGTCGTGACTGGGGTTAAAGTGTTGCTCAACCCACAACATTACAATCAGTCGGTCTATGCAGTAAAGCATGCTCGTTATATTCACTATGGAACCTAATAGGTTAATCCTCTGCATTGTGTAAAAAGGCTGTTTGGTCGTATCTTCTCTGATCCTCCCCTTCTTCCACTGTCCCCAATCTATTTCCTGAAAGTACAGAGCCTCGGGGGCACACCGCACATGCTCAGTTTGGCGTGTACAAGCTTCCAGAACAGTGAGGAGCTCCGTGTCTGTCACATTATGATGTCATCTCTCCCCATTGCAATGCTCACACACAATAATTATACGTCCATGTATTATGCTATTACAATATTACTTATAAAGGACCAATACCTACAATTAGACAGCACTATCATAACCAGCAGTATTCATTATGATTAGCAGATGACATAACAATGAAGTCTAAATTTTGAGCTGTCCATAAAAAATGCCATTTTTGGTTTGATGATCCCGGATGGCGTGTTGCAGCGGCACAGTACCGCTCCAGACCCCTGGGGCTGTTGTTATGCCTTAGGCTGAGGGAGCTCAGACACCTGCTGATTTTAGGAAGCAGTATGACGGATTTAAGCATAGCTTGTGATAACCCTTGAGGATGATAATGAGCATGTGTGATTGTTGTGGCAGGCATTGTCACTCGCATAGATTTTCCAATGAGAATTAAAGGGGAATTGGTGTTCTTTTTTTTTTTATGGAGATCCTGTCGTAATAGAAAAAGGCTTTAATAGTAGAATACTAGTTGCCCGTTTTTTTTTTTTTTCAATTTGTATTTATATAGCGCTTTCCTCCCTGGGGACTTAAAGAGTCAAGCCTAGTACACACGACCGAGAATCTCGTCATAAAAAAAACCGTCGTTTTTCTCGACAAGATTCTTGTCAAGCTTTTCTTGCATACAAACTGTCAATTCCAAATCTCGTTGTTGTAAAGCGCAGTGACTTACAACACCTACAATGGCAGTATAAAGGGGAAGTTCGATTCCAATGGCGCCACCCCTTGGGCTGCTTTTGCTGATCCCGTGTTACCGCGTGTTAGTAAAAGTTTGGGGAGAGACGATTCGCGCTTTTCAGTCTTCGTGCTTTCAGTTCGTTACAGCGTGACAAATGTGCTATCTCCACTACCAACGCTAGTTTTACCAGAAGGAGCGCTCCCGTCTCATACTTGATTCTGAGCATGCGCGTTTTTTTAAGACTCGGAAAAGCATACACACGACAGACCGATGAGAATCCCGACGAGAAAAACGAGAATCCTGACGAGAAAAGAGAGAGCAGGTTCTCTATTTTTCTCGTTGAGATTCCCGGCAGTTTTCTCGACAAGAAACCATACACACGAACGGTTTTCTCTGCAAGAAAGCTCTCCCAGCAGTTTTCTTGTCATTTCTTGCCGAGAAAACCGGTCGTGTGTACGAGGCCTAACACCACATTTGTTGAAAAAAGAAATGTACATTGCAAGGATTTTGACAAACTTTGTTGCAGATTCCTACCTTTTGTTATTCTGAAGAAATCCCTGTATGTTTCTCTGTGTCCATTAGAGTGAGCCTAATGGGAGTGGTTTTATAATTATCAATCAGCTGCAAAGCTCTAATGAGGAAAGCTGCTGGGCCTGCATCCCTTTAGACGTGTTCCTATTGGGAGTATCTCACCAAAAATGTCAGTTTTGTTGCAGGGGATGCCTGAAATCTGACTTTCTCCTCCTGCAGACTTCTGGGGAAATCAGTGAGCCAATCACACAAGCAGGAAATGACATATCTTGGGGGCGTTCTGTACACATTCTGTGTACAGAACACCTCCAGGTAGCCATATTGCATTTTTTTCCCAAGGACTTTATTACGTTTTCTAGGAAATACAAAGGATTTAACCGTATAATCTTAACAGTACAATTATGAAGATGTGAACTGGGGCATATACCCCTGCAAAGAACAATAAATGTAAATGTGAAAGTACAATAAATGGATAAATCAATATATAGGGAAACATAGTAACTTAATAAACAGTAATAAACACTTTCACCTTTCCCCTATATTGCATTTTACAGAAAATTACAGAGCTGCAGATTGAAAAGGAAAGGTAATTTTTAATAACAATATTTAATTACAATATTACTTTTACTTAAAATTTTACTATTTTTTTTATTTGCTATTTTTTTCCCACGAAAGTGGAGTTACCCTTTAAAGTGCTTTGGAATTGAGGCAGCCATCTTGGGCACATTCGATTAAGCTAATTAACCACTTCCCGACCAATCGCTACAGTTTTACTGCGGCAGGTTGGCTCGCCAGGTCGAAACAAGGTTACCTTACGTCGCTTTGCCTTTTGCCCACTAGGGGGCGCGCCCACAGCTTGATGCCAGAGCCGATGCGAGTGCCTGGCGGGCGCGATGACCGCCGGGCACCCGCGATCGCTCGACACAGAGCGAGAACCGGGATCTGTGTGTGTTAACACACAGATCCTGGTTCTCTCAGGGGAGAGGATACAGATCGTGTGTTCATACGAAGTATGAAGACCAATCTCTCTCTCCTCTTAGCCAGTCCCATCCCCCCCACTGTTAGAACACACCTAGCGAACACAGTTAACCCCTTGATCGCCCTCTAGTGTTAACCCCTTCCCTACCAGTGACATTTATACAGTAATCAGTGCATTTTTATAGCACTAATCGCTGTATAAATGTCACTGGTCCCAAAAATGTGTCAAAAGTATCCGATCTGTCCGCCGCAATATCGCAGTTCCGATAAAAATCGCTGATCACCGCCATTACTAGTAAAAAAAATAATAATAATAAAAATTCCATAAATCTATCCCCTATTTTGTAGACGCTATAACTTTTGCACAAACCAATCAATATACTCTTATTGCAATTTATTTTTACCAAAAATATGTAGAAGAATATATATTGGCCTAAACTGAGAAAAAAAATTTTTTTTTGTTTTTTTTTAAATTGGGATATTTATTATAGCAAAAAGTAAGATATTGTGTTTTTTTTTTAAATTGTCGCTCTTCTTTTGTTTATAGCGCAAAAAATAAAAAACGCAGGGGTGATCAAATACCACCAAAAGAAAGCTCTATGTGGGTACAGCATCGCACGACCTCACAATTGTCAGTTAAAGTGACGCAGTGTCGTATCGCAAAAAATGGCCTGGTCATTGAGCAGCCAAATCTTCCGGGGCTGAAGTGGTTAACCTACCAGTATGTCTTTGTAGTTGGGAGGTACACTGTTGACTGAGAGAGTTTAGTTCTGCTTTAAGAACTAAAATACTTTCCTTCTCTCCAACAGCCCGATGTCTGCAAGGAGTCCCTCTCCGGGGCCAGCATCTTCTCCCTGGCTTATTTTTTTTAAATCTTTTTATTGAATTTTTTCCCAAACTTGTACAGAGGTTAAATGTCCAGGCCCTCGCAGGAGTAGAGCACCCAGAAAAAAAATAACAATATAAAACATGGCAAACAAAAAATAAATAAATAACAGTAGTGGTGTGTAGCCCACAGAGACCACGTAGTAGATGTGAAAATATGAAAACATATAATGCATACCCATGACATAGATATAGTACTGCCCCCACAGGAGCCGCTGGTAATTTTGGCCTATTTCTTTCCACTCACAGCATGCACAGCCAGGCACACAGCATTTTCAGCATACTTCTTTTGGTTCAAGAATCATTCTAGGGTTTGTTTTTTTTGGGGGGGAGGGGGTTTACTGGGAACAGGAACTTAGATAGTGATGAGGAGCATGAGGTTCCCCCAAATTTTAGAACTTGAGGACTGCTAGACTTGTAGCTGCTCTGTACAAAAGTGCTTGCTGTACTGCACAACCTCAGGCTGCACTGTACTTTCTCCTGGATGACTAGTACAACTCCTGGTTGTCTTGCACAGTTCCTAGCTGCACTGAGCACAGGTTAGCAGTATTGCATGCTCCCGGCTGTCTTGCACAACTCCTGGCTGCACTGCACTTGCTTGTAAGATAAATCACCCCACAGTCCATTCTCCTCTATAACAGGATCAAGAACTCACTCCCAGGGTGATTAAGTTTCCTCACACCAACGCTTCTGGCTCTGCTCAGACTCTGATCCAGACTCTCTCTTTCTCTTCGGTAAGCCCTCCAGCAAAGCTTAGCTGGGACCTCGATGTCTTCAAAAAGGGCTCCTCGGCTTCCTCTTCACCTCTTATTCTGCCCCAGGGGCAGAACCCCTAACACAGGGGTCTCCTCCAGAAAGCTGGACCCTGGAACTCTGCCATTTGCTGCCAGTCCTCAGAATATTTATGGGCTCTTTCCCCACCTTCTGGGAACACCTCCCCAGCGTTTGGCCAGACCTCCATAAATATTCAGGCTTTCTGTCCTGCTCTCCCTCCCATCATACAGGGGGAAGTTCCAGAACAGCAGCCTGTGAGACACTGAACAGCCCGAAGCAATCAACCCCTGCTTCACTGTTTACAGAGAAGCTAACTAAATTTGCTTAGCGGCCTACTCTGAACTAGGAGGGTGCTACAAAGATACACTAAGGTCCTTCCACAAGGGATATTAAAATTGTTACTAAACCCAGGACCCTGCATTCACTATATCTGGTCTCCCACAGTACACAGAACATGGAAATGCAATTATTTTAGTAAATATAAACTGCTAAATACCTTTTCTCATCAGCAGTATATAGCAGTCTTGTGACTTCTATCAGTGTTTGGTTAAAGCTTGTGGGAGGAGTTTCCATTCTCCTCTGACTGTCCTATCAGGCTGCAAGACCCCTGACTCTTTCTGGACAGTGCTGATTAGCCCTGTGCTGATCAGATGCACTCTCCCAAAAAAAGAAAAAAAAACTCTCTAGCAATACACACCAAACTGAGCATGTGCAGCCTGACTCCTGACTCTGTGTTATCAGGAAATTATCAGGGGAAGTGGAAGAAGGGGAGGATCAGAGAAGACAGGATTAAACAGCCTGTCTACTCAATGCAGAGGATTAACCCCTTAGGTTAGGTATAACAAGCATGCTTTACTGCATATACAGACTGATTTTACTGTTGTGGGTTTAGTAACACTTTAAATTGGCTAGAAAGAGGAGACAAACATAACTGAGTGGCTATCACAGCAGTAATGAAAATGTGTCAATGACCAGTAGGCATATTAGCTGTAGAATGCTCTTTAAAACGGTAGTAAAGTCACTTAATAATGTTAATAAATTGTGCCCCTCTGCAGGTTTAAGTCCTATTGTACTAGTATGCAGTGACTTGTACTAATATGAGAGATTTACCTACCAACAGAGACCTCAAGTGCTGGGCTGTGATGGCTCTCCTTGGTCCCCAGTGCTTCCTTGTTAACCCGGTCTTCCCTCTGGGTTCCGAAACTTCGGCCGATTGAACGGCCGGGCTGTAGTGCATGCACACGGGACTCACTTAATCATGGCACAGAGAGAAGGCTGTAAATGCAGTTTGATCTGCACGTGCGCAGCTCAGATTGCATTATGGCAGATTTTTTAATTCTTGGGTTTACTACCACTTTAGTGCAACATGACCAGACTTCATTCAATTTTGTTGGGCATCCTCTATTACTTTAAATGTGTCCTGGTAAAGGAGAGTTCCCCCAAGTACTACCAGATGTGGACGGAGGGAGGGGAGGGTTTTTTCCAATGTAGTGTGATGGTTTTTCTGGCGCTAAATAATGGTAAGCCAATAAGTGTTCATTTAGCATTCGTGGCCAATTCATCAACCGAGGAAGCGGATTCTAGGTGAAGGAGTAAAGGAGGTTTGGGTGATAGTTTTGATTTTGCCCCCTATGTTGTTCCAATAATAAGAGATTGTTGGACATGTTTAGAAGACATGAGAAAAGTCTCCCACTGGAGGATCACTACTCTTCTTGGCTTCTTATGGTTGTCAGTCTTTAGACATCTTTGTTGGCCGGCACAGGATGATGCATGAGTCAGTCATCCCGGCAAACTGGAATTGTGCCGGGACAGTTCAACACAAGACTGTTTATAAGCTTTGTAATTTGACTTTAAGTGACTTTGTAACTGGATTATTTGAGGGTATTATCCCTGGCTTTGAAGATGGGCCAACTGCTAGAGTCAGAAAGAAGTCTCAGATCAAATCACTTTTGGATAATTTATTAACATGAGATCTGCCTATCTGTGGTCTTCTTTTGGCTATAATATTGTATTATTTAAATTACAAATGTTGATGTTAATATAGTAAAGAGTGATCCATGAATATAAAATTCAATTAAACGTGTCAAGTACATGCATACTGTAAAGGAAGTAATAATACATGATCACCATGTACTGTTCTGTTCCCTTAAAGCCTCCTTATTAAAAATATTCCCAATTATTTTTTGTATGTTCGGCATTGGGGTGGATTTATCATCAGTCACAGGCAAATTGCCTCTCCCTTTGGAGATTTTCTGCTTTGCATAGATTACATCCTATCAGAACAGAACAGTAGCAATCATAAATAATAAATCAAATAAAACACAGAAACGCTTAAGATGAACCTCCCCTGTCACTGGTAAATGGTGTCTTTAAAATATAATGTATTAAAATTTAAACATGAAAAAATTTAAACGTTTTCACATTCCTAAACACGAGCTATACTTTCATTTTCTGATGTTTTATTTAAATGTAATTGCCTGATCAATCACGGGAGTTTTTTTTTTCTATCCTCAAAATGACTGAACTTTAATCCTAAATTATAAAGTGTCTCTAAAGCCAGAAGTCTTTTTTACTTTATTTGCCTTCCAATGTCATGTGTCACCCCCACCCCACTCCCTAAGCACTTACCCAACACCAATTTCGATCCAGCGCTGTCCCCGCTACCAGCTCCATTCTGCTCTCTCTCTCTGCATTCACAGGCTTGGCTAAGAGCAACTGGAGCCATTGGCTTTTGCTGCTGTCAGTCAAATCCAATAATTAGGGAGCAGAGCCAAGCCACGCTGTGTGTGTCAAGAGATGCACATAGTCCACCTCAGGATCAAGCCTGCACAAATGCCCCCATAGCAAGTGACTTGCTATGGGGGCACTTGGAGAAGAGTAGGGTTGGACTCGAACATCGGCTGTTCGATCGTTCGCCGAAGATCGAACATTATGGGCCGTTCGCGCCAAATTCGAGCGGCGCGTCACGGCCCATAATCCACTGCGTCATCGCAGTGCATTGCTGGCTGATGATTTACCAAGCATGCACTATGACCCTCATGCTTTGGCCAATCACAGCGCCGTAAGCAAAGAGAGCCATAATTGGCCAAAAGCAGGGTGCCTTTGGCCAATTATGGCTCAGGGTGTTAAGTCCACGCCCCACACTATATAAGGCTGCCTGCACGTCGGCCTTATGTAGTGTGTTCTGGCGGAGATAGAGAGAGAGAGAGAGAGAGAGAGAGAGAGTGTCAGAGAGAGAGTGTCATTTACTTTACTTTACTTTGAGCAGGCAGGCGTTTCAGTTAGCTGCAAACACAGTGTATTTAGTATATATATGCATCTTGGTTTTGTGTATATATATATATATATATATATATATGTATATATATATATATAAACTGTATCCAGTTTAGCTAGATCTCATTGCAGACCGTTCCTGGTGTACTGGTTCTAAAATACTTCAGGCAGGCAATTGATTCAGTTAGCTGCAGTGTATTTAGTATATATATGCATCCCCATTTTGTGTGTATATTAGACATGTGCACTGCCAAAAAATTCGTTAGTTTTCGTTTTCGTTCAATTGGTTTTTTTTTTTTTTTTCGTTTTTCGGGTCATTCGTTATGATCGCAATTCGTAAATTCGTAAATTTGTACATTCATAAATTTATACATTCGTAAATTTGTACATTCGTAAATTTGTACATTCGTAAATTTATACATTCGTAAATTTGTACATTCGTAAATTTGTACATTCGTAAATTTATACATTCGTAAATTCGTACATTCGTAAATTTATACATTCGTAAATTTATACATTCGTAATTTCGGAAATTTGGAAATTCGATATTTTCGAAAACCCGAAAATTTGAAAATCTGAAAAAATAACTATTAAATTATAGTTGTAATTTCCTTTCAAATTTGGCTGTTAGCGAACGTAACGAATACAAATTTATCTGAAGTTACGCATAACCTGAAATAATAAATGCCGCATCTAAACAAATGGAACGGAACAAATTAATAATAATAATAATAATAAAACGTTTTTATCATTATTATTGTTATTTATTATTATTATTAATTCATTACGTTCCATTCGTTTAGATACGGCATTCATTATGTCGGAAAACAATTCGTAACTTCGTTAAGTTCACTAACAGCCAAATTTGAAAGGAAATTACAATACCTATAATTGAATAGTTAGTAATAGTTAAGTTATTAGTTAATTATTATTTCAGATTTCCGAATTTACTAATTTACGATTGTACGAATGTACAAATTTACGAATGTACGAATATTCGGAAATTCGTAAATTCAAATTTACGAATTTCCGGATAGTTGTACATTCGTAAATTTGTGCATTGGTAAATTCGTATATTCGTAAATTTGAATTTACGAATATTCGTTAAAATTCGTTAAATGAGTTTTCGTTAATTCGGATATTTCCGAATTAACGAATTTGTCGAAATTCGTTAAAAAACGAATTCGGAACGAAATGAATTGCACATGTCTAGTATATAGTGCAGTCCGTGTAGTATATATAATACCGTAGAGAGTATATAGTGGATACCGTGTAGTGTATATATATTACAGTGGAGAGTATATAGTGCAGTCCGTGTAGTATAAAAAAGCTCCATCTCCATGGGAGGCTTCCCGTTGACTGCTGTCACTTGACTTTGACAGCTGTTATATAGGCAAGGGCGGGACCACCTGGTAACTTACCCGAGTGACCCCGACTCCCTTCTGACGTCATGTGACATCAGAGGGGATGGGGTCATCCGGTCATGTCAGCGGATGGCCCCGCCCTTGCCTATATATGAGCTGTCAAAGTGAAAAGACAGCAGTCGCCGGGCGGAGTATTTGTATTTTTTGCTATTTTTCGGGTCCGTTGGGGGGCGTAGTTGACAATGGATTTATATTGCGGGACCCTTTTTTTTCTTTTTTAATAAAGGAATTGTCAAAAACTGTCTCTTCTGGTTTTTACTTTTTGACTTTTTTTTGGTGAATGGGTAGGGGTACAATTTACCCAAAACCCATTGACATGGAGGGGAGGGGGCGGGGATCTGGGGGCCCCCTTGTCAAAGGGGGCTTAAAGATTCCGATAAGCCCCCCCGCCCGCAGACCCGACAACCACCGGCCAGGGTTGTCGGGAAGAGGCTCTTGTCCCCATCAACATGGGGACAAGGTGCATTGGGGTGGGAGGCGCAGAGCCCCCCTGCCCCAAAGCACCCACCGGCCCCCCACATGAGGGCATATGGCCTGGTATGGTTTAGGAGGGGGGGCGCTCGCTCATCCCCCCCTATCCTGACCTCTAGGCTGCATGCTCGGATAAGGGTCTGGTATCGATTTTGGGGGGGGGGACCCCATACCATTTTTTTCTTGATTCTTCATCTATATTGCCGGGAGCCGGCAATACATTACAGCCGCGAGCAAGTTTAAATTAAATTTTTTCCTTTAGAAATGTAATTATTGCTGTAGCACACGTCGGACAGATGTGCCACTTTACAGGCAGACTAAGGGGACTCCCCAGGCACAATATTTAAAGGAATATTTCATTTTTATTGTTTAACTTTAAGCATTAATAAAATCACTGCTCCTGAAAAAACGTTTTTTTTTTAAACTTTTTTTTTGCATTGATACATGTGCCCTAGGGCAGTACCCGGGTCCTCATACACTTTTTTTTTTTTTTTAACAGAGATTTTATTAGACAAATCAGCATTAAAATACAACCAGTAAATAACACATCCACCAGTAGAGAGCAAACAAATAGGATAATGCGTCACATCCGGGGGGTCACACCCCTCTCATTTGTTGCTAAATGCAAATAATCAACAAACATTGGCCCAACCCTGGTCATGCATAAACCGACTCTAGTTCACCCCTCCCCGGCCACACAACAACCCTGATTAGCAGTAAAGTCCAGGGACCAAGAGGGGCGGGGGGAGCCACCTCCAACAAACAGCCCAGTCAGTCACACCCAGGGGGAGGTTCCAAGTCAGAGCGAGTGGTCTGCCATGAAGACCAAATTTTGTCGAACTTCGCGGGGCACTGTCTACTCTCATAAGTCAATTTATATAGAGGAAGTACTGAGTCGACTGAGCGCTGCCAGGCGGCGCATGTGGGGGGGTCCTCAGACTTCCACTTGAGCAGGATTTCCCGCCTAGCATAAAATAGTGAGAAGGTCAGGCAGAGTTTACAATATCTATCCCCTTCCACGTCCTCCATATGATTCAGCAGTAGGATCTTGGGGTCAGTCGGCACGTTTAAGCCAGTCACGTCAGTCAGTCTGGAAGCCACATCTACCCAATAGGGCTGGAGTTTCGGACACGACCAGACCATGTGCCAAAACGTACCTATCTCCTGCCTGCATCTCTGACAATTGGGATCTCGCTGCGGGTAAATACGTGCCAGCCTCTGCGGGGTGTAGTAGGCTCTGTGGAAAAATTTTATTTGTATAAACCTATCCTTTGCAGCTATCATAACAGGGATATAAGATGCGAGGCAATCCCTGCACTCCTCCTCGTCCAGCGACGGAATATCAGCCCTCCATTCCTCCCACGGCTTAGTAAGCTTGGCATCATACTGTACCGTGAGGTATAGGTATAGGGACGAGGGGGGGCGGTCCATGAGAGCGGAGGATAAGAGTCGCTCAATAGAGTCTGACTCCAGGGTTATAGGCTCCGGGAATTGGGCCTCAAAAGCATGTCTCAGCTGCCAGTACCTAAATTGGAAAGAGACCGGCAGGAGATACGCCTGCCTGAGTTCCTGGAAAGGCATAATCGTACCCGCTTTCACTATATGTTTCAGAGTAACGATTCCCTTTTTTGCCCACAGGGATGGATCTGGGATACTATTCATGCGAGGCAGCATAGGGTTAGCCCACAAGGGCATATGCGGGGATACCAAGTTGGGTCGCCGGTACATTAGTCGAGCCTCCTGCCAGACCTTGACTGTGGTCCGCATGAGGGTCGTCATACAGGGGCTGGCCCTGAGGCCACGAAACGGTAGATTGCTCAAGGCCGCATAAGAGCCCAAAATAGCTGCCTCAAGTGTGACCGCCGGATTTTGTCTGGGCTGGGAGAACCACCATCTCACCGTAACCAGGACAGCTGCCCAGTAGTAAAGCAAAAAGTTAGGGAGCGCCAGTCCACCTCCGGACAAAGACAAATACAAGATCTTCCTCGCCACCCGGGGGGGTCTCGTAGCCCAGACAAAAGAGATCAGCAAGCTGTCCAACCTTCGGAAGAATGACCTAGGGATATATGAGGGGGTATTGCGAAAGAAGTACAGGAATTTCGGGAGAAAGACCATCTTCAAAAGGTTGACTCTACCCACTGGCATCAGAGGGAGGGACCGCCACACCGCGCACTTGGTCACTAGTTGGGTCATGAGTGGTTGTATGTTTTTGCCAACATAGTCGCTGATCTTGCCGCTAATCTTGATGCCCAGGTATGTAAACTCATCTATCCATTTGAGCTGCGTTCGTGTCGTGGGACGCGGGGTCGAGGGACATAGGGGAAACAAGACCGATTTGTCCCAGTTGATGCGAATACCGGAGTAGCCCCCAAATTGATCAATCAGATCTAAAGCCACCTGCAGGGATGAAGAGGCATCCGCCAGGTATAGCAGGGCATCATCCGCATACAGAGACAGCTTTTCTTCAATTGGGCCTATTTTCAATCCCCGGGCCCTCGTCTCAGCTCTCAACAGGATGGCCAGTGGTTCCATAGCAAGGGCAAATAAACCCGGGGAGAGGGGGCACCCCTGTCTCGTGCCGCGACCCAAGGGGAAGACGTCTGATAGGCAGCCGTTGGTCCGAATTCTAGCAGATGGGGAGCTGTATAACATGCGTACCCATTTCAGGAAGCCTGGCCCAAACCCGAAGCTGTCGAGCACCCCCCAGAGGTAGCCCCATTCCACAGAGTCAAAGGCCTTCTCTGCGTCAAGTGAGGCCACCACTCCCGTTGACCCCTCACCAGCCCCATCAACGTGGGTGAGGAGGCGTCTAATGTTAATATCCGTTTCCCTACCTGGCATAAAGCCTGTTTGATCCGAGTGTACCAGGGCAGTAATGACAGAGTTCAGTCTTGTTGCCAAGATCTTGGCCAGGATCTTCGCATCAACGTTCAGCAACGAGATAGGGCGATACGAGGAACAGAGGGAAGGGTCCTTCCTCGGCTTCGGGATCACCACTATGACCGCCTCACCCATGGAAACAGGGAGCTCTCCCTGTTGCGCGGACACCACGAACAGGGAATGTAGTCTGGGCACTAGTTCGTCTGCATAGTGTTTGTAGAACTCTACAGGAATTCCATCAGGCCCGGGCGTCTTGCCAGATTGCATAGATTTAAGGGCCCGCTGGATCTCCTGCACCGTGACAGGGGCGTCGAGCCGCTCTCGGTAGGTCGCCGTAAGGACCGGAATGTCAATGTCCCCCAAATACTTCACCAGGTCCTCATCACCATAATCCACCCTTGAGCCATAGAGTGCACGATAGAAGTCGGCAAAGCACTGATTAATACCCCCGGGAGAGCTTACCAGCTCCCCCGTGGGGCCCCTAATATGGGAGACACTGACCCCCCCTCCTGCTCCCTGGAAAGCCAAGCCAGCATCCTACCCGACCTCTCCCCCTGTTCAAAAATCCTATGGGACTGAGCGAGTAGCTTTTTTTGGGTAAGTGAGGTACGGATACTAAGGACTTCCCCCGTCAGGAGCTGCAGGTGGGCATATTGTTGGGGGTCACGGGTCCTAATAAAGGTCTCTTCTGCACTGGTAACCTCCCTTTCCGCCCTCACTAAGTCTGCGCTGCGTTCCCTACTAACTCTGGCAATAATGGTCTGGTAGTGTCCTCTCGTGGAGGCTTTAAAGGCATCCCATACAGTCCCGGCCCCCGCCGTGCCCTCATTGTCCGCCCAATAACCGGTCAGTTCAGTTTGGAACTGGTCGTCCACAGAGGTGTCCGAGATCCAAAACCTGGACAGTCTCCACAGGCGAACAGGATGGCCCCTAGAGAAATCCAGCGCCAAAAGCAATGGTGCGTGATCTGAGATCCCCCTAGGCAGGATCCGCACATCCGTAACCCTTTGCAGGACCGGTCTGCCCGCATATACCAGATCTATGCGGGAGAACGTCCTGTGGGAGGCCGAGTGGCAGGTGTAAGCCAAGTCCCGAGGATGCTTCCACCTCCACACGTCCGTCAGCCCATAGGTGTCAGCCCAGTCAGCCAACCCAGAGTAGTGTCGACCTCCAGGCGTCAGGCGATCCATATCTGGATCAGGAACCAAGTTAAAATCCCCCAAAAACACAGTATTATCAGAGGTGAACTCGGCCACCCTGCTCGTTATGTGGTTCAGCAGCAACAGGGAGGCTGGCGGGGGAAGGTATAGACCCACTATGGTCCAGGTCAGCGAATGAATCACGGCATGAATTATGACGTATCTACCATCAGGATCGAGAATCAGGTCCAGGAGCCGGAAAGGGAGGGACTTTAACACTAGTATACTGACCCCTCTAGAAAAGCTAGAAGAGGTAGAGTGATAGTGGTGGCCCACCCATGGCTTTTTAAGTGAGAGAATTCTACTCCCCATGAGGTGCGTTTCCTGTAGGACACAAATATGCGGGTTATAAGACTTAATAAATTGGAACACCAGGGAGCGTTTGGTCGGGGAATTCAACCCCCTGGTGTTCCACGATAGGATATTAACTGCTGACATGAACCGTCAGATTGATAGGGGGGATAGGATGACACCGCATGACTCCCGGACCTGACCCCCAGACCCAGGATGTATACATCTGGAAACAGAGCAATGCTGAAGTATCAACGTTTTGAATGTAAAGCAAAAACATAATGGAAACAAAAACAACAAAAAGAAAAAAACAGATCAGAACAAGAAAAAAAACCCCAGTAGGGCAACAATCCCCACCCCCCACCCCACCCAACCCCCTAAAACTGAGGAGGGTATCCATCCCAAACAATAACAGCTCGCCGGCTGCAAAGGGGGTTCCGTGCAAGAGGCGAACTCAGCCCCCCGGATAAATTCTGGGGGGGGCCGAGCAACTGTCTGAGCGACTCTCTAAGTGCGAGACTTCCGCTGGTAATGCAACAAGCTGTAAGGGACAGGGGTTCAGGAGGATGGAAGCGGACAGGAACGCGTCCCAGCAGTAAAGTCGATCCAGTGACCCCCATACACTTTTTATGGCAATAACTTGCATATTAGGCCTCGTACACACGGCCGAGATTCTCGTTGAAAAAAACATGTCGTTTTTTTCTACGAGATTCTTGGACAAGAAACTTGTCCCGGCCGAGTGCACACACGCTCGTTTCAAAGAACCCGCGGTTCTTTGAAAGGAGTGTACGCGGTGACGTCATCGACTACGTCGAGCATGCGCTCGTCACATTCGATGCCGTCGCCGCCATCTTGGTATACCCTACGTATGCCTAGGAAGCTACCGCGCATGCGTCGAATTCATTTCGAACATGCGCGGGCTTCCCGGCTGACAGGTAAGTGTACACACACTCACTTTTCTCGTCGAGAAACATGCCGAGGAGAATCTCGACGAGAAAATAGAGAGCAGGTTCTCTATTTTCTCGTCAAGGTTTCTTGTCGTTTTTCTCGACGAGAAACCCGATAGCAGCGTACACACGACCGATTTACTCGGCAAGACCTCTCTGCCAGCAAGTTTCTTGCTGGTTCTTGCCGAGAAAATCGGTCGTGTGTACGAGGCCTAAGCCTTTAAAATTAGGACTTTTGATTTTTCATGTTCCTGTCCCATAGACTTTAATAGGGTTCGCATGTTCGCTAGAACTTTTTGCCTGTTCGAGGTGATCTGGTGCGAATCGAACTGGGTGAGGGGGGATGTTTGGCCCATCCCTAAAGATAATGCAGAAAGACTTGAGATAGTTGATGCTGAGCATTGTTGCCTTTCCCTTTTCATCTCCTGTGCTATCACTTTCTTGTATGAGGTCACCATAGGCATCCGCAGGTGGTGTGCCAGGTGTGCCTGGGCACACCCTGATCACTGCGTGCAGTGCAGATTCCCTCATTGCTTGGGCTTCACCCTGTGTTGCACTCCCAGAATGGATTGTAGGGAAGGAACACAGCGAAAACACTCACTCATTGTGTTCATTCATAACTGAAGCATAGTAAACTATGTTTACTATGCTTCAGTTTGTGAATGAACAGAAAGCCACTCAGCCCAGAGCCATTCCCATTCATTCACTGTCCAATGCAGCTGAAGCTGAGGCATGTGTGTTTGAGCTTTGGGGTACACATCCTAATGCAATAGGCTGCACACACCTATAGAGGTCACACAACCAGATTCAAGAGAATAATGGGGGAAGATCGCTGCAAGCCTTCAGAGGCTTCCCTTTGAAACTCTTATTTGGCATATCTGAATGCACCTCACTACTTTTCAATGCTCTGCACGTGCTGTATATATAAAAAAAAATTGCAGAGCTTTTTATACTGTGAAATAGCATGCATGTTTGTGTAGCACCCTTCTAGAAAGGTGCTAGCATAGTTATATAGCTGTTAGATTGTGTTTTTGATGCAGTGCAGCTGCAATTATTTGGTAGGCAAAAGCATACTCTACCCAGTGAAGCTGTAATCTGCTAGTTAGGTCTGCTCAGTGAAGAAAAGTTTATGGGTAGTAGGTTTGAAGCTATGCAGATGGCATAGCTTATCGCCGGCAATTCTTTTTTTTACATTCAGCTGTCAGCAGGGAAGCCCACTGACAGCTGATGACTCATTGGTTGTTAAGGATGCAGCGGCCTGCTTCCCAGCTGGGGCTGTTTCTCTGCTAAAGGTTCAGGCCGACTTTGCCTCATTGAGGGGCCAATGGACGGGACCATGTATTGTAAAAGACGGGTCGTGGATGGGTCTTCCAGCATGACAATGACCCAAAACATACCACCAAGGCAAAAAAGGAGTGGCTCAAGAAGAAGCACATTAATGTCATGGAGTGGCCTAGCCAGTCTCCAGACCTTCATTCTATAGAAAATGTATGGAGGGAGCTGAAACTTTGTGTTCCCAAGCAAAAGCTAAGAAACCTTAAAGGGGTTGTAAACCTTCATGTTTTTTCACCTTAATGCATCCTATGCATTAAGGTGAAAAAACACCTTGCACTGTCCGGCCCCCCAGCCCCCCCCCCCCCCCTTTTACTTACCTGAGCCCCGAATTTCCGGGGGGGCCAATGGCTCCTGCTGCTCTTAGCCAAGCCCATGAATGCAGGAAGAGAGAGCAGAACCTCCTCTTCTGAGGTCCCCTGCTTGTGCTCTGGGCTCCTCCTCTTCTCTAGGGATGAGCCGAACACCTTCCGGTTCGGTTCGCATCCAGAACATGCGAACCGACCGAAAGTTCGGGCGAACATTCGAACACCGTTAAAGTCTATGGGACTCGAATGTGAGAAATCAAAAGTGCAAATTTGAAAGGCTAATATGCAAGTTATTGTCATAAAAAGGGTTTGGGGCCCCAAGTCCTGCCCCAGGGTACATGTATCAATGCAAAAAAAAAGTTTTAAAAACTGCCTTTTTTTCGTGAGCAGTGATATTAATGATGCTAAAAGTGAAAAAATAAAAGTGAAATATTCCTTTAAATATCGTACCTGGGGGGTGTCTATAGTATGCCTGTAAAGTGGCACGTGTTTCCCGTGTTTAGAACAGTCCCTGCACAAAATTACATTTATAAAGGAATAAAAGTAATTTAAAACTGCTTCCAGCTTTAAAGGGGTTGTAAAGGTTTGTTTTTTATTTTCTAAATAGGTTCCTTTAAGCTAGTGCATTGTTGGCTCACTTACCTTTTCCTTTGATTTACCTTCTAAATGTTTTATTTCTTTGTCTGAATTTCTCACTTCCTGTTTCTCCTCACTAAACTTCACACCATCATCCGAGTGGTGTGGAGTCAGCCAGAACAGCTTACTGAACAGCTTACTGAGGAGGAACAGGAAGTGAGAAATTCAGACAAAGAAAACAAAGAAAAAAACCATTTAGAAGGTAAATCAAAGGAAAAGGTAAGTAAACCAACAATGCACTAGCTTAAAGGAACCTATTTAGAAAGAAACAAACAAACCTTTACAACCCCTTTAATGTAATGTCGGGTCCCGGCAATATGGATGAAAATCATTGAGAAAAATGGCATGGGTACCCCCCCCCCCCCAGCCCATTACCAGGCCCTTTGGGTTTTGTATGGATATTAAGGGGAACCCCACACCCAAATTAAAAAAAGAAAAGGCGTGGGGCCCCCAGGCCCTATATACTCTGAACAGCAGTATACAGGCGGTGCAAACAAGACAGGGACTGTAGGTTTGTTCTTAAGTAGAATCTGTTTGTAATTTGGAACAGGTACATTTTGTAAGTGTAGCTCCAGCAAAAATCTATTTTAAAGCTTTTTGGATAACATAGGGGAGGGTTATCACCCCTGTAACATTTGTTTTGCTGTCTGTGCCCCTGTTCAGAAGATTTCACCTTACTTTCTGTCCCAATGACAATTGGATTTGGAAAATTTGGGGTTTTCAGGGAAACAAGGATTGGTGATAAAGCATCAGTGGAGACACCTTTTTCCCATATTAACTCTTTCAGGAGAGAATTTCCCTTCCTAGGGGTAGATTTCCTCTCACTTCCTGTTGTCTCCCTCCGTTTGTAAGTAGGAGTCATTTGTAAGTCGGATGTTTGAAAGTAGGGGACCGCCTGTATATACTATACGACCTGCCCTATATACTCTGCAGAAATTTGGGCCTTAGGTGTTGGTGGTACCAGAACACTGTAATCCCTCACAGTTACTCTTGGTGGGCGCTGGAATGGGCCCTGCTGTGAAATATTATATCAAGAATTGTAATTACATGCCCCTGTTGAACAGGGGTAGAAAAATTGGGCCTTTGATGGTGGTGCCACAACACTGTAAGCCCTCACAGTTACTCTTGGTGGGCGCTGGAACGGACCCTGTTGTGAAAAATTATATCAAGAATTGTAATTACATGACCCTGTTGAACAGGGGTAGAAAAATTGGGCCTTTGGTGGTGGTGCCACAACACTGTAAGCCCTCACATTTACTCTTGGTGGGCGCAGGAACGAGCCCTGCTGAAAAATATTACAGCAAAAATTGTAATTACACGCCCCTGTTAAACAGGGGCAGAAAAATTGTGCTTTAGGCACTGGTGCCACAACACTGCAACCCCTCACAGATACTCTAGTTGAGCGCAGGAATGAGCCCTGCTGCAAAATATTACAGCAAAAATTGTAATTACACGCCCCTGTTAAACAGGGGCAGAAAAATTGGGCCTTAGCCACTGGTGGTGGTGCCCAGAAACAAAAATGTTCTTAGAAGCTATCAACATGAACATTGCGGAGGAATAGGATAGTCACTCAGCATAACAGGATAGTCACTCAGCATAGGCAGTCTTGAAGGGATCTCACATTCATAAAAAAATTAATCAGTTACATCAGCATCAGGTGCTTGGTAGCTGGTGATCCAAGACTGATTCATTTTTATGAAGGTTAGCCGATTAAGCGAGTCGGTGGACAGGCGCACTCTGTGATCGGTTACAAAGCCTCCAGCAGCACTGAATGTGCGTTCCGAAAGAACGCTGGATGCAGGACAGGTCAGTAGCTCAATTGCATACTGTGCAAGCTCTGGCCAGTGATCCATCCTCAAGACCCAGTAACATAGTGGATTTTCGGTTGGAAAGGCCTCCAAGTCTGATCTTGCCCCTAGGTATTCCTGCACCATGTAAATCAGACGCTGGCGATGGTTGCTGGAACCGATCAGACCTTGGGGCTGCGGACTAAAAAATTGTCTGTGACTGACCGAAGCCTTAGCAACACGTTGTCCAGGACCAGGAATTTGTAACCTCCCAGGCTCTGGAAACGCGTTGCACAAACCTTTCTGCAAGGCCTCCCGAAGATGTTTCATCCTCTGCTCCCTCTGCGCCGGCTGGAAAAGTTCCGCAACCTTACCCTTGTAACGTGGATCAAGAAGGGTTGCCAGCCAGTAATGATCCCTCTGCTTGATACCACAAATCCGAGGGTCCTTTTGCAGGCTTTGCAGGATCAGGGAGGCCATGCACCGTAGGTTTGCTGAGGCATTCGGTCCGGAGTCCTCTGGGTCACTAAGGACGACATGATCCGCAGCCACCTCTTCCAAGCCACGTACAAGTCCATGGGTTTCTGGGGACTGTAAACGATCCCTTGAAGACTGCTGCTGATGCTGAGTGCTAGGCTCCCCCTCCATGCTGACACAATCCTCATCCTCCTCCTCCTCTTCCTGTGTGAGCGGCGGGCCCGCAGGAATACTGTCTGGATAAAGGGGGCCTTGAGAGGTAAGGAAGTCCTCCTCTTCCTCCCTCTGTTCTGCCTCAAGTGCCCTGTTCATTATTCCACGCAGCGTGTGCTCCAACAGGAAGACAAGAGGGATAGTATCACTGATGCATGCACTGTCACTGCTCACCATCCTCGTGGCCTCCTCAAATGGTGACAGGACAGTGCATGCATCCTTGATCATTACCCACTGGCGTGGCGAAAAAAATCAAAGCTCCCCTGACCCTGTCCTGGTGCCATAGTCGCACAGGTACTGATTGATGGCCCTCTGCTCCGTGTGCAGCTGCTGCAGCATTGCCAACGTTGAGTTCCACCTGGTGGGCATGTCACAGATGAGGCGGTTCTTGGGCAGGTTGCATTCCTTTTGAAGGTCAGCCAGCTGAGCACTGGCACTATATGACCGGCGAAAATGCCCACAGACTTTTCTGGCCTGCCTCAGGAGATCCTGTAAGCCCGGGTACCTGTACAAGAACCGCTGCACCACCAAATTAAGGACGTGAGCCAAACAGGGCACATGGGTCAAGTGTCCCTGTTGGAAGGCGGAGAGGAGGTTGGTGCCATTGTCGCAAACTACCATTCCTGGCTGAAGCTGGCGAGGCGTCAACCACCTCTGAGCCTGCCCCTGCAGAGCTGACAGAATCTCTGCCCTAGTGTGGCTCCTGTCCCCTAAACAGACCAACTCAAGCACCGCATGACATCTTTTTGCCTGAGTGCTTGCGTAGCCCCTTGAAACGCCTACGAAGCACCGCTGGTTCCAAGGAAAAATCTGCACAGGAAGAGGCCATAGAGGAAGAAGAAGAGGAGGGGGTGGAGGAGAGAGGTGTTGCAGAATCACCACTACCAGCATTTTGGAGGCATGGTGGCTGACCAAGCTCCAACAATACTGCACCCTGTCCTGCATCCTTCCCAGCTGCCATGAGAGATACCCAGTGCACCGTGAAAGAAAGGTAACGTCCCTGTCCATGCCTGGTGGACCATGAGTCAGCGGTAAAATGCACCTTACCGCTGACCACCCTGTCCAGGGAGGCCAAGACATTGCCTTCCACATATCGGTAGAGAGCCGGAATCGCCTTCCGTGAAAAAAAGTGATGTTTGGAAACCTGCCACTGAGGTACCGCACATTCCACAAATTCACGAAAAGGGGGCAGAGTCTACCAGCTGAAAAGTCAGCACTTGGAGTGCTAGCAATTTAGCCAAGCTAGCATTCAGCTGCTGGGCATGTAGATGGCTGGCACCGAATTTCTTTCGCCGGTTTAGCAACTGGGGTAGGGGAATTTGTCTGCTACAATCAGACGTTGGTGTAGCGATAGCAGATTGCCCGCAAGTACTTGGCACACCTATTTCTACAGTTTCATTTCTCTCAGTGCAGGTTTCTGAGAGGAATAAAGGTATAGTGGGGTTGGAGATCACAGCTGATGAGGAGCAAGGAGAGGTCCGCCTTGTTCTTTGGTGTGGGTCTTTTAAGTACTGTTGCCAACGGACTGCATGGGAGCTTGACATATGTCTGGTCAAGCACGTGGTGCCCAAGCGGCTACTGTTTTGGCCAAGCTTGATACGCTTCAGACATATGTTGCAAACAGCAACGGTGCGATCTGCTGCACACGTCTCAAAAAAGGGCCACACTTATAAAACGTTTGGAAAAATGTGCAGAGTTAGCAGCGCTCTGCACATGCGGAGCTTTGCGGTGTGATGCAGTCGGTTGGCTGCCCTTAAGCTTGCCCCTGGAGGGCATCCTGCCTCGTTAGAGATGTTATATATATATATATATATATATATATATATACAAAGCTGGGATGTGTATATATATATATATATATATATACTGAATACACTGCAGCTAACTGAATCAACTGCCTGCCTGAAGTATTTTAGAACCAGTATACCAGGAACGGTCTGCAGTGAGATCTAGCTAAACTGGATGCATATATATATACACTAGACATGTGCAATTCCTTTCGTTCCGAATTCGTTTTTTAACGAATTTCGACAAATTCGTTAATTCGGAAATATCCGAATTAACGAAAACTCATTTAACGAATTTTAACGAATATTCGTAAATTCAAATTTACGAATATACGAATTTACCAATGCACGAATTTACGAATGTACAACTATCCGGAAATTCGTAAATTTGAATTTACGAATTTCCGAATATTCGTACATTCGTAAATTTGTACATTCGTACAATCGTAAATTAGTAAATTCGGAAATCTGAAATAATAATTAACTAATAACTTAACTATTACTAACTATTCAATTATAGGTATTGTAATTTCCTTTCAAATTTGGCTGTTAGTGAACTTAACAAAGTTACGAATTGTTTTCCGACATAATGAATGCCGTATCTAAACGAATGGAACGTAATGAATTAATAATAATAATAAATAACAATAATAAAAACGTTTTATTATTATTATTATTAATTTGTTCCGTTCCATTTGTTTAGATGCGGCATTTGTTATTTCAGGTTATGCGTAACTTCAGATAAATTTGTATTCGTTACGTTCGCTAACAGCCAAATTTGAAAGGAAATTACAACTATAATTTAATAGTTATTTTTTCAGATTTTCTAATTTTCGGGTTTTCGAAAATATCGAATTTCCAAATTTCCGAAATTACGAATGTATAAATTTACGAATGTATAAATTTACGAATGTACGAATTTACGAATGTATAAATTTACGAATGTACAAATTTACGAATGTACAAATTTACGAATGTACACATTTACGAATGTACAAATTTACGAATGTACAAATTTACGAATTTACGAATTGCGATCATAACGAATGACCCGAAAAACGAAAAAAAAAAAAAAAACGAATTGAACGAAAACGAAAACTAACGAATTTTTTGGCAGTGCACATTAGACATGTGCAATTCGTTTCGTTCCGAATTCGTTTTTTAACGAATTTCGACAAATTCGTTAATTCGGAAATATCCGAATTAACGAAAACTCATTTAACGAATTTTAACGAATATTCGTAAATTCAAATTTACGAATGTACGAATTTACGAATATACGAATTTACCAATGCACGAATTTACGAATGTACAACTATCCGGAAATTCGTAAATTTGAATTTACGAATTTCCGAATATTCGTACATTCGTAAATTTGTACATTCGTACAATCGTAAATTAGTAAATTCGGAAATCTGAAATAATAATTAACTAATAACTTAACTATTACTAACTATTCAATTATAGGTATTGTAATTTCCTTTCAAATTTGGCTGTTAGTGAACTTAACGAAGTTACGAATTGTTTTCCGACATAATGAATGCCGTATCTAAACGAATGGAACGTAATGAATTAATAATAATAATAAATAACAATAATAATGATAAAAACGTTTTATTATTATTATTATTATTAATTTGTTCCGTTCCATTTGTTTAGATGCGGCATTTATTATTTCAGGTTATGCGTAACTTCAGATAAATTTGTATTCGTTACGTTCGCTAACAGCCAAATTTGAAAGGAAATTACAACTATAATTTAATAGTTATTTTTTCAGATTTTCAAATTTTCGGGTTTTCGAAAATATCGAATTTCCAAATTTCCGAAATTACGAATGTATAAATTTACGAATGTATAAATTTACGAATGTACGAATTTACGAATGTATAAATTTACGAATGTACAAATTTACGAATGTACAAATTTACGAATGTATAAATTTACGAATGTATAAATTTACGAATGTACGAATTTACGAATGTACAAATTTACGAATGTACAAATTTACGAATGTACAAAATTACGAATGTATAAATTTACGAATGTACAAATTTACGAATTTACGAATTGCGATCATAACGAATGACCCGAAAAACGAAAAAAACAAAAAACGAATGAAACGAAAACGAAAACTAACGAATTTTTTGGCAGTGCACATGTCTACTATATACTCTCCACTGTTCCTTTCTAATGTTCACTCCTCTCTCCTCCTGCACATCGCTTCCTCTCTAATGTTCACTCCTCTCTCCTCCTGCACATCGCTTCCCCTCTAATGTTTACTCCTCTCTCCTCCTGCACATCGCTTCCTTTCTAATGTTCACTCCTCTCTCCTCCTACACATCACTTCCTCTCTAATGTTCACTCCTCTCTCCTGCTGCACATCGCTTCCTCTCTAATGTTCACTCCTCTCTCCTCCTGCACATCGCTTCTTGTCTAATGTTCACTCCTATCTCCTCCTGCACATCGCTTCCTCTCTAATGTTCACTCCTCTCTCCTCCTGCACATGGCTTCCTCTCTAATGTTTACTCCTCTCTCCTCCTGCACATCGCTTCCTCTCTAATGTTCACTCCTCTCTCCTCCTGCACATCGCTTCCTCTCTAATGTTCACTCCTCTCTCCTCCTGCACATCGCTTCCTCTCTAATGTTCACTCCTCTCTCCTCCTGCACATCGCCTCCTCTCTAATGTTCACTCCTCTCTCCTCCTGCACATCGCCTCCTCCCTAATGTTCACTCCTCTCTCCTCCTGCACATCGCTTCCTTTCTAATGTTCACTCCTCTCTCCTCCTACACATCGCTTCCTCTCTAATGTTCACTCCTCTCTCCTGCTGCACATCGCTTCCTCTCTAATGTTCACTCCTCTCTCCTCCTGCACATCGCTTCTTGTCTAATGTTCACTCCTATCTCCTCCTGCACATCGCTTCCTCTCTAATGTTCACTCCTCTCTCCTCCTGCACATGGCTTCCTCTCTAATGTTTACTCCTCTCTCCTCCTGCACATCGCTTCCTCTCTAATGTTCACTCCTCTCTCCTCCTGCACATCGCTTCCTCTCTAATGTTCACTCCTCTCTCCTCCTGCACATCGCTTCCTCTCTAATGTTCACTCCTCTCTCCTCCTGCACATCGCCTCCTCTCTAATGTTCACTCCTCTCTCCTCCTGCACATCGCTTCTTCTCAAATGTTCACTCCTCTCTCCTCCTACACATCGCTTCCTCTCTAATGTTCACTCCTCTCTCCTGCTGCACATCGCTTCCTCTCTAATGTTCACTCCTCTCTCCTCCTGCACATCGCTTCTTGTCTAATGTTCACTCCTATCTCCTCCTGCACATCGCTTCCTCTCTAATGTTCACTCCTCTCTCCTCCTGCACATGGCTTCCTCTCTAATGTTTACTCCTCTCTCCTCCTGCACATGGCTTCCTCTCTAATGTTCACTCCTCTCTCCTCCTGCACATCGCTTCCTCTCTAATGTTCACTCCTCTCTCCTCCTGCACATCGCTTCCTCTCTAATGTTCACTCCTCTCTCCTCCTGCACATCGCCTCCTCTCTAATGTTCACTCCTCTCTCCTCCTGCACATCGCCTCCTCCCTAATGTTCACTCCTCTCTCCTCCTGCACATCGCTTCCTTTCTAATGTTCACTCCTCTCTCCTCCTACACATCGCTTCCTCTCTAATGTTCACTCCTCTCTCCTGCTGCACATCGCTTCCTCTCTAATGTTCACTCCTCTCTCCTCCTGCACATCGCTTCTTGTCTAATGTTCACTCCTATCTCCTCCTGCACATCGCTTCCTCTCTAATGTTCACTCCTCTCTCCTCCTGCACATGGCTTCCTCTCTAATGTTTACTCCTCTCTCCTCCTGCACATCGCTTCCTCTCTAATGTTCACTCCTCTCTCCTCCTGCACATCACTTCCTCTTCTCTCTAATGTTCACTCCTCTCTCTTCCTGTACATCGCTTCCTCCCTAATGTTCACTCCTCTCTCCTCCTGCACATCGCTTCCTCTCTAATGTTCAGGCACAGCTAGCACAAAGTGGATATGCCTGACACTGGCTTCGCCAGGCCTTGGCAATTGCTCTTTATATGCAGGGATCGTGGGCCCCTATAGTTTAGCAAGTTATAAAGTCTCTGGTGCTAGCTGTCCTGTACTGAGCCCAGTCAGAAATCTTCAGGCCCTGCCAGCCCTCCTGGCTGCAGCTGACCTTCCCCACTGCCCATGACACCACAGTCTATTCCTCTGGCTCTGCACCCACCCTATTCTGCATCCTCCCAGTCCTCTCAGGCATGCCTTCCCAGTTCTCTCAGGTCTTTGCATGTCACTCACCAGCCCTCTTGGCTGCGACCAGTTGTTCCTCTCCCTGGAGACTTACCTGGCAGTGCTCTCTCCTGCTGTCCTCTCTTGCTCCTCTTGTGCCTCCTGTTCAGAACACCCATGTGGTTTGTATGAGGGTCCCGTCCACACCCGAGCCCAGGCCCAAGGTCACCAAGAACACTGTAGGCCCTCACAGTTACTCTTGTTGGGCGCAGGAATGGGCCCTGCTGCTAAAAATTTGTAAAAAAATTGAAATTACATGCCCCTGTCAAACAGGTGCAGAAAAATTGGGCCTTGGGTGCAGTGGCGTAGCGTGGGTTGTCAGCACCCAGGGCAAGGCAAGTATATTGTGCCCCCCTAACCTGCAGACTTGGACACTCCCTGAGTCCCTTCCAACAATACAATAGTACTGACCAACCTGATTACTTTACTGACCATTACACTATACTGTCCACTACACTGAGAACTACACTGACCACTATACTGTCCACTACACTAAACTGACCACTATTCTGTCCACTACACTGACCACTACACTACACTGTCCACTACACTGACCACTATACTGTCCACTACACTACACTGAGAACTACACTGACCACTATACTACACTGACCACTACACTGTCCACTGTACTATACTGTCCACTACACTGACCACCATACTACACTGACCACCATACTACTCTTGACCACTGTACTACACTGACCACCCTACTATACTGTCCACTACACAACACTGACCACCATTCTACACTACACTACACTGACCACCATACTATACTACATGACACTACACTGACCACCATACTGCACTACGCTGACCACCATACTACACCATACCACACTACACTGACCACCATACTACACTGACCACCATACTACACTACACTATACTGACCACCATACTACACTACACTACACTGACCACCATACTATACTACACTGACCACCATACTATACTGTCCACTACACTGAGAACTACACTGACCACTATACTGTCCACTACACTGACCGCTACACTGACCACTGTACTATACTGTCCACTACACTACACTGACCACCATACTACACTACAGTACACTGACCACCATACTATACTACACTACACTGACCACCATACTATACTACACTACACTACACTGACCACCATACTACACAGACCACCATAGTACACTTCACTGACCACCATACTACACTACACTGACCACCATACTACACTACACTACACTGACCACCATACTACACTTCACTGACCACCATACTACACTACACTACACTGACCACCATACTACACTACACTACACTGACCACAATACTATACTGTCCACTACACTGAGAACTACACTGACCACTATACTGTCCCCTACACTACACTGACCACTATACTGTCCACTACACTACACTGACCACTACACTATACTGTCAACTACACTACACTGACCACTACACTATACTGTCCACTACACTACACTGACCACTACACTATACTGTCCACTACACTGACCACTATACTGTTCACTACACTACACTGACCACTACACTATACTGTCCACTACACTGACCACTATACTGTCCACTACACTACACTCAGAACTACACTGACCACTATACTGTCCACTACACTGCCCACTGTACTATACTGTCCACTACACTAACCACCATACTACACTACACTGACCACCGTACTATACTGACCACTACACTACACTGACCACCATACTACACTACACTACACTGATCACCATACTATACTACACTACACTACACTGACCACCATACTAGACTGACCACCATACTACACTACACTGACCACCATACTACACCATACCACACTACACTGACCACCATACTACACTGAGCACCATACTACACTACACTACACTGACCACCATACTATACTACACTGACCACCATACTATACTGTCCACTACACTGAGAACAACACTGACCACTATACTACACTGACCACTGTACTATACTGTCCACTACACTACACTACACTGACCACCATACTACACTACACTACACTGACCACCATACTACACTGACCACCATACTACACTACACTGACCACCATACTACACCATACTGACCACCATACTACAGTACACTGACTGACCACCATACTACACTGATCACCATACTACACTACATTGACCACCATACTACACTACACTACACTGTCCTGCTGCCTACCAGTATGCCCTCTCTCTCTCTCTTTACTGTCCCCCGGGGACAGTAACACGAGGGAGTCTCACTCACCTTCTTGTCCTGGCCTGCATCGATCCGGCGGATAGAATGAGGAGGAGGAGGAGGCGGCGGCGGAGGAGGAGGAGGAGGAGAAGGCAGCGGAGGCAGCTCACATTTTTGCTTGTCTCCCCTAGGTTCTGGCCGCCATGTTCAGTGTCCGGCGCACTGTGATTGGTCGTTGGGGGTTATGTCCGGAGGCGGGACTTCAGGAGCAACCGCGAACTCGGACAGGCCAGCCCTACGCCTCACATGCCCCCATACGCCCAATCACAGGGCGCCAGACACTGAACATGACGGCCGGAGCGCTGGGGACACGGAACCTAAAATTAGGAGGAGGCAGCCAGTAGTCACACACACACTGGCGTGAAACTTTGCCCCCCTAAATATCGCACCCGGGGCCATGGCACCCCCACGCTATGCCACTGCTTGGGTGTTGGTGGTGCCTGAACACTGTAACCCCTCACAGTTACTCTTGTTGGGTGCAGGAACGGGGCCCTGCTGTTAAAAATTTGTAAAAAAAATTGAAATTACATGCCCCTGTCAAACATAAAAAATGGGCCTTGGGTGTTGGTGGTGCCCTAAACCAAAAATATTGTTGGAAGCTAGCATAATCAAGATTCAGGAATAGGATAGGCAGCATAGGCAGTCTTCAAGGGATCACAGATCCCTAGCAAATTCAATCAGTTACATCAGCATCATGGGCTTGATAGCTGCTGATCCAACACTGAATCATTTTGATAAATGTCAGCCTATCAATGGAGTCTGTGGACAGGCGCACTCTTTGATCCGTCACAAACCCTCCAGCAGCACTGAATTTCGTTCAGAAAACAAGGATGCAGGACAGGCAAGTAGCTTGATTGCAAATTGAGGAAGTTCTGGCCAGTGGTCCATCCTCCAGACCCAGTAACCCAGTGGATGCTCAGTTGGAAAGGTCTCCAAGTCTGCTCTTGCCCCTAGATATTCCTGCACCATATAATGCAGACGCTGCCGATAGTTGCTTAAACCTAACAGCCATGGGCACTGAGGACTAAAGAATTGTTTAAAGGCATCGGTCAGCCAGCCACCTTCTCCACTGCTCTTCCTCTGACCGAACGAAGCTTCAGAAACACGTTGTCCAGGAAATGGGAGCAGTGCGCCCCGAGCCCACCCACTTGTGACAATAGTGAACTAATATTCGCTATTGTCTTCCAGCTTCTCCTCCCAGCCAATCAGGACAGGAGGTGGACCGGGAGCAGAAGCCGAGGAAGCCATGGAGGGGCCGAGTGCCAGGGACCGTCACTGGTTGTCTATGTCCTCTCCATGACTCTTGTGTCTCCTGGCTGTGGGGATGATCCTGGATTATCCTGACCCGTGCACACTCAGTCTCTGGCTCTTTCCCCTCTCTCCGCTCTCCCTATAGGAACACACATGCCTGTGACTGTATGGAGGGGCGATCGGTTACCTGGCTAGAGAACTATGGAGAGGACGGAGTGCACACCGGGGGGACAGTCTCAGTGTGATCCAGGGAGGAGGGATCGGATTGTAAGACAATGAGAGGCTGCAGTGCCGGTGTCCCCGGGATGTGACATTCTCCTCTGCTGCATCATCCTCATCATCTGGTAAGTCCCCCTCACCACCCCCCCTGTCTGATCATCCCGCTGGGGACCCGGTCCGACTTCCATCGACAGGCTGTTCCCAGTATACGGCCCGCCCGGGAAGTTTAATATTCAGCGCTTAGTGTGATGGGTGGCAGACACATCCTGAGGTCGGTGGAGCTGTAAAGTTTACTGGATCACTGCGGCCAGACATGGGGTGCCCGGTGCCGCATGACAGCCCTGCTGAAATCTCAGCCCTGCTGAAAGGACCTGGTGGGGTTTGCGCCCCCCCAAAAAATGTTTTTACCAGCCACCGCTGCTCAGGAGGAATTGTTATTTTCTCGGCAAGAGTGGAGTAACTCTTTAAGTTTGCCTGAAACTTAGAGAGGAGGGAGGTCGGAGTGTGGAGGGATCCAAATATTGAATGTCTATCCCATCCAACAAGCTTTTCCCCAAGTAGGCTTGAACAAAGTAATCCTACAAATGTTTATTAATTCATTGGAAAATGGCCAGATTGGAAAGACTATCTTTAAAGTGGTTGTAAACCCACTTTTTAAACAAAGACCTACAGGTAAGCCTAGATTAAGGCTTACCTGTAGGTGCATGAAATATCTCCTTAACCTACACGGTTAAGGAGATATTTGTATGTAAATGCGGCAATGCTGACGTCACCCCATTCACAAATTCGGCTAGGTCGCAACATTCGACGACGTAGCCGAATTCGACAGCTCACGCGCGCATGCACGGAGTCACGTCTTCGCCGCTCCGGCCAATCACAGCGCCGGAGCGGCGCTGTGATTGGCTGCAGCGGCGATACCCGGAAGTAACATTCCGGCTATCGCCGCAGCGATGGATGCGGCTAGAGGAGGGACACGGACGACTTCGGGGGCCCCGATCGAAGGTAAGTGGTACATAATGAGCTAGTATGCTAGTCATACTAGCTCATTATAGCTTTGTCTTGCAGGTTAGTAAAAAAAAAAAAAAAAGATAAAGGATTTACAACCACTTTAAGCCTAGGTTCACACTGACAGCGGGAATGAAATTGATTTCATTCCCGCATATCAGTCCTGACTTCAGGGGCGATTTCAGAGACATCTGTGTGGATTTCTGCACAGATGTCTATGAAAATCGCACCCTGAAGTCGCCAAAAGTAGTACAGAAACTACTTTTGAGAATCGATGCGGCGTCACAAATGCCCTTTGCAATTTATGTCCTTTTTTACCATAAAAATGCTTTCTTTTGGTGATATTTAATCACCTCTGCAGTTTTTATTTTTTGCGCTATATACAAAAAAAGACTGACAAGTTTGAAAAAATATATATATATTTTTAACTCTCGGCTATAAAACAAATCCAAAAAAATTAATAAAAAAAAATCGAATTTCTTCGTCAATTTAGGCCATTATGTATTCTGCTATATATTTGTGGTAAAATAAATCTCAATAAGCGTATATCGATTGGTTTGCGCAAAACTTATAGCGTTTACAAACTATGGAATAAATACTGGAATTATTTTTTATACTAGTAATGGCGACGATCAGCGACTTACAGCAGGACTGGGACATAGCGGCGGACAAATCGTCTGATGTTTTTCAACAGAACCAGCTCTCCGGAAGATGTAACAGTGAGGCCTCGTACACGCGGCCGAGTTTTTCGTCGGAAAAAAAATGTTGTTTTTCTCAACGGTTTTCTTGTCAAGTTTGACGTGATTCTTGTGAAGCTTTCCTTGCATACACACTGTCATTCCAAAATCTCGTCGGTCTAAAAACGCGGTGACGTACAACACGTACAATGGCAGTATAAAGGGGAAGTTCAATTTTCATGGCATCCTCCCTTGGGCTGCTTTTGCTAATCTCGTGTTGCCGCGTGTTAGTTAAAGTTTGGGAAGAGACGATTCGTGCTTTCAGTTAGTTTTCTGCGGTTCAGTAGGTGCTTGTGGGTTCGTATCTTGTCTTTCAGGGCGAGTAGTCAGGTCGTATCTGTTTTTCAGTGCGTTCTTGTCCACTCGTTTCTATTTTTCAGGTCATTCTTCATAGGCCTTGCTGTTCTTCAGTGCGTTCTGTTTAGTTCGTTCTGTTCAGAAGACCGTTTCTTAGACATGTTGCGGATACGTTCTCATCGTAGAGATCGTGTTGTGCACCGACTTTGTGTGTCTGTTGGTCTTCTTGTATTGGACCAAGACGAGTCTATGAACAGGGTGAGGAGGAGTTCATGGACCAAGAATTGGTTGCTCCAGCGCGACCAATTCTCTCACATGCCTCTGCTGCGGGAGATCGTGGAGAATAATCCTGAGGACTACAGGAATTTTCTGCGGATGTCTGACCCCGTATTTCAGCATCTGTTGGCTTTGGTGTCCCCCTATATTTCCAGGCAGGACACCGTTATACGGGAAGCCATCAGTTCTGAGCAGAGGCTCATTGCCACGTTGCGCTACCTGGTGACAGGGAGAAGTCTGCAGGACCTGAAGTTCACCACAGGCATCTCCCCCCAGGCTCTGGGCGTCATAATCCCAGAGACCTGTTCTGCTATCATCCAAGTCCTGCAGGATGACTATATGAGGGTAAGTTTTCGTATACAGTCATGCTCGAAATTGTTGGCACCCCAGAAATTTTTCCAGAAAATCAAGTATTTCTCACAGAAAAGTATTGCAGTAACACATGTTTTGCTATACACATGTTTATTCCCTTTGTGTGTATTGGAACAAATCAAAAAAAGGGAGGAAAAAAAGCAAATTGGACATAATGTCACACAAAACTTCAAAAATGGGCTTCTCAAAATTCTTGGCACCCTTTAAAAATTGTGGATAAATAAGATTTTCTTTCTCGTACATCACGGGACACAGAGCGACATAGTCATTACTAATGGGTTATATAGTTACCGTCAGGTGCTGGCACTGGCAACTTCCAAAACCGGAAGTACCCTCCCCTATATAAGCCCCTCCCATCCGGGAGCACCTCAGTTTTTTGCCAGTGTCTAAGGTGTTGGCCAAGAAGAAACATGTGTTTTTCACTGAGCTTGCGTACAGGTTCTTTTGGGCCTCAGTAAGCTATTCCGGATCCGACCAAAAAAGCTTCATAGCTAAACGGTCGGTACCCGGGCCTTGCAGAGAAGAGCAAGGTTCTGCCTGTAATGCTTCTCTTAGGAGAGCTGGACCCTGGGATCCAGAGCTCTGGTCATACCCACGACCAAGATGTTTTCTGTGCAGGGTGCTATACAGGTCCAGGGGAGTGGAATCCTTGGGAACCCGGTCCCTGAAGGTTTGATTACAATGCCTGCCGTGATAGGTGAAGTTTGGGCTTTTGTGGACCAAACAAAGTCCTGCGGCGGGGAACAGGTAAGTGGGGGCCCCCAGGAACTTGGTTCTATTGGGGGACCCCCAAGCCTAATTTGTCTTTCTGTCTGTTACCTAACGGTATTCCCGCTAATATCTGTGCATGCCTGTAACTACTAAAAAAATGTAATAATTTTTAATGGTGGTCAAGAAAAAAAAAAAAAAAAAGAATGTTTTTTTATATATGTTTAGTATATTAAACTGCGGTACCTGTGTTTGTCCACTAGAGGCCGCTGTGGAATGTTTTTCTTGTCATATGGACTAGTTTCTTCTCAGAGAGCAAAGTCCAGGCAGCTGGTGAGTTCTCCTACAGGAAACTGTTTCCTCTGCCATGTTGCAGTGTTCGTCTATCCCCCGGCCTGCGGCAAAGGGGGCCCTGGCTCCTGTCCCTGGTTTCCATGTTTGAAAATTAGCGCCGAGGCGCACGTGGCCGCGCGCGTGCGCGTGCACGCGCCTCTATATATAGAGGTGGCCGGAAAACGGGCGGGGCCTGGGGATGACGCTCTGTGCGCGCCACAGCGCTTCTGCGCATGTGCGGGCGTCCCAGCAGGTTTTTAAAAAGCCACATTATTGCAGTAAGCTGGCTATGAAGTACAGAGACAGAGCTGGCAACATTTAAAGGCATACAGCAAGCGGTTGATACAGGCATCCCCTAGAAAGGCACATTAGTAGACACCAACTGTGATATAGCAGCAATTGTGCTAGACTATTCTCAGTAAAAGTGGTGTATTACGGCTGGAATACCTCAGCTTTAGGCTTAGGAATATGCCGTCCAGTAGCTCCGGAACTGAATCTTCCAGGAAGCGAAGGGGGTCTCATCGGGCTCTGAGGATCTTGGGCATACTCCTGCTGCACCAGTCTCCCCTGAAGTTCAGAGGTAAGTGACCGTAGAGACCCCGCAGGGGTACTTGGTACTGTGGCTGTCCTCAGTCACCTGCTCCTGTGTATGTAACAGAGGAGGTTTTTTCCTCAGCTCTGGGAGGATTAGAGAGAGATTGTCAAAATTTATCGCTGCCTCCCTGTCAGGGAAAGCACGCCCGATCTCCGTCTCCTCCTTCAGAGTGCCTGTTAGCAGAGCAACAGTCCCATACAGGGATCGACCTGCCTGAAGGGGATCAGGATAAGGTTGATTCTGTTATAGAGGAATCAACAGTGGGGGAACCTTTTCTCAGCATCTCAAGCTGAAAGATTATGGGTTCAGTCTCTGACTAACATGGTCCGATCAGCATTTAAAAATGCACCTTGCGGAACCATCAACCACTACTGTATCCTCGTTGGGGTCGCTAGAAGCCCCCAGACTGTTTGTTCTTTTCCACTTCACCCTTTACTGAAAGGGCTCATTTACCAGGATTGGGAACGTCCTGAGAAAATATTTATTCCCCCAAGAGATTTCCGGTGGTCTATCCCATGGAGGATAAGTTCATCAAAAAAAAAATGGAAGGTCCCTACAGTGGACGCAGCCATCTCTTGTATGTATAAATCACTGACATGTCCAGTGGATAATGTCCAAATGTTCAAGAACCCAATAGATAAAAGATTGGAGTCCTTATGAAAATCTGCTTGGTGATACAACCAGCAGTAGCAGCTATTGGGGTCTGCTAAGCAGTGAAGGATCAGTTGAAACAGGTCTTGAGGGACTTGACAGATCAGCAGGCTTTGCCCTAGCTGATCTACCTAGAGCCTTAGGCTTTGCGGTTGACGCCATAGAGGATTCAGTCCATCAGGCCTCCCGCCTTACGCTGTCTATAGTACATATGCGTAGGCTCCTATGGCTCAGAAACTGGTCTGCTGAAGCTCCCTGTAAAGAATGGCTGGTTAGCGTCCCATTTCATGGTGAACGCTTATTCAGGGAAAACCTGGACAAATATATCCAGAAAATTTCCAGCGGTAAAAATACGCTCTTGCCGGTTAAAAGCAGAGTTAGAGGTCCCTCTTTAAGAGGCCTGCTTCTCCAGTCCCTGGGGCATCGGCTGTGTAACAGTTCCGACGGCCTCCTCGGTCAAATCCCGGGGGTAAAAAACAGGGACAGTAGCAGGGTAATGAGAAACCCTGGGTCAGGGGAGGTACAAAACCTCCCCCAAAGTTAAATTCATTGAAGCCCCCACTCAGTCGGGTGGGGGGAGGACTCCAGTTGTTCGCAAAGAGACCTGGCGGGACACGATCAAGACAGATAGGTGCTCTCCGCAGTAGGTTTGGGATACAGTTTGGAGTTAAAAGACTCTCCTCCTTCCCATTTTGAGGTCAAACGTGCCAAGGGATCCCCGGAAGAGAGAGTCCCTCCTGTTGGCACTAGAACAACTATTGCTCCAAGGAGTAATTATGGAGGTTCCCCTGGAAGAATGAGGGTTCGGGTTTTACTCAAACCTCTTTACAGTCCCGAAGCAAACGCGGACGGGAGGCCCATATTAATTCTAAAAGGGCTATACAAATTCCTGTATATCAGGACTTTCCGATGGAGTCGATCCGATCGGTGGCCACTGCCCTACAAGGGGAGGATTGGTTAGCCACGATCGACATCAAAGATGCTTATTTGCACATTCCCATCTTTCCAGTCCACCAAAAATTTCTACGCTTTGCAGTAGAAGGGCGCCATTTTCAGTTCAGAGCCTTACCCTTCGGTTTGGCCACAGCACCAAGAGTGTTCACAAAAATTCTGGCCCTTTATTGGCCAATCTAAGAACACAAGGTGTAATGATAATGGCATATCTGGATGACTTGTTGCTGATAGACCACTCAGTGAAAAAACTAGACGTGGTCGTTCACAAGACGATCAAGTATCTGGAATCTCACGGTTGGATTATCAACCGAGACAAGTCAGCCCTAAAAACCAGTCAAAAGTCTGGAATACTTGGGGCTAAGGTTGGATTCAGGCCAGAGAAAAATATTCTTGCCTCGAGGAAAGGTGTTGTCTTTGAAAGATTTGATCCACTTAGTGGGTACAAAAAAGACAGCCGTCCATACGCCTGTATATGAGGCTGCTGGGAAAAATGGTGGCATCATTCGAAGCAGTACCCTACGGTCAATTCCATTCAAGGAATTTGCAAGGGGCCATACTGTCAGCCTGGAACAAAAAAGTTCAGGCCCTAGACTTACAATGTCCTTGTCCCCTTCCGTTCGCAAGAGCCTCCGTTGGTGGTGGGTTCCCCAGAATCTGGAAAAAAGGAAATCCTTCAGTCCGATTTCTTGGAAGGTGGTCACTACAGATGCCAGCCTTATAGGCTGGGGAGCAGTACTGGAGCAATAGTCTCTCCAGGGCAGATGGTCGGATGCAGAAAAGGCCCTGCCCATCAATCTCTTAGAGATACGAGCAGCCCGGTATGCCCTAGTAGCATGGACATCCAAACTCCAAGGGTCCCCTGTCAGAATTCAATCAGACAATGCCACAGCAGTGGCATATATCAATCATCAGGGGGGCACCAGGAGTCGTGCAGCCCAGAGGGAAGTAAATTACATCCTGAAATGGGCAGGAAAAATATGTCCCAGCCATATCTGCGGTATTCATTCCAGGAGTGGAGAATTGGAAGGCGGACTTTCTAAGTCGCCAGCAATTAGGCCCAGAGGAAGGGTCCCTTCACCCCGAGGTTTTCTGGACAATATGTCAGCGGTGGGGAACATCGGATGTAGATCTTCTAGCATCCAGATTCAACGCAAAGGGGGATAGGTTTGTCTCTCGGACAAGGGATCCCCTAGCTTGCGGCTCGGATGCCCTAGTGTTCCCTGGGGATCAGTTCAAGCTGATATATGCATTCACACCGCCACAATGGTTACCTCGATTACTCCGCAGAATCAGGGTAGAAAAGAAACCAGTGATTCCGGTGGCTCCAGCGTGGCCCCGAAGAGCGTGGTACGCGGAGATTGTAAAATTTCAGTGGGGAGTCCTTGGACTCTCCCACGTCGTCCGGCTTTCGCAAGGACCGATATACCACCCTTCCTTACCAGCCCTAGGTTTGACGGCCTGGCTATTGAAGCCCACATTCTAAAAAAGAGAGGGCTCTCTAATGCTGTGGTATCTACCATGATCAATGCCAGGAAGCCGGTATCCAGGCAGATCTACTATAAAATCTGGAAGGCGTACATCGCGTGGTGTGAGGCCAAGAAATGGCATCCACATAAGTACGTAATAGGTAGGATTCTGGACTTCCTACAGTGGGCTGTAGATAGGAAGCTTGCCTTGAGTACTATCAAGGGTCAGATTTCGGCCTTGTCAATATTTTTTCAAAGGCCCTTGGCTTCGCATTCACTAGTCAAAGCCTTTATACAAGGAGTGATGCGTATTAGGCCTCCGGTTAATATTCCCATATGTTCATGGGATCTAAACGTGGTTCTGTCGGTTCTACAGAAACAACCATTTGAACCATTACAGCATATTTCCTTGGTGCTTCTCACCAGGAAATTGATTTTTCTAGTAGCCATTTGTTCGGCTAAAAGAGTATCGGAATTAGCAGCTATGTCCTGTAAGGAGCCATATCTGGTTATCCATAAGGACAGAGTAGTGTTACGTCCTCATCCAGCCTTTCTTCCTAAGGTGGTATCGAGGTTTCATTTGAACCAAGATGTGGTTCTTCCTTCTTTTTTCCCCAAACCTACTTCGGTAGAGGAAAAGTTATTGCATTCTTTGGATGTAGTAAGAGCAGTTAAAGCTTATCTAAAAGCCACTGCTCAGATTCGCAGAACGGATACTTTGTTTATTCTGCCGGAAGGCCCCAGAAAGGGTCAGGCAGCGTCAAAGTCTACTTTAGCCAAGTGGATTCGACAGGTCATTATGCAAGCTTATGGCTTGAGAAGGAGACCGCCTCCGTTCAAAGTTAGAGCGCACTCCACGAGAGCAGTTGGAACTTCATGGGCAGTGCATCACCAGGCCTCCCTGGCTCAAATCTGTAAGGCCGCAACATGGTCTTCGGTACACACGTTTACTAGGTCCTACCAGGTGGACGTTAGAAGTCAGGAGGATGTCGCCTTTGGGCGCAGTGTGTTGCAGGCCGCAAAAGATCCTCATGTCTGATAGCGCTCAGCTTATATATGGTGTATCCCCCCCCTCATTTGGCATTGCTTTAGGACATCCCATTAGTAATGACTATGTCGCTCTGTGTCCCGTGATGTACGAGAAAGAAAATAGGATTTTTATAACAGCTTACCTGTAAAATCCTTTTCTTGGAGTACATCACGGGACACAGAGCTCCCGCCCCTCTTTGGGGACACTTATTGCTTTGCTACAAAACTGAGGTGCTCCCGGATGGGAGGGGCTTATATAGGGGAGGGTACTTCCGGTTTTGGAAGTTGCCAGTGCCAGCACCTGACGGTAACTATATAACCCATTAGTAATGACTATGTCGCTCTGTGTCCCGTGATGTACTCCAAGAAAAGGATTTTACAGGTAAGCTGTTATAAAAATCCTATTGTTTCAAGCATGTGATGCTCCTTTAAACTCACCTGGGGCAAGTAACAGGTGTGGGCAATATAATAAAAACACCTGAAAGCAGATAAAAAGGAGAGAAGTTCACTTAGGCCTCGTACACACGGCCGAGATTCTCGTTGAGAAAAACATGTCGTTTTTTTCGACGAGATTCTTGGACAAGAAACTTGTCCCGGCCGAGTGTACACACGCTCGTTTCAAAGAACCCGCGGTTCTTTGAAAGGAGTGTACGCGGTGACGTCATCGACTACGTCGAGCATGCGCTCGTCACATTCGATGCCGTCGCCGCCATCTTGGTATACCCTACGTATGCCTAGGAAGCTACCGCGCATGCGTCAAATTCATTTCGAACATGCGCGGGCTTCCGGGCGGACAGGTAAGTGTACACACACTCACTTTTCTCGTCGAGAAACACGCCGAGGAGAATCTCGACGAGAAAATAGAGAGCAGGTTCTCTATTTTCTCGTCGAGGTTTCTTGTCGGTTTTCTCGACGAGAAACACGCTAGCAGCGTACACACGACCGATTTACTCGGCAAGACCTCTCTGCCAGCAAGTTTCTTGCTGGTTCTTGCCGAGAAAATCGGTCGTGTGTACGAGGCCTTAGTCTTTGCATTGTGTGTCTGTGTGTGCCACACCAAGCATGGACAACAGAAAGAGAAAAAGAGAACTGTCTGAGGACTTGAGAACCAAAATTGTGGAAAAATATCAACAATCTCAAGGTTACAAGTCCATCTCCAGAGATCTAGATTTGCCTTTGTCCACTGTGCGCAACATTATCAAGAAGTTTGCAACCCATGGCACTGTAGCTAATCTCTCTGGGCGTGGACGGAAGAGAAAAATTTGATGAAAGGTTGCAACGCAGGATAGTCCGGATGGTGAATAAGCAGCCCCAAACAAGTTCCAAAGAAGTTCAAGCTGTCCTGCAGGCTCAGGGAACATCAGTGTCAGCGCAAACTATCTGTCAACATTTAAATGAAATGAAAGGCTATGGCAGGATACACAAGAGGACCCCACTACTGACACAGAGACATAAAAAAGCAAGACTACAGTTTGCCAAAATGTACTTGAGTAAGCCAAAATTCTTCTGGGAAAACATCTTGTGGACAGATGAGACCAAGATAGAGCTTTTTGGTAAAGCACATCATTCTACTGTTTACCAAAAATGGAATGAGGCCTACAAAGAAAAGAACACAGTACCTACTGAGAAATATGGTGGATGTTCATTGAAGTTTTGGGGTTGTTTTGCTGACTCTGGCACTGGGTGCCTTGAATGTGTGCAAGGCATCATGAAATCTGAGGATTAATAAAGAATTTTGGGTCGCACTGTAGAGCCCAGTGTCAGAAAGCTGGGTTTGAGTCCGAGATCTTGGGTCTTCCAGCAGGAAAATTACCCCAAACATATGTCAAAAAGCACCCAGAAATGGATGGCAACAAAGTGATGGAGAGCTCTAAAGTGGCCAGCAATGAGTCCAGATCTAAATACCATTGAATACCTGTGGAGAGATCTTAAAATTGCTGTTGGGAAAAGGCACCCTTCCAATAAGAGAGACCTGGAGCAGTTTGCAAAGGAAGAGTGGTCCAAAATTCCGGGTGAGAGGTGTAAGAAGCTTATTGATGGTTATAGGAAGCGACTGATTTCAGTTATTTTTTCCAAAGGGTGTGCAACCAAATATTAAGTTAAGGGTGCCAAGAATTTTGAGCAGCCCATTTTTGAAGTTTTGTGTGACATTATGTCCAATTTGCTTTTTTTCCTCCCTTTTTTTGATTTGTTCCAATACACACAAAGGGAATAAACATGTGTATAGCAAAACATGTGTTACTGCAATACTTTTCTGTGAGAAATACTTGATTTTCTGGAAAAATTTCTGGGGTGCCAACAATTTCGAGCATGACTGTAGAATATCACATTCTATGTATTTAATGCATGATAATGTATTGTATTTCTTTCATCCTTCCCTAATTAGCATGATTGTATTATGCTGAGAATGTCCCCTTTGTCCCCATGCATGCTGTCCTTTTTTAAGTAATTTTTTGGCCTACATGCATTTTTCCCTTCACTTACGTCTCCAGCATGCTCTCCTGGGCCCAAACACATCTGGCCTAGTCTGTTAACAATGTATTTTTTCTGATCCATTGTAGTCCCCCCCCCTCAAATTGTTAATTCATTTTCCTGAATGTGAGATTTGGGGGGTCCAAAACACATCTCGCCCCCCCCAAAGAAAATAAATGGGCCATCAGAGGGGGGTGAGCAATGTGTGAATTGTGAATTTGTTTCTCTATTTTTAATAATCCTTAACCAAAATGTTATACTTATGTTGGCCACGAATGTTTTTGTCTAATCTGCTTGCAATGTTATTTGCAAAAGTACTAAAAAATGTTTATCTTGTTTGATTCCCCAGCTTCCATCCACGCCACAGGAATGGCAGACTGTGGCATTGGAGTTTGCCAGGCGGTGGGACTTCCCCAACTGCGGAGGAGCCATTGACGGAAAGCACGTCCGCATCGTGCCACCACCCCGTTCTGGCTCCTTTTTTTATAACTACAAGGGGTTTCATAGTATCGTGCTGATGGCGGTGGTGTCAGCACAGTATGAATTCCTCTATGTGGATGTGGGGAAGAATGGCCAGATGTCGGATGGGGGAGCCTTCGCCCAGACGGAGTTTGCTCTTCGTCTACAGAGTGATGATCTTGCATTGCCACCGGATGCAGGGAATGTGGAAGGACTCCCCTTTGTCTTTTTGGCTGATGAAGCCTTTGGCCTGGGTCGGCATCTCATGAGGCCTTTCCACCAGAGGACCCTCACCCCGGGGGTCTTCAACTACCGGCTGGCCAAACCCTGAAGAGTTGTGGAGAATGCCTTCGGGATAATGGCCAGCCGGTTCCGTCTTTTTCTGACTCCTATTAATCTTGCAGAGTACAAATTGAACTATATTGTGTTTTGTTATTGTCTACTGCACAATTTTTTGAGGAAGAAATCTCCTACATATATGGCCACAGTTGGGCCCGAGGCCGGACTTGCTGCAGACAATGCCCTGCCGGGCCTGGAACCTGTCCGTGCTGGCTTGCCCCCCCAAAGTGCCCGTGTAATCAGTCAGAAATATGTGGATTATTTCATGGGTAGGGGGGGCCATTCCAATGCCAGAGAATCTGTCTGAATTATAATTTTGCCAAAAAGAAAAAAAAGAAAAAAATATGAACTTTAAGGCCTCATGCCCACGGACGTTTTTACAGCCGCGTTTTTGAGCGTTTTTTACAGCTTAAAAACACCTGTCCATGTTAGTCTATAGCTTCATGCCCACCTAGACGTTTTTGAGCTGCAAATAGCATAGACGTTTTTAAGCTGTAAAAAAAAACCAGGACCAGTGCGTTCCTCAGCGTCAGAATTAGGCAGAAAAAAACGCGAGCGTCAAAAAACGCGCAAAAACGCGCACTAACGCGCAAAAACGCACACTAACGCGCGGTCGCGTTTTTAGCTCCAAGGTTTTTTTTTTTTTTTTTTTTTTTATTAAATAATACTTACAATAACATGGACAGGCGTTTTTAAGCTGCAAAAAACGCAGCTGTAAAAACGCCATTGGGCATGAGGCCTAAATTACTAGTTTTGCTTTGTTTATATTTGAGGTGTGTGCTACTTTTTCAAAGTGTACTTGTAGTGCCAAGTGTATTTTCCTTAGTAAACAACTAACATTTCACTGCTAACAACAAAACTAAATCCAAAAAAGGTTAGAGTGTTTTAAAAAAAAAACAACGACATTTTTGGTATTTTCTTGTATTTTACTCTGTGCACAATCACACATATGGTTAGGTATACATTTTTGGTGTCTCTACATTTTAGAAACCCATTTTAGGCTTTTCACTTAACATGGCAAATTTTGCTGCTAATGAAATTACCAAAAATCTCCTCAACATTCCTCCAAATACAACAATGGTAAACGTATAGGCAACATGTCAGACCATTTTTGTAAAAAAAAATGTCTATCTGCCCTTCCTCAAAAATGGAGTGTTGTCACCCCTGAACCTGACAAATTTAGAAGATGCACACATTTTTAGGGGGGGTAAAATAGGTTAGTTACTTCCTCATGCTACCCGCCATCATGGGGGATCATTCAACCTGTTTTGGGGGGGCAACCCCTTCTTCCTTTCTCCTACTTGAGTTGTGAGGAAGAGGTTGCACCCCCAAAACACATACATGGAGATCCCGTGATGGCAGATAGCACATGTTGACCCACTGTGTGCATCTTCTACATTTTTTTTTGCAACAACGTGCTACAAAAGTGAACAAAAACTAGACAAAAAAAGGGGTGTTTTAGTCTATTCTCCCCAACACATCTATGATGTCCTTAAATGTATTCTCCATATCCTGAATCCTTTTTTTAATGAAGTCCAGATGAGTACTACAATCCATTACTTACGAAACATCGAGAAAGACCGTCATGGGCAGGCGACGTGTGTCACGCATGCGTAGTGTATATAAAGCTAACACACGTGTCGTACCTACGTTCTGTGTGCGGCAGAAGGAGTTTAGAGCGCCGAACGTTAAGCCCGAAGGTATCATTTACTAATTGGTACATCAGTGGCCTATACTGCATAGAGATTGGAGAGACATATATGGGCATAAAGATTTCACGAGTTTAGAGTGTGATTGACATTTTTAATTTTGCCTGGTGTTTTGTCTTGCAGAAACAATGAATGTGTTTGGGGAAAAAGAATTTCTAGCGGAATTCATTGACAGATTACGGGAGCTGCCCGCTCTGTGGGAGACAAAAAATCCACAGCATAAAAAAAAGGGGTTCGGAGAACAGCGCTGGAGAGCCTGCTCCCATTTGTGCAGACCAGGGTGCCCCATGCAACCATTGAGCAGCTTGACACCAAAATTGGGACCTTGAGAGGCACATATAGGACTGCGCGCAATCGGGTCCTGGCATCTCAGAGCAGCAGCAAGAGAGGTATATGTCCCACATTTGTGGTACTACGACAGGTTGGCCTTTCTAAATGACCACATTACAGCAAGGGAATCACTGTCCAGCCTTCCCTCCAGCCTTCCTTCCAGCCTTCCATCCAGCCTTCCCTCCAGCCAAGATGTTCCTTCCCAGGATCAGGAGGAGCCTTCCATCTTGGATGAGGACCCAGATCTGTCCGTCTGGAGCCAGGTATAGTATTTTTGACACATTTATTTTTCAAAAATTAATGATGTAAAATAGATGTTAAGGGTAAAAATGTAGGCAATCAAGAAAAAGTGTTTGACATAGCAATAGACAGTAGTGGGAAAAAAAGTTGGGGAGAAGATAGCAAAATGATGGGGGCATAATGAGAGTATTATACACACAAATTTTGAAGGATTTGCAACAGTCAATGATCTGAACATTGTGGGGGTGCTTTAAGAATAGCAAATCCACTTTGCACTACAAGTGCAAACTACAAGTGCAAAGTGCACTAAAAATTACCCCAAAAATTGAACTTGGAAGTAAAGTCACTGTAAATCAGAGGGGTAGATCTGAAATGAGGGGAAGCTCTGCTGATTTTAATCTCCAATCATGTGCAAGCTAAATTTCTGCTTTTTCTTGGCCTTGCATGTCCCCCTCAGATCTCCAGTGACTGCACTTCCAAGTACACTTTCAAATCAATTACAAGTGCACTTGTAGTTTGCACTTGTATTGCAAAGTGGAGTTGCCTTTACAAAATAATCCCGTGTGGGATTGAAGAAACAAAAATCTAAAATATGTCACTTTTTTTACACAGAAGGAGGTCAGCCAAGATGAGAGGGCGGAAAATGTCAGGCAGGAGGAGGCTGGGGTTAGTGGCAGAGAGGAGGTGCCTGGTCCAAGTGGTAGAGAGGAGGTGGCTGGTCCAAGTAGTAGGACAAGGTGTCAGGTGCCACCAATCCGCATGCCACCAAGAAGGGGCAGGAGGGATAGGGCTGTGAGTGTGGCAGCACTGGCCCTCATTAAAGAGGCCCATGCCACCCTCCAGCAGCCCCCAACCCCTGATGAGGGCTATGCGGCATTGGTGGACATGAAAATGGCCAAGATGCAAACTGAACAGAGGCTACTTTGTGAGTCCCTGCTCATGACCCTTTTAAATAAGGGGTTGAGGGGCAGACTCGCAGAGAGCACTGTTATCTGTGACCACGGCCATCCTCCTGCACCTTCCTATTATCCTCCACCCCCTTCTTCTCCACCTCCTTTCTCACAACCTCCTCCTTCCTCTTCTCCTCCACCTCCTTCTTCATCTTCTTCTCCTCCACCTCCTCCTTCCTCTTCTCCTCCACCTCCTTCTTCTTCTTCTTCTCCTCCACCTCCTCCTTCCTCTTCTCCACCTCCTTCTTCTTCTTCTTCTCCTCCACCTCCTTCTTCTGCAGCTCCACCTCCTTCTTCTCCACCTCCACCTACTCCTCCTGACATGAGTACACCTCCTGAGGCACCACCCCCAGCCAGGCGGACAAGGAAGGCTGCAAAGAAGGCTACAGAGAAGGCTGCAGCAAGCCTACCCAGAAGGCTGCAGGGAAGCGGAGCAAGAAGACAAGGAAGTGATTCCCTTGCTGCAATGTGGTCAGACAGAAGGCAGCCTGTTGTAGTTCCACAGACTTGGGACATGTATCTAACCTGCAGCTGATCCTGACCTCTGGGAGTCCAAGACCAGATTGGGCTCACTACTGTATGTGCTTCTCAAGGTCCCAATTTTGGTGTCCACACAGTCGCACAAATTGCAGCAGGCTCTCCAGTGCTGCATTCTAGTTTGGGTATTCTTATTTTGTATACCAAAATAAATGTTTTTTTGGGTTACAGTTAATACTTGCCTATGTGTTTTTGTTAAAGCTACATATTTAGCTGGTGAGTAGGCAGGTAATTTACTAAAACTACAAAGCTAGAGTTTAAATGCAACAGATAACACCAAAAAAACGCCTTGAAGGACCAAAAATAGAGGATAATTTTAGACAATTTATGTCAAATTTACACCGGATCAAAAAAAAAGGAGAACACTAGAAATGAAAGAAGATTTTTGTAACGACACCCCAAATATGAAAGGGGTTTAACGCCATTTAAAGATATTCCCCCTCCTGGACACAAATTCACTGTCGATCCTCCACAGCCAGACGACCACTTCCCATAGGAATTATTCCTTCTGAAAGAACGAGACGCACTCTGTATCTTTCTCTGGATAGACTGCCTTTATTAAAGAAAACATTGTAACTTTTATACACATCCAATACTGCATTAATCTAAAATGAACAATGGTCCAGCTCCACCCACAACATAACAAGACCCAATACACATTATTTTGACACCTCCTAGAAGACAACAGGTTAGCTTTTGTCTCCCAATACCCATCTGACCAGACCCAATTTACATGAGTCAATTAGCTACAGCTGCTGTCTCAGACCCATGACCTCTAGACTAGCCTTACTGTCTCCCATCTATCAAAAGACTTCACACAATATTTGCATACGAACTTTCAATACACATCTTACAATGAAAGGATCTGTAGCCACTCTGTCTGCTACAACACCTATAATTACAGGCTTAACGCCCATTATCAAAAAGACTTTGCACAATAGAAACCTAACAAGCTCCCCTATATACATCTCTTAAATTAACCTGTTGAGTTCAGAATAAAACAACCAGTACATATTGTGGACTAATATTACTATTTCAATTTCAAGCAATCCAAGCCATATTCTTAATGTCCATTGTTTCCTGGCTCACCATGTGTCCAAAGTGACCCCCCTGTCACACATCTCCCCTTTCGGCAGGAGACTAACACAGGAGGTGACCCCAGACGGGTTGACTCCGAAGTTAGTCCATAGGTCCATTCTTCTAATGCACAGTACCCCAAATAAATTGCTCCAAACAGAGCATTACTTACCCAGCCAACCTCTGCCTCTCTCAGAGAACATACCCGCCGCTGGGGAGAAGACAGGGTGACTGGGCTCAGTCTTTCATGCTGTTGGGGATCTGGGCCGACTGCTCAGCATCCCTGAGGTATACAAGTGGAGACTGAAGTCCCATCCACTTGTGGTAGGTGAAAATCCCCCAGTGCTTGCAAAGCAAGGCTGACATCCTCCTGTCCCAGTGTCACACCATTTTCTGGGGTTGTGTCAGTGAGGACCGAAGTCCCATCCAGTACCACAGGCACTCCCTCTTCTGTTAGTTGAGAACAGAGGCCCGCGGCACTCTGCTCTGTTGCCAGCTCTTTCGCTGGGTTGCTGTGTGTGGAGACCGTAGTCCCATCCACCGATATCAGCTCAAGTTGCAGTTGTGTGCAGAGGCCAGTAGCATTCTGCCCTGCTGCCAGTGATTCAGCTGGGGGTAAAAGCTTTACCACCTCAGCTTGTTTCTGGAGAGAGGGGCCAACTGCCCCGGCTCCCTGAAACTCCACAGTTGTTTCCGGTGCTGGGCAGAGGTTGCTATCACTCTGCCCTGTTGCCAGCACTTCTGCTGGGGACTCCACACCATCTGCTCTGGCTAACTGTTGGGGAGGGCAAAGGGCTGCTTCTCCTCCCTGCATCTCTGAAATCCCCTGGGAAAGAGGAACCATCACCTTCTCACCTCGGGCCTCCAAAACTGCCACGGGTGTAGAGCAGGGGTCTGTAGCACTCTGTCCTGCTGCCAGTACTTGAGCAGGTGATGCATAATCCATAACATACTCTGAACAGTCCCTTAAGTCCATACCTTCTGTAATCTGTGGCTGGGGAGATGAGCTAACTGCCCTAGCTCCCTGGAACCCCATATTATCCACTTCGGCTTTAGGGATGGCAATCTTCAGATTTTCCACTGCCGATTCTTCAGCTAGGCTAGCTCCCTGGAACTCCATATCATCCACTTCGGCTTTAGGGATGGCAATCTCCAGATTTTCCACTGCTCATTCTTCAGCCAGGATTTCATAGTTGTCAACTGGTATTTCCTGATAGTCCTAGGCAAAGGGAGCCCCCCCCCCCCTGCTGCTGAGCAGAGTCTAGCAGCTGTTTGTAGGCAATCTCCAGCTCCCATTACTGAACGGCCAGAAACTCCAAATCTTCCTGTGCCCAGTGCCCTTCCGAGACATTCAGTCTTTGCTTTCTGTGCTCCATTATTTCCTCCAAACGCCACTCCCGATCACTCCCAAAGTCAGGGTCCTCGGACAGCCTCCAATACAACAATCCCAGGCCATTATAGTCAAAGCCTTCCGTGGGGCTGTCATCCGCTGACCACTGGCACTCTTGGGCTACATACCACTGGAGGGCTCTGTAGCTCTTGTCCAACCGCATCTCTGCCCGGATCAGCCTGCTTAACTCAGCTGTCCACTCCTGCTTCGGTTGTTCCCCCAATAACAGCATTCGTACTTCATACTGCGACCAGTACCTTACATGGATGGAGGGGAGAACTTTTCCCTGGTGTTGCTGCTTGAGAGCTAGCTCTTTCTTCCAGAGTTCGCAGCGGATTGAATCAGACCATCCCAGCAGGACCTCCTCTGATTCTGGTCCTCTATGCTGTATCTGCATCTCTCGCAACCTCCTTCTGAATTCCTTTTCCATGTCGGCTTGTATCTGTATCTCTCCTCTCCTTTCAGTTGGTGCTGCTTCTTTAGGTGTTGTCTCCGATTGCCGTATTTCCGCCATTCTCTGCTCATGTTGCCGCTCTAGCTCTCTCTTTTGTCACTCTAGTTCTCTCTTTTGTCGCTGTAGTTTTTCTCTTGTCGCTCATCCTGCAGCTGGATGCCTCTAATGGCTTCCTGTATGGCGGTCTCTGATGGGTTAGCACCATATAATGCCAAGCGCTCTCGAACTCGTTGCTGAAACAAATCTTCAACTGACCGGGGTCCTGCATCACCGTCCCTCTGGTCCATCTCGGCTCTCAAGTAAGTCTTTCAGCGTGGCTTTCCTGCAGGCTGCATAGCTTGTGTCATGGAGGTCCTGCCAGAAGCAGGCGTCCTGGTCTTCCTGATTCTCGGTTGCGCATGCTCCGCCCTGCAGGTGGCGCCAGAGGGGCTATTTAAACCTGTCAATCGCAGACAGTCCCTGCTGTCTGCTCTACAGCGTTGAGTACCTGAAAACCTGATCTGAAGACTTACCTGTGTTTGACCCGGCCTGCCTGTGACTTCTCCAGTTTTCTGCCTGCATCCGACCCTTGGCTTGTTGTGACCTCTCCTCTGTCTGATCCCTCTGTACCTTGCTGCCAGCCAGTTAACCGACCCGGCTTGTCTGACCAAGCTCACTGTTCCTAGTTCCGATCCAGTCTGCTAAGCTGATCCAGTTTGCTGAGTTCCTGTGTTCCTGGTTCCAGTCCAGTCTGCTAAGCTGATCCAGTCTGCTGAGTTCCTGTGTTCCTAGTTCCGGTCCAGTCTGCTAAGCTGATCCAGTTTGCTGAGTTCCTGTGTTCCTGGTTCCAGTCCAGTCTGCTAAGCTGATCCAGTCTGCTGAGTTCCTGTGTTCCTGGTTCCGGTCCAGTCTGCTAAGCTGATCCAGTTTGCTGAGTTCCTGTGTTCCTGGTTCCGGTCCCGTCTGCTGAACGATTCCAGTTTGCTGAGTGTTCCTGATTCCAGTTCGACCTGCTGTGTTCCAGTGTGCCTACCAAGTCTGCATACCTACCTTCACCTTGGTTGATCCTGCCAGGCACTCGTACCCCTCCTACCTCCGCGCCTGCTGTTACCTTACCAGGGGCCGCTGATGGGAGCCGTAAGGGAGGCCTTCCTCTGCAAGTCCGGGCTCATCACCGCTAGGTACGTGACAGTAGCAGACAGCCATGTCTGAGCCCGAGCAGGGAGCCTCACCTATGGAGGAACTATGTCGGCACCTGGCAGGATTGGCTGAAGCGGTCAAGAACCTCCAGCAAGGCTACACCCATCTGGAAGAACAAGTGCAGGTCCTCTCCAACCCCTCTGGAGCCCAAGGGGGATCCCATACCTCTACCTCCACTGCTGGGGCAGGATCCTCACCCACAGTTGTCATGCTTCCTCCGGAGCCCAGGGTCCCTACACCTGAAAGATTCTCCGGGGATCGAAGCAAGTTTAGGGCTTTTCGTAATTCCTGCGAACTCTACTTCGCTCTGCAGCCTCGCACCTTCTCCTTGGAAGCCACCAAGGTGGGCTTTGTGATGTCCCTGCTTTCCGGAGACTCTCAGAGCTGGGCCCACCGTCTCTTGGAACGGAAAGATATGGCGTTAAACAACCTTACTGCCTTCTTCGACGCCATGGCTCAGCTATATGAAGATTCCCAGCTCTCAGTAACCGCAGAGACCGCCTTGCGCACCCTTCAGCAGGGGCGCAGAGCAGCAGAGGACTACGTAGCGGAATTTAGACGGTGGAGCGCAGATACCAGTTGGAATGACGCCGCCCTCCACCATCAGTACCGCATAGGTCTGTCCGACCCTCTGAAGGACGAGCTCGCTAGGGTTGGCATACCACCAACCCTGAATTCACTAATTGACTTAACATTCCAGATCGACCGACGTCTCAGGGAACGAAGGGCTGAGAGGTCCACGGGCTTCTCCCGCCCGACCTGGATGCTTCCCCGGGCTCCCAGCCATCTGCACCCAGCACCTGTTGCACCTCCAGCCGCTACATCTGACATACCCGAGCCCATGCAGCTCGGAGTGCTTCGTCCTCCCCTCTCCCAACAGGAACGCCAACGTCGCCAAGTGAACAATCTGTGCCTATACTGCGGGGAACCCGGACACTTCGTTATAAATTGTCCCCTGAAACTTCGTAAGTGTCTTTCAGTATCTTCTGACACTACCAACCCACAGGCCAAGTCCACATCTCACCTTGCTCTCTCTGTCTCGTTACAGCTCCCAGGAAGGACTCTGCAAGTGCCCGCTATTATTGATTCCGGGGCTTGCAGCTGCTTTATGGACTCAGCCTTTGCCATCAAGCACCAGATCCCTCTTGTCTCCAAGACCCATGGACTATGTGTGCATTTGGCTGATGGGTCCATCATTAAGTCTGGACCAGTGGTTCAAGAGACCGCCCCTTTACCCGCTACCATCTCCACCATCTCCGGAACCCACCAAGAATACTTACGCCTGGACATTATCTCTTCCCCATTGTTCCCTGTGATCCTTGGTATACCTTGGCTACAGGTCCACAACCCTACCATCAACTGGGCCACGGGGTTGGTGACCTTTTCTTCTCCTTACTGCCAGCAATCCTGCGGGACACTCAAAACCCCTGGGCCGGCCACCCTCTTATGTATCAATACGGAGGCTTGAATACGACAATCCATCCCTGAGGTCTACCATGACTTTCTTGATGTGTTTAGCAAACAAGGGGCAGAGACTCTACCACCTCATCGGGCCTATGATTGCCCCATTGACCTACTTCCCGGAGCGGCAATTCCGTTTGGCAGGATCTTCCCGTTAACAGAGGTAGAACAGGGGGCACTAAAAGACTATATCGATGAAAACCTACAGAAAGGGTTCATTCGTCCGTCTACATCTCCAGCCGGTGCAGGCATCTTTTTCGTAGAGAAGAAGGATCATACCCTTCGACCCTGTGTGGACTATCGTGAATTAAATAAAATCACAGTAAAAAAACGCTACCCTCTCCCCTTGGTACCGGAACTATTTCAGAGACTGGGAACAGCCATCATTTTTACCAAACTTGATCTCCGCTGAGCCTACAATCTGGTCCGCATCAAGGAGGGGGATGAGTGGAAGACCGCTTTCCGAACCCGATTCGGACATTTCGAGTACCGGGTAATGCCCTTCGGGTTGTGCAACGCCCCTGCCACTTTCCAGTATTTCATTAACGATGTGCTCCGGGACTTCCTAGATCTCTTTGTCATTGTCTACCTAGACGATATACTAATTTTTTCTTCCTCCCTTGATTCCCACCGCAGGCACGTCAGAAGTGTGTTGGCTCGGCTTCGCCAGCACGGCCTGTATGTGAAGGCCGAGAAGTGTGAATTTGAGCTGGAAAGTATATCGTTCTTGGGACTAATTATCTCCAGCGAGGGCATCAAGATGGACCCTCAAAAGATTGCTGCAATCCTGGACTGGCCAGTCCCGGCGGACAAGAAGGGGATCCAACGTTTCGTTGGATTCGCCAACTTCTACCGCAAATTCATCAGAGGGTTCTCAGCCATCATCGCACCCATCACCCAGCTGACCAAACAAGGGATCCGTTTCCACTGGTCCCCTGAGGCCCAAAAGGCCTTTGAGGCCCTGAAGGGTCTCTTTACCTCTGCCTCTATCTTGAAGCACCCAGATTCCTCATTACCGTTCGTCCTGGAGGTAGACGCCTCGGAAATTGCGGTAGGAGCAATACTGTCCCAAAGACAGGGGACCAGAGCCTTGCTCCACCCAGTAGCTTTTTTCTCTCGCAAGTTATCTGCGGCAGAGAGGAACTACGACGTGGGGGATCGGGAATTGCTGGCGATCAAGTCCGCATTAGAGGAGTGGCGTTATCTGTTGGAGGGGGCTGCCCACCCGATTCTGATATTCACCGACCACAAGAACCTGGAGTACCTGAAGGCAGCGAAAAGGCTAAAACCACGACAAGCCAGGTGGGCGCTCTTCTTCTCCCGGTTCTCCTTCCATGTCACTTACCGTCCCGGTTCCAAGAACATTAAGCCCGATGCCCTCTCTCGGATGTTCCATAAGTCTAAGGAAACCTCTCCTCCAGACACCATTCTTGCTCCTGGAAACTTCCTTCTGCTTCAGGAAGACCTACTCTCCCGGATCAAGCAAGCCTCCACTGGGCAGAGACTCCCCTCCGAACCGGAATTGCAGGCCAAAGATGGGCTGTTTTGGTACCAGAACAGGATCTACGTACCTGAAGAGCTGAGAATAACCGTACTGGAACTCTGCCACGACCATGTGCTTGCCGGGCACTTTGGCGTTGCCAAGACCACCGACTTGGTACAGCGTACCTTTTGGTGGCCTCGGCTCCGCGAGAACTGTAGGAAGTTTGTGGAGTCCTGCATAGTTTGTACCCGAAACAAGGGTTACAAATCCAAGGCCTGGGGACTACTGAGACCCCTACCCGTCCCAGACAGACCCTGGAAAATGCTGTCCATCGACTTTATCGTCGAGTTGCCTCCGGCTGAGAGTCACACCACTATCTTCGTGATAGTAGACCGTCTATCCAAGATGGCACATTTCATTCCCATGAAGGGGACTCCCTCAGCTCCCGAAACTGCACAGGTGTTCATCAGAGAGGTCGTCAGACTCCACGGGGTACCAGCCAATATTGTCTCCGACCGAGGGGTACAATTTACCTCCCGGTTTTGGAGATCCCTCTGCAAGGCTCTGGAGATAGAATTGTCACTTTCCTCTGCTTACCATCCCCAGATCAATGGACAGACTGAGAGGACTAACCAGACCCTTGAGCAGTACCTGCGCTGCTTCTCTTCATTCGCTCAGAATAACTGGGTTTCCCTGCTCCCATTGGCCGAGTTTGCCTATAACAACTCTACGCATTCCGCTACCAAGCAGTCCCCATTCTTCGCAAACTACGGTTTCCATCCTACATTCCTGCCCAATTCCCTTCCTGAATGTACGGTGCCCGCAGTCCAGGAAAAGTTGAACTTCTTTTCATCCAACAACCAACTTCTGCAGGAAACCATGACCAAGACTCAGGAACACAACAAAACAATTTTTGACAGGAAGAGACGGGGTGAATTAATGCTGGCACCCGGCGACCAAGTATGGTTATCCACTTTAAACTTGAGGATGGCATGTCCCTCTAAGAAACTGGGCCCCAAATTCTTAGGGCCGTTTCCAGTCAAAAGGAAAATCAATGAAGTGGCTTATGAACTGGAGCTCCCTGACTCCCTCAAGATCCATCCGGTCTTCCATGTATCTCTGCTGAAGCCTTCGGTTCCCAACCCATTTCCAGGCCGAAGTCCGGCTCTCCCTGATCCTGTCATTGTAGACGGGGAGGAGGAATTCGAAGTGGAAGCCATTATGGATTTTAGAAGAAGGAATAACCAGAACCAATTCCTGATTAAGTGGAAGGGCTATGGACCCGAAGAAAACTCTTGGGAGCTTGAGGAGAACATTCATGCTAGAAGCCTGGTGCAGTCCTTCAAGAGATCTCACCCTGAGAAGTTTTCCCGGATGGGCATCCGGAGGCTGCCCCTTGGGGGGGGCAATGTCATGGAGGTCCTGCCAGAAGCAGGCGTCCTGGTCTTCCTGATTCTCGGTTGCGCATGCTCCGCCCTGCAGGTGGCGCCAGAGGGGCTATTTAAACCTGTCAATCGCAGACAGTCCCTGCTGTCTGCTCTACAGCGTTGAGTACCTGAAAACCTGATCTGAAGACTTACCTGTGTTTGACCCGGCCTGCCTGTGACTTCTCCAGTTTTCTGCCTGCATCCGACCCTTGGCTTGTTGTGACCTCTCCTCTGTCTGATCCCTCTGTACCTTGCTGCCAGCCAGTTAACCGACCCGGCTTGTCTGACCAAGCTCACTGTTCCTAGTTCCGGTCCAGTCTGCTAAGCTGATCCAGTTTGCTGAGTTCCTGTGTTCCTGGTTCCAGTCCAGTCTGCTAAGCTGATCCAGTCTGCTGAGTTCCTGTGTTCCTAGTTCCGGTCCAGTCTGCTAAGCTGATCCAATTTGCTGAGTTCCTGTGTTCCTGGTTCCAGTCCAGTCTGCTAAGCTGATCCAGTCTGCTGAGTTCCTGTGTTCCTGGTTCCGGTCCAGTCTGCTAAGCTGATCCAGTTTGCTGAGTTCCTGTGTTCCTGGTTCCGGTCCCGTCTGCTGAACGATTCCAGTTTGCTGAGTGTTCCTGATTCCAGTTCGACCTGCTGTGTTCCAGTGTGCCTACCAAGTCTGCATACCTACCTTCACCTTGGTTGATCCTGCCAGGCACTCGTACCCCTCCTACCTCCGCGCCTGCTGTTACCTTACCAGGGGCTGCTGGTGGGAGCCGTAAGGGAGGCCTTCCTCTGCAAGTCCGGGCTCATCACCGCTAGGTACGTGACAGCTTGGTCATTCACTGTGGTGGCTTGGAGTGTCCCAGGAACTGGAGGGAAAATCCCGCTGCTGCCAACCAATGTAACGGCACCCCAAATATGAAAGGGGTTAACGCCGTTTAAGGATATTCCCTCTCCTGGACACAAATTCCCTGCCGATCCTCCACACTCAGGCGACCACTTCCCATAGGAAATAATCCTTCTGAAAGAACGAGACACACTCTGTATCTTTCTCTGGATAGACTGCCTTTATTAAAGAAAACATTGTAACTTTTATACACATCCAATACTGCATTAATCTAAAATGAACAATGGTCCAGCTCCACCCACAACATAACAAGACCCAATACACATTATTTTGACACCACCTAGAAGACAACAGGTTAGCTTTTGTCTCCCAATACCCATCTGACCAGACCCAATTTACATGAGTCAATTAGCTACAGCTGCTGTCTCAGACCCATGACCTCTAGACTAGCCTTACTGTCTCCCATCTATCAAAAGACTTCACACAATATTTGCATACGAACTTTCAATACACATCTTACAATGAAAGGATCTGTAGCCACTCTGTCTGCTACAACACCTATAATTACAGGCTTAACTCCCATTATCAAAAGACTTTACACAATAGAAACATATTGCGCTCCCCTATATACATCTCTTAAAATAACCGTTTGAGTTCAGAATAAAACAACCAGTACATATTGTGGACTAATATTACTATTTCAATTTCAAGCAATCCAAGCCATATTCTTAATGTCCATTGTTTCCTGGCTCACCCTGTGTCCAAAGTGACCCCCCTGTCACAATTTTAAAATGCATATCTGAAAAAATTAATACAATTTAAAAAAAAAAATTACATCTTGCTCGATCAAATAAAATAACATATTCATGAGATCTGCATTCAGAAATGTTGCTAAAAATTAGTCATAAATATGCGTGAATATCTGCAGCCAAAAAAGTTCATAATTGCTTATCATTGTACCATTCTAAAGACGATTTAAATGTGCAGCATTTAAACGTGGCTAAAATTGGTAACGCGTGACGAATGTGCTATCTCCATTCAAAACGCTAGTTTTACCAGAGGGTGCGCTCCCGTCTCATATTGAGTCTGACCATGCGTGGTTTTTGAAGACTCGGAAAAGCATACACACGAACGGTGTTCTTGTCCAAAAACAGTCTGACGAGAATCACGCCGAGAAAAAATGAGACTCCGACGAGAAAAAAGACCGCAGGTCGTCTTTTTTCTCGCCAAGATTTTGGACAGTTTTCTCGATGAGAAAGCATACACACGAACGGTTTTCTCGGCAAAAAAAGACAAGAAAACTGTTGGGAGAGCTTTTTTACAGAGAAAACCGGTCGTGTGTACGTGGCCTTAGAGTGTTGAGACAAACCATTTACTACTGACCGGGGAACTTACAATGATCAGCTTTTATTTGTTTATGTAAAATCCTTATCCCATAAGGAAAAAAAATAACTTTTGCTGTAACTGCTTGTGTAATTGCAGTGTAAGCTTCAATTTGTTATTGTATCTAAATCTGCTAGTACATCTAACACTCTCCTTCCCCCAGACTGACAATGCAGCTTTTCAAAAGTGCCCCATGTGTCCCTTCATCCAGAGTTTTGTCTCACTAAGACCCCTTTTTTCACACTGGGGCAGAGCATGCATTAGCGGTAAAGCGCTGCTAGTTTTAGCGGCGCTTTACTGCTGTAATAGCGGGGGTTTTTTGTCCGCTAGCGGGGCGCTTTTAACCCCCCGATAGCGGCCGAATAAAGGGTTAATAGCGCCCATGTTGCAGCGCTGCCCATTCATTTCAATGGGCAGGGGCGGTGGAGGACCGGTGTATACACCACTCCCGCACCGCCCCAAAGATGCTGCTTGCAGGGTGAAAGGGGTCTTATAAAGGAGATGTGTTACTGGCCAGATCACCAGGTGAAAACATAGGGAAAAAGCCTAAAAAAAAACCCAATACAGCCACCACATCTACAGTGGGGATAACAAGTATTTGATACACTGACGATTTTGCAGGCTTTCCTACTTACAAAGCATGTAGAGGTCTGTCATTTTTACCATAGGTACTCTTCAACTGTGAGAGACAAAAATCCAGAAAATCACATTGTATGATTTTTAAATAATTAATTTGCATTTTATTGCATGATATAAGTATTTGATCACCTACCAACCAGTAAGAATTCCGGCTCTCACAGACCTGTTATTTTTTTTTCTTTAACCACCTAAGACCCGGACCATTATGCAGCTTAAAGACCTGGCCACTATTTGCGATTCGGCACTGCGTCGCTTTAACTGACAATTGCGCGGTCATGCGACGTGGCTCCCAAACAAAATTGGCGTCCTTTTTTTCCCACAAATAGAGCTTTCTTTTGGTGGTATTTGATCACCTTTGTGGTTTTTAGTTTTTGCGCTATAAACAAAAATAGAGCGACAATTTTGAAAAAAAAAAACAATATTTTTTACTTTTTGCTATAATAAATATCCCCAAAAAATATATAAAAAATTATTTTTTTCCTCAGTTTAGGCCGATACGTATTCTTCTACATATTTTTGGTAAAAAAAATCGCAATAAGTGTTAATTGATTGGTTTACGCAAAAGTTATAGCGTTTACAAAATAGGGGACTGTTTTATGTCATTTTTATTACATTTTTTTACTAGTAATGGCGGCGATCAGTGATTTTTTTCATGACTGCGACATTATGGCGGACACATCGGACACTTCTGACACTATTTTGCGACCATTGTCATTTTTACAGTGATCAGTGCTATAAAAATGCACTGGTTACAGTAAAAATGACACTGGCAGTGAAAGGGTTAACCAGGAGGGGGCGCTGTAGAGGTTAAGTGTGCCCTGATGTGTGTTTCTTACTGTGGGGGGCGTGGCTTAGCGTGTGACGTCACTGATTGTCGTTCCATATGACAGGGAACAGACGATCAGTGAAAGGCTCACTCGGAAGCACAGGGAGAGGTTTGTTTACACTTACCTCTCCCCGTTCTTCCTCTGTGTGACCCGATCGCGGGACACCAGCGGCGATCGGGTCTGCTGTTCCCGCGTGGACGGTCACGGAGAAGAGGACTGGGTCGCGACCCATGGCTGGGCTCTTAAAGGGGACGTACCTGTATGCCCTTGTGCCCAGCCGCGCCATTCTGCCGACGTACATCAGCGTGTGGCGGTCCTTAAGTGGTTAAGAAGCCCTCCTGTTCTCCACTCATTACCTGTATTAACTGCACCTGTTTGAACTCGTTACCTGTATAAAAGACACCTGTCCACACACTTAATCAAACAGACTCCAACCTCTCCACAATGGCCAAAACCAGAGAGCTGTGTAAGGACATCAGGGATAAAAAATTGTAGACCTGCACAAGGCTAGGATGGGCTTCAGGACAATAGGCAAGCAGCTTGGTGAGAAGGCAACAACTTTTGGCACAATTATTAGGAAATTGAAGAAGTTCAAGATGACGGTCAATCTCCTTCGGTTGGGGCCCCATGCAAGATCTCACCAGTGGGGCATCAATGATCATGATGAAGGTGAAGGATCAGCCCAGAACTACACGGCAGGACCTGGTCAATGACCTGAAGAGAGCTGGGACCACAGTCTCAAATAAAACTATTAGTAACACACTACGCCGTCATGAATTAAAATCCTTCAGCGCACGCAAGGTCCCCCTGCTCAAGCCAGCACGTGTCCAGGTCCGTCTGAAGTTTGCCAATGACCATCTGGATGATCCGAAGGAGAATGGGAGAAGGTCTAACCTCCACTCGCCGTGTTTGGAGGAAGAAGAAGGATGAGTACAACCCCAAGAACACCATCCCAACCGTGAAGTATGGAGATGGAAACATCATTCTTTGGGGATGCTTTTCTGCAAAGGGGACAGGATGACTGCACCGTTTTGAGGGGAGGATGGATGGGGCCATGTATCGCAAGATCTTGGCCAACAACCTCCTTCCCTCAGTAAGAACATTGAAGATGGGTCGTGACTGGGTCTTCCAGAATGATAACGACCTGAAACACACAGCCAGGGCAACTAAGGAGTGGCTCCGTAAGAAGCACCTCAAGGTCCTGGAGTGGCCTAGCCAGTCTCCAGACCTAAACCCAATAGAAAATCTTTGGAGGGAGCTGAAAGTCCGTATTGCCCAGCGACAGCCCAGAAACCTGAAGGATCTGGAGAAGCTCTGTATGGAGGAGTGGGCCAAAATCCCTGCTGCAGTGTGTGCAAACCTGGTCAAGAACTACAGGAAACGTATGATCTCTGTAATTGCAAACAAAGGTTTCTGTACCAAATATTAATTTCTGCTTTTCTGATGTATCAAATACTTATGTCATGCAATAAAATGCAAATTAATTACTTAAAAATCATACAATGTGATTGTCTGGATTTTTGTTTTAGATTCCGTCTCTCATAGTTGAAGAGTACCTATGATAAAAATTACAGACCTCTACATGCTTTGTAAGTAGGAAAACCTGCAAAATCGACAGTGTATCAAATACTTGTTCTCCCCAGAAAGGATTGGTAAGCAGCAATATATTACATTTTAGGTTTGATAACCCTTTAATGTATGCCCCATTGGTAAATAAATTTTTTCAAACAATAAATGTTTTTTTGCAAGCAGCCCTGCGTTTCCATAAGAACGTGCCTTTTTAATGTTATGTTTGGAATTGCTATTCATTTTTGCAATAAAGTACACAATCATTTATTTTTTTTTTTTAATCAAATACACCATTAAAAACATAACTGATGTCAGCAGAACTGCAAACAACAGATTTGCATATGCGGCGACTCTGCAGCTTGCGTGAAACTATAAGTCCTATAAGGAAAGGCACAGAGCGTGCAGCTCTTTTTACTTCCAGTTTGATGACAACTTTGCTGACATCAGTTATATTTTTAATGTTGTCTTATTTTAAGCTAATAGGCAGTCATCTGGTGATGGTTCCCTTTAATCTTTACTAACATTTCTGTTACTTTATTGGCTTACCATGATCATAGAAATGAATATCAATCCTAAGGATTACATTAAAATGGCACATTTCGTACAGTTAGTACACAGCTTTAGTTCCCAGGGGTGTACAGAGTGCTTAGCTGAATGTTAGAATTAAGAATGCTCAGAAGCATTTCTTTGTGTTCCACAGCAATTAGAGAGCGTCTTCCAAATACACAACAGGGTCGTACTGTTTCCCCATCTCAACAGTTTGGGCTCACGCTCGAATTAAGCAGCGTTTTTTGGAAATGTGCAGCAGTGTCTAATATGTTACAAATCGGTTCTGTACCACGACTGTAGAATCAGATGATTCCAGATACAAAATTGCAGGTTGTAAGCTGACATGGGTTTCCAAAGGTGGTTGGGAGTGGGCTCAGGTCATCGGTGGAAGTCAGGGACAGGGAAAGGAAAGGGCTACCCCAATAAGAGCCACTGGATAGGATAGGTCCTCTGTTCTTTGCCTCGACCTCAGTGGTGGCCCGTCCATAGAGGGAGCACGAGCGCTGCCTCCCCTTTCATTGCATCCTGCCCCCTGATCTACATATCAGTGGCACTGGACCATGGATTCCAATGTGGGGTGGGTGTTTTTTGAAGCACCTGATTAGAGCCAGAGGCTCTAATAGGCTTCAAAAAAGGGTGGCCTCGGAGCGCAGAGCATTGCGCTCCGAGCCCACCCAGTTGTGTGACCATAGCGAATAAATTTTCACTTATATCACATTAAAGTTGCTCCCCGCCAATCAGGAGGCAGGTCTGTGAGACCCGTTTCCCGATTGGCCAAAGCATCAGGCGATCCTATTGGATGCCTAGCTCTTTGGCGGAAGAGGAGACACACAGTGGAGGAAGCTGGAGGAGTGGACACTGGAGCCGCCGCCCGCACTCCAGGAGAGGAGGAGAGGACACCACAACCCCACCACACGAGCGGGTAAGTGCCGGACCACCCGCGGGGGGTGGGGGTGCTTTTTCAGTGCCTTGCCATGCCACCGTTTAGTAAGGCAGTGGATGGTGTCAGTCAGTAGGGCAATGGACGGTGTCAGTCAGTAGGGCAGTGGACGTTGTCACTAGGGCAGTGGATGGTGTCAGTCGGTAGGGCAGTGGACGTTGTCAGTAGGGCAGTGGATGGTGTCAGTCAGTAGGGCAGTGGACGTTGTCACTAGGGCAGTGGACGGTGTCAGTAAGTAGGGCATTGGATAGTGTCAGTAGGGCAGTGAACGATGTCAGTCATTAGGGCAGTGGACATTGTCAGTCAGTAGGGCAGTGGACTGTGTCAGTCAGTAGGGCAGTGGACGGGGTCAGTAGGGCAGTGGACGGGGGGAGTAGGGCAGTGGATGGGGCCAGTCAGTAGGGCATTGGATGGAGAAGATGAAGCTGGCTTTCAGCTGCTGCAGGAGGAAAATAAATGGGATCATCGGTAGACAGGTATTTAAAAAATGTTAATTCCAAGCAAGTGGCTGGGGATTCTGAATTTACCGCCCCCCCCCCCCCTACCCTGGCGCACTAAGGTGGTCGCCTAAACAGCCTTATGCTGGCGCCAGCATAAGGCTGATTAGGCAGCCACCTTAGGGCGCCAGGGTAGGGGGGGGGTAAATTCAGAATTCCCAGCCACTTGCTTGGAATTAACATTTTTAAAATAACTATCTGAGGGAGAGAAAGGGGGCAGAGGACACTGTTACAGGAGAAAGGGGGGCCAGAGGTCACTGCTATGGGGAAAGGGGCTGCAGAGGATACTACTGTGGGGTGATGTGAAGGGTGGAAGAGGACACTGCTATGGGGGGGGACGCTACTGTGGAGGGGGGGTGAAGTGAAGGGTGATAGTGATATATGGGGATGGCCCTGCCCATAGCACTGTTCTCTGCCTCCTTCACATCACCTTCCCCCACAGTAGTGTCCTCTGCCCCCCCCCCCCATAAAGCAATATCCTCTGACTATCTTCACATCACTCCACCCCCACAGTAGTGTCCTCTAACACCCTTCACATAAGTAGTGTCCTCTGCCCTCCCTTTCCCCCTATAGCAGTGTCCCCTGCCCCCCCCCCCCCCACCATAGTAGTGTCCTCTGCTTCCTTAACATCACCCCCCACCACATAAGCAGGATCCTGTGTACACAGAGGAGTGAGTGGAAGGCAGCACAGTTCTGGATGGAGGGCAGGAGTGGGAGCTGCCAGGGTGACTTTTCCGTCATATTAACAAGCTAGTGGCTGGTTGCTAGGACCTCCCTGTGTCCTAGCAACCAATCACCTGCCGTTTAACTTGAAAAGTTAATTTGGCCAGCTCCTTCTGCACTCCGTCCTGAGTTTTGCTGCCTCATGCTCTCCGCTGTGCCATGAGGATGACAGCGGGTAAGGACGTGGGGGGGAAGAGGGAGAAGGACCAGCACCTAAAAGGCGAGGATCGGCGGCACAGAGACCTGTTCGCCATCTACCTGTCACCTGCCCGCAGTCAAAAGGTAGACCGCGATCGATGGGTTTGCCCACCCTGGTCTAGGCACACTTGCATACCAGGAAGTGCCCTACTGTATTTAAGAAGGAATTCAAGAGAAAAGGAACATTATCTTCACCTTTAAATATAGGTCCACTTTAAAGTACACCTGTGATGAGGGAAATACGGAGCTACCATTGTTGGACTCCTGGAAATCCTTGTTGCCTGGAATAAAGTGTGGAAGAAGATTGTGAATTTTTCTTTATGATGCTAATGCTTTTGATATCTTAAGCTGGTCATTCCTTAGTAAAATTTTGTTCGGAATCTTTTATTAGAACATTCATTAAAGCGGTGGTGCAGGAAAAAAAAAAAAGTCAGCAGCTACTAACAGTGTAGCTGCTGACTTTTAATAAGGACACTTACCTGTCCTACTCTCCCGCGATGTCGGTCCTGCCGCGGGGACCGATCGCTGCTGGCAGGCTCCCGGCTCCTCCATTCTGAGTAGGGGAAACAGGCCGTGAAGCCGTAAGAAGAGGAAGCGGAAGGAGAGCCACCGCGGACGGAGAAGAGGAACATTAGCGGCAGATTAGGGGACTTCCGCATAGCAACAGGCATTTAGGGTGAGTATAAAAAATGTTTTTTTTTCTATTAATTTTTTTATTTTTTTTTAGAATTTTTAGTGTGAAGATTTTTTCAGGGGGGACCTCCACTTTAAGTTTTCGAATTATGAGTGGGGTCGAATCGACATTCGTTTTTTTACTGCAGTGATGATACAATTCTAAGGAGCAGGACAAACAAAGTATGTAGAGTATTTGTTTTTTGTTTGAGAAAGTTCATGCATTTTAAAATCGAATATTAAAATGCCAACTAAACTTGGAAGTACTTTCGAAAGACATTTGTCAAGTCATCAAATATATTGAAATAAACTTTCATATGAATTTACATTCAAAAATCTACTAGTGTATAGCTAGCTTTAGAAATGTGGTATTTAGCCATTCTTTTAACCACTTACCGACCAGCCACAATACATATATTGCGTCAGGTCTGATCTATTGTGTGAAACAACGTACCTGTACGTCATATCGTGCAATAGCCAGCCGGGGTGCACGCATGCGCTGATTGGCCAAAGGGGGAACCAATCAGTGGGTCCAGCGGATGTGATGACCGGCCACCTGCAATCGCTCCCCAGAGAGGTAGAACGGCGGCCATAAATCTATCCCATAGTTTGTAGACGCGATAACTTTTGCTCAAACCAATCACTCTACGCTTATTGGGATTTTTTTTTTACCAAAAATATGTAGCAGAATACATTTTGTCCTAAATTGATGAACAAATTCGATTTTTTTCAAAATTTTTATTGGATATGTTTTATAGCAGAAAGTAAAAAATATTGTTTTTTCTTCAAAATTGTTGGTCTTTTTTTGTTTCTAGCGCAGCAAATTAAAACCGCAGAGGTGATCAAATACCACCAAAAGAAAGCTCAATTTGTGGGAAAAAAAATGAAATAATTTTATTTGGGTACAGCGCAGCACGACTGCGCAATTATCAGTTAAAGTAACGCAGTGCCGCATTGCAAAAAAAATGGCCTGGTCATTAGGGGGTAACCCTTCCGGGGCTGAAGGGGTTAAAGTAAACATTCGGGTTAGATAACATATAAAAGAAAGAAAGAATAAACAGGACACTAGTAACAATGTGTTATCTACACTGAACACGCAGTCTTATTATGAAATATCTTGACTGTCTCCAGTAAGAAGAAGGATCTGCCAATTATTCTGATATGCAGAGACATTTGGAGGTCTGTCGCAGAGCTGGAGGGGGGCTCATCCGGTAATTTGCAGGTACATCTCTGGGTTTTATCTGTTTATTGTGTTGTGGGTCGATACTTGACACACCAGTAAAGGGTGTTTATATCAGCCACTTCTTTGTTACATAGGTCAGCATTGATCGAACTCCCATGTACAATAAATCTTTGTTAGGTGAACTCTGTAAGTCAGTGTTTCTCACAATACAGGCAGAAAAGATCAATTACAACAAGGAATACAGGAGGTGGCTGTCCCTTTCCCTTATCCCCAGCAAAACTCCTATAAACTCTATAAGGCAGCAATTTACTTGTTAAATATAGTACCTAAGGGATGAACAGAGCAGTGGACCTGTGTGAGAACCTGTCACCTTATACAGCTCCTTTTTTACGTGTCCCCTTTCTAAAGCAAAGAAATGCATCTGCTTGGCAAACGTTTAGTCATTTAAAACCACTGTAAGACCAAACCTTTTTCTGACATTTGTTGTTTACAAGTAAAAATCTGTACTTTTTGCTAGAAAATTACACCAAGCATTATATATATACATATATATGTGTGTTTTTTTTTTTTTAGCAGAGACCCTAGAGAATAAAATGGCAGTCATTGCAATATTTTATATCACACTGTATTTGCGCAGCAGTCTTTCAAACGCATTTTTTGGGGGAAAAAATACACTTTAACCAGTTCCCGACCGGCTCTCGCAAATTTACTGCGGCAGAATAGCTCTCCTGGGCAAACTCCCGTATGGGTACGTCCTTCCCTTTAGTGGCCACCAGAGGGCGGGCACGATCGCCGCCGGCCATGCGCGATCGCGTGCATAGGCACCAGTACGGGGATTTGTGTGTGTAAACCTGTGCTGTCAGGGAAGAGGAGACATATCGTTTGTTCCAACTATGTAGGAAAAACGATATGTCTCCTCTCCTAGTCAATCCTATCTCTATACAGTTAGAGCTCACTGAGAGAACACACAATTAAGCCCTTGATCGCCCCCTAGTGTTAACCTCTTCCCTGCCAGTAACATTTGACAGTAATCAGTGCATTTTTATAGCACTGATCGCTGTTATAAATGTCAGTGGTCCCAAAAAAGTGTCAAAAGTGTCTGATCTGTCCGTCGCAGTGTCGCAGTACCGCTAAAAATCGCAGATCACTGTCATTACAAATTAAAAATTAAATTAAAAATTAAATTAAAATTAAAAAAAGAAATAATAAAAATGTCATAAATCTTTCCCTGAAAGGTGCCAAATGTGACAGCGGAGGGGGGGAGGGTTCCAAAAAGCAGAAGTTCAATTTTTGGGTGGAACTCCGCTTTAAGGTGAAAAAACACTTTGCACTGTCCGGCCCCCCAGCCCCCCCGTTTTACTTACCTGAGCCCTGAATTTCCGTGGGCGCGATCCCGCATCGCTCTATCCACTGCTTCTCGGCTCTTCATTGGATAGATTGATAGCAGCGCAGCCATTGGCTCACGCTGCTGTCAATCAAATCTAATGATGCAGGCGCTAGGGAGTGGGGCATACGCTCGGTGGCTATAGACGCTGACTGTATGACACAGGAGCGCACCCGCAAGGTAACCACCTCGGGAGAGAGCTTCCCAGAGGGGGTTATCTATTGCGGGGAGGAGCCGCGAGAGCCGCCGTGGGACCCCAGAACAGGAGGATCGCGGCCACTCTGTGCAAAACGAACTGCACAGTGGAGGTAAGTATGACATGTTTGTTATTTTTTTTTTAAAGTGAACCTTTAGTATCACTTTAAATCCTATCCTCCACTCCTTCAGTTGTGGCCCAGATACAGATCCTCTTTGACTCCACCAGCAATAAAAAAATAAACATGCTCATAGTACAGCAAACGTTTAAAACCAAATGTGCTTTATTCTTAAAATGTTATCCACATAAAATAAATGTGCAAATCCCCTTACAAATCACAGTATAGCACTTCCGAATGTGCCTTCTGATGACATCACTTCTACTTGACTAGTCTTGTCATTTGACTTCCATAGTCCATACAATGGGAACCATGGAAAACGAACGTAGCCATCCTCTAACGCATGGGTGCCCAACCTGTGGCTTACCTGCTGTTGCAGAACTACAAGTCCCATCATGCATCTGCTTTTGGGAATCATGCTTGTAAAGGTCAGTGGCTTGCAATGCCTTGTGGGACTTGTAGTTCCGCAACAGCTGGAGGGCCACAGGTTGAGCACCCTTGCTCTAACGGGAAGTCAGATCACAGCAGTAAAAAAAGGAATTTGGAGATTTGGAGGAGGCTGAGAGCAATAGAAAGGATTTGTTTAAATTAGAAATTCATACTTGAAAATAATTTGTTAATTTTTTTGGTTACTTTAGCGTCACTTTAAGGTATAATTGTACACTATAATTACATAGTAGCACAGTGTTTCTATGTATTCTTTCATTGTTGCCAGTTAAATTGTTTTGCACATCAGCTATTCTGTGCTACAAGGTTGCCAGACCTGTTAACTGGGGCACCTAAATTGATTTGAAGCCAATTTTAGCGCATTAACTTTGATTTGTAGAAGATGGGAACGGTGTGAGAGTAAAAGGATGTTAAGTGCTTTGCTTTCAGAAAAAGTCTCAGAGCATCAAGTAACACATAAACAAGGCAGAGCAGTGAGAGAAATAACCTATGAAAGGGATCCAAGACCTGCTAGGTCTACTGTAGGTACGAGTGAACCAACCTGCAGGAGTAAAGCTGGGTATACACGATTACTTTTTGTTTTTGTTTTAGCTGGCGGGCTGAGAAAAAAAAAAGAAGGATTCTCCCCAGGGTTGCCATCTGTCAGTAAATTCATGGACAGTTTGTTAAAATCCATGATTTTTACACATACCAGTGAATTTTCCGTTACGAACATAAAATGTCTATAAAAAAACCCTGCACTGTAGCCAGGGACAACGGCTAGAGATGCATGGATCCACCCCATACATCATGTAACTCCCAGTGATTTGTTTTTCTTATCACCGCTGCATTGCCATCTCCCCTGTCAATGCTCTAGATGTTAGTTGCTAGGACTGCCCAGCGTCCTAGCAACTAACCACATGCTTGCTCTAAGGAGAAGAACATAACTTCCTCCTCCAGAGTCCAGACATGCTTCCAGACAGTGCGCTGCCTCCCAGCAGCTTGCACTTCAAGCTGCCTGCAGTACACAAAGAGTGGACTCTGTCTGAGGATGCAACATGTAAGGAGAGTTGAGAGCCTGATCTAATGTTGGAGGAGGGATGGCTCTGGGGACCCATATATAAGAAGGTGGGGTGGTGACTCTAGGGACCATGAGGTAAGGAAGGGGACTCTGTGGACACTGATGTAAGGGGCCAGGTGACTGCCCTGCCGTTTGCCAAACAGAGTCTGTGGGGGATCACTGATGTAAGGGGGGAGCGAATACACTATGGTAAAGGGGGATCCTAATGTAAGGGGGGATACTGATATAAAGGTCCCCCTTTATATCAGTGTCCTCACTCTCCTCTTAAATTAGTGTCCCCCCCTTACCATAGTGTATTCAGTTTGGGGACTCTGATGTAAGAGGAGGCGCTCTAATTACTAGAGACCCCCATCATCAGAGTTCTCCTTTGCACCAGAGACTGCAGTGTTCCCCCTTACATCACGGTCCACAGCGTTCCCCTTTACATGAGGGTCTGCAGAGTTCCCCCTTTCCCTGTAAAGGGGAACTCTGAGGACTCTGATGTAAGGAGGATGCTAACATAAGGGGGAACGCAGTGGACTCTGGTGTAATGGGGAACGCTGTGGACTGTGGTGTAAAGGAAAACTCTGCAGACTTTCATGTAATAAGGAACTCTGTGGACTCTGAAGTAAGGGCAAACTCTGTGGACTTTGATGTAGGGAAAACTCTGTGGACACTGATGTAAGGGGGAACTCTGTGGACTCTGGTGTAAGGGGGAACTCTGTGAACTCTGGTGTAAGGGGGAACTCTGTGAACTCTGATGTAAGGGGCAATGCTAACATAATGGGGAACTGTGATCTAAGGGAGAACTCTGCAGACTCTCATGTAAGGAGGAATTCTGTGGACTCTGATGTAAGGAGGAGCTCTTGGAACTTTGATGTAAGGGGGGACTCTGATGTGAACAGAGGATTCATCCTGACTGCTGCACTCTATATGTTGCTTTGTATGTTACTTATCTTGACCCCTAAACTCTATACATTATGTTGTAGATTACATATTCCTGACCAAGGTGTTCATTGTCTCAACAGTTGCTGGTTTTAATGAAGTTCTTCTTTAAGGTAGGCTCAGTCAGAATAAATTATATACTTTTTGTGTGCATAAAAGTAAGCTAAAAGTATATTTTTAAAAATTATCCTTTGTCCTGAGGTTTATTTGTGTCTGTGAGGCTGTCAGTTGTGGTATGGTAATTAGAAGTATTTTGTGGGTACAAGGACTGATATATGTGTGCAGTGTATATAGCGACAATATACAGATTCTAAAGAGGAAGTAAACCCTGATGGGTTTTACTTCCTCTTTTGTTCCCTGCAAAGTAGAAGCATAATTGGCATCGTGTACATCTTCGCCCCTCTTCCTTCCGGGGCTGTGGACTCCGGTTCTGTGACTGGCCGGAGCCGCGTGATGTCACTCCCGTGCATGCGCGCGGGAGCCGTCAATCACGGTACTTTCTCGGGAAGAAACGGCATGGTGGGCCGTTTCTTCACAGCGCATGCGCCAATGACATCATCGGTGCACAACACAGTAAATATCTCCTAAACGGCGTTTGTTTAGGAGATATTTACAGTACCTATAGATAAGCCTTATTCTAGACTTACCTATAGCTACAAGTTCCCCATGGAGGTTTTTACAACCACTTTATTGATTCCTGTTTCAGCCCTTCCGACTGTTAGGCAAAATCTGGCCATGCATACTGATCGCCGCAACGTGCTAGGCACGTGTAGCGGCCACCTCCACTCCCCTCTTTCTCTCATCTCGTCTTTCTCTTGTCTAGGGGTATCCTAGAGGGGAGGGAGCGGGGACACCATGCCTGGCTTTCACCACACGTGTCAGTGCGGTATAAGCAACGTTCTTAAATTACCTTCGGGTCAGTGCTGTGCACCTGGATCCTCCCTCCAAGAGTCACCTTGAACAATGTCTGTCAGGAAATGAGCCCCACACCATTAAAGTTCAACACTCCTTTATTCTTCTCGAATGAACACAATCAGTTGAACTCCCTTGGTAGAAACAGAACAGAAAAGGAGGTGTGGATGCGAATAGGCCCAGACACAATGTAGTTCTCCACTTTCCTTCCTGAAAGTGGGTTACGGTCTCCGCACGAGGCGGGATTTCCTTCCAGGCGGTCTCCGACGAGAGGCTCACCTGTCACCGGCAATATGCTGCACCGGGTCTTCAAGTGAGGAGCTCCCTCCGGTCCATTGCGCCTTCCGGATTCGGGTACCCACTCCCGGGGTTCCCTAGGATCTCCTTCCCTCGCGGAACTCAGTGTTGGGCACTGAGCTCCGGACCTCCATCCGAGTACTTCACCCCAGGCTAAAGGTGCCTGGGATGGAACACGACCTCCGGCTGTCCTCTAGGCCTAGGCCGCCTAGAGGACCGACACGAACCACCGTCCGCAAGCTGAAGGTGCTTGGGACTTCCACCCCGTGACAAAGATGGCCGACCCCTTTATACCCTCTCCCAGCAAGCACGGCGGGTTCCCGGCCCCACCATACCGCTGCCGAGGGAGGACAAAAAGGAGGCACAGCACACAGCAGAGATTCAACCCCAGCCCAGGGCAACAGCGCCACCTACTGGGCTGCAGGGAATTACACATCACTAATGTCTCTGTCAAATTCAAATTTACACCCGGGAAAGTACATACCCGCTACACATGTTTTTATCCCAGAGTGCCCTGGGTGTTTCATAATCCTAGTCATGCTCACATTTTGTCACTCTGTTTTGAGTTTTTTCATTAAAAAGTCAGGCAGATTACTGATTATGGCACGGTTCACACTGGTGGCGACATACGCTTCGACTTTGGTAGCACATGTCGCATGATGTGTACAAATCAATGATTCCCTATGAGAGCCGTCCTAACTGGTCCGACACAAGTCAGTCCGACTTTGAAAAAGGTTCCTGTACTACTTTGATCCGACTTGGGCACGATTTCAGCCCATTGATTTGAATGTAAGTCGCATCCAAGTCTTGCGCTCTAAGGATCTTGAAGGGGAACCCCACGCCAAAATAAAAAAAAATATTGGCGTAGGGTCTCCCCGCAAGACCATATTATGGTATGGATTTTAAGGGGAACCCCCACGTCAAAAAAAAAACGGTGTGGGGTACCCCCCAAAATCCATACCAGACTCTTGTCCGAGCATTCTGCCTGGCAGCTCAGGAAAAGGAGGAGGCAAGCGAGCGCCCCCCCCCTTCCTGGACCATACCAGGCCACATGCCCTCAACATGGGGGGTGGGTGCTTTGGGGAAGGGGGGCTCTGCTCTCTCCCACCCCAAAGCACCTTGTCCCCATGTTGATGGGGACAAGGGCCTCTTCCCCACAACCCTGGTCGGTGGTTGTGGGGGTCTGCGTGTGGGGGCTTATTGGAATCTGGAAGCCCCCCTTAACAAGGGGGCCCCCAGATCCCGGGTCCCCCATGTGAATGAGTAGGGGTACATTGTACCCCTACTCATTCACCCAAACAAAAGTGTCAAAAATAAAAACACAGGTTTTTGACAAAATACTTTATCTAAAATGTCCCCCATCGTAGTCTCAACATTAGGGATGAGCTCGGTGTTCGAGTCGAACATAGGTTCGACTCGAACATCGGCTGTTCGCGCGTTCGGCGAACAACGAACGATTTGGGCCGTTCGCGCCAAATTCGAGTGACGCGAACGGCCCACAATACACTGCGCCATCGCAGTGTAATCCCGGCGCTGTGATTGGCCAAGCATGCACTGTGACCCTGCATGCTTGGCCAATCACAGCGCCGGCAGCGAGGAGAGCAATGATTGGCCACAGGCAGGATGCCTGTGGCCAATTATAGCTGAGGGGGTTTAGTACACGCCCCACACTATAAAAGGCCGCCAGCGCGGCGGCCTTGTGTAGTGTGTTCCGGAGCAGGGAAAGTGAAGGATAGGCAGGGACAGTGCCAAATCTTGTCAAATCTATTCTTTGCTAAACCTTGTGTGTAGGGACAGAGAAGGATAGGCAGAGAGAGTGTCAGTGCCATATCCTTTGCTAAACCTTGTGTGTAGGGAGAGAGAAGGATAGGCAGGGAGAGTGCCAGTGTCATATACTTTGATAAACCTTGTGTACAGGGAGAGAGAAGGATAGGCAGGGGACAGTGTCAGTGTCATATTCTTTGCTAAACCTTGTGTGCAGGGAGAGAGAAGGATAGGCAGGGAGAGTGTCAGTGTCATATACTTTGATAAACCTTGCGTACAGGGAGAGAGAAGGATAGGCAGGGGACAGTGTCAGTGTCATATTCTTTGCTAAACCTTGTGTGCAGGGAGAGAGAAGGATAGGCAGTGAGAGTGTCAGTGTCATATACTTTGATAAACCTTGTGTGCAGGGAGAGAGAAGGATAGGCAGGGGACAGTGTCAGTGTCATTGTTGCTAAGCCTCCTGCACATTATACACCTGAAGTTAGCCCGTATTGCTGCTTTTTCCTGGTGTGTTACACAAACAGGATTTTGCGGCATTTACAGCGGGCGGAGTGTGCCTCCTGACCATATTACACCTTAACTTAGCCTGTATTGCTGCTTTTTCCTGGTGTGTTACACAAACAGGATTTTGCGGCACTTACAGCGGGCGGAGTGTGCCTCCTGACCATATTACACCTTAACTTAGCCTGTATTGCTGCTTTTTCCTGGTGTGTTACACAAACAGGATTTTGCGGCACTTACAGCGGGCGGAGTGTGCCTCCTGACCATATTACACCTTAACTTAGCCTGTATTGCTGCTTTTTCCTGGTGTCTTACACAAACAGGATTTTGCGGCACTTACAGCGGGCGGAGTGTGCCTCCTGACCATATTACACCTTAACTTAGCCTGTATTGCTGCTTTTTCCTGGTGTGTTACACAAACAGGATTTTGCGGCACTTACAGCGGGCGGAGTGTGCCTCCTGACCATATTACACCTTAACTTAGCCTGTATTGCTGCTTTTTCCTGGTGTGTTACACAAACAGGATTTTGCAGCACTTACAGCGGGCGGAGTGTGCCTCCTGACCATATTACACCTTAACTTAGCCTGTATTGCTGCTTTTTCCTGGTGTGTTACACAAACAGGATTTTGCGGCACTTACAGCGGGCGGAGTGTGCCTCCTGACCAAATTACACCTTAACTTAGCCTGTATTGCTGCTTTTCCCATTTCCCTGCAGGCCATTAGAATGTCTGGAAGGCAAACAAGGAGAGGCAGACAGTCAGGAGCCAAAAAAAGAGGGCTAGCAGGCTCTGTGTCTAGAGACAACAGTGCTGGTCGTGGACGCGGTGCATCGCCATCAGCACGTGGCCATGGGACACGCTTGTCCTTCTTTTCGGCAGCTGGACATGTTGAGCCGCATCATGCCGAAGACTTGGTAGAGTGGATGACCAAGCCCTCCTCATCCTCCTCATCCTCTCTCACCCAGGCTCAGGGTACTGGCAAAGCAGCTGCCAAAGCGTCCTCTTCCCTGGTATCAATGTCATCATCAGTCACTCCTTCCCTAGACCAACCATGTCCTCCTGAGGAGTCCCCCGAACTGTTTGAGCACAGTGTTGGGTACATGCTCCAGGAGGATGCCCAGCGTTTCGAAGGGTCTGATGATGATACCCAGCTAGAGGAAGGCAGTAGCGTGAGAGCAGAGAGAGGGGATGCTCAAGAAGGACACCAATCTGGCAGTCATGTTCCAGCAGCTGCAGCATACTGCCAGATTGGCTCCAGTGATGAGGAGGGAGAGGATGATGAGGTCACTGACTCCACGTGGGTGCCTAATAGGAGAGAGGAGGAGGAGGAGGATGAGGAGGAGGCACATCTCCAACGAGGCAGGATGCCCTCGGGGGGCCAGCGTAAGGGCAGCACACCGACGGAATCACACCGCAGAGCTCCGCCTGTGCAAGGCGCTGCCTCTGCCCGTTATTCAAAAAGTTCTTTGGTGTGGGCCTTTTTTGAGTCGAGTGCATCAGATCGCACAGCTGCTGTTTGCAACATATGTCTCAAGCGTATATCGCGTGGCCAAAACATCACCCGCTTGGGCACCACATGCTTGACCAGACATATGTTGACCTGCCATGCAGCTCGTTGGCAAGCCTACCTTAAAGACCCACACCAAAGAACAAAGCTGACCTCTTCTTGCACCGCATCAGCTGGGATCTCCAACCCCACTATACCTTCAGTCCTCTCTGAAACCTGCTCTGAGAGGAATGAAGGTGTAGAATTAGGTGTGTCACAGCCAAGTACTTGCGGGCACTCTGCTAGCAGTACACCAACGTCCGATTCTAGCAGGCAAATTTCCCTGCCCCAGCTGCTGGACCGTCGAAAGAAGTTCACTCCCAGCCATCCACATGCCCAGCGGTTGAATGCTAGCTTGGCTAAATTGCTAGCGCTTCAACTGCTGCCTTTTCAGTTGGTAGACTCGGCCCCCTTCCGTGAGTTTGTGCAATGTGCGGTTCCTCAGTGGCAGGTTCCCAAACGCCACTTTTTCTCACGGAAGGCGATTCCGGCTCTCTACCGGCATGTGGAAGGCAATGTCTTGGCCTCGCTGGACAGGGCGGTCAGCGGTAAGGTGCATATTACCGCTGACTCATGGTCCAGCAGGCATGGACAGGGACGTTACCTTTCTTTCGCGGCCCATTGGGTCACTCTTTTGGCAGCTGGGAAGGATGTAGGACAAGGTGCAGTAGTGTTGGAGGTTGTTCCACCGCCATGCCTCCAAAATGCTACTACTGGTTGTGACACACCTCTGTCCTCCACCCCCTCCTCTTCTTCTTCCTCCGTGGCCTCTTCCTGTGCTTTGTCCTCGGAACCAGCGGTGCTCCGTAGGCGTTCAAGGGGCTACGCAAGTACGCAGGCAAAAAGATGCCATGCCGTGCTTGCGTTGGTGTGTTTGGGGGACAGGAGCCATACTGGGGCAGAGGTTCTGTCTGCTCTGCAGGGGCAAGCCGAGAGGTGGTTGACGCCACGCCAGCTTAAGCCAGGAATGGTAGTTTGCGCCAATGGCACCAACCTCCTCTCCGCCCTCCGACAGGGACAACTGACCCATGTGCCCTGTATGGCTCACGTCCTTAACCTGGTGGTGCAGCGGTTCTTGGGCAGGTACCCGGGCTTACAGGATGTCCTGAGGCAGGCCAGGAAAGTCTGTGTGCATTTCCGCAGATCTTATAATGCCAGTGCTCGCCTGGCTGAGCTGCAAAAGGAGTTGAACCTGCCCAAGAACCGCCTTATATGTGACATGCCCACCAGGTGGAACTCAACGTTGGCCATGCTGCAGCGGCTGCACACGCAGCAGAGGGCCATCAATGAGTACCTGTGCGACTACGGCACCAGGACAGGGTCAGGGGAGCTCGTTTTTTTTTCACCACGCCAGTGGGGCATGATCAGGGATGCATGCACTGTCCTGGCACCATTTGAGGAGGCCACGAGGATGGTAAGCAGTGACAGTGCATGCATCAGTGACACTGTACCTCTTGTCCACCTGTTGGAACATACGCTGCGTGGAATAATGGACAGGGCACTTGAGGCAGAACAGAGGCAGGAAGAGGAGGACTTCCTTGCCTCTCAAGGCCCCCTTTACCCAGACAGTGTTCCTTCTGTCCCACCCATCGCACAGGAAGAAGAGGAGGAGGAGGAGGATTGTGTCAGCATGGAGGTGGAGCCTGGCACTCAGCATCATCAGCAGCAGTCTTTTAGGGATGATTTACAGTCCCAAGAAACCAGTGGACTTGTACGTGGCTGGGAGGAGGTGGCTGCGGATCATGTCGTCCTTAGTGACCCAGAGGACTCCGGACTGAATGCCTCAGCTAACCTACGCTGCATGGCCTCCCTGATCCTGCAAAGTCTGCGGAAGGATCCTCGTATTCTTCGGATCAAGGAGAGGGACCATTACTGGCTGGCCACTCTCCTTGATCCACGGTACAAGGGTAAGGTTGCGGACCTTATCTTACCGTCGCAGAGGGAGCAGAGGATGAGACAACTCCGGGAGGCCTTGCAGAAAGGTCTGTGCAACGCGTTCCCAGAGACTGGGAGGTTACAAACTCCTGGTCTTGGACAACGAGTTGCTGAGGCTTCGGTCAGTCAAAGAAGGAGCGGTGGGGAAGGTGGCCGTCTGACCGAAGCGTTCAGACAATTCTTTAGTCCACAGCCCCAAGGTATGATCGGTTCCAGCAACCATCGCCAGCGTCTGATATACATGATGCAGGAATACCTAGGGGCAAGGTCAGACTTGGACACCTTCCCCACCGAAAATCCTCTGGCTTACTGGGTCTTGAGGATGGATCACTGGCCAGAGCTTGCACAGTATGCAATTGAGCTACTGGCCTGTCCTGCATCCAGCGTTCTTTCAGAACGCACATTCAGTGCTGCTGGAGGATTTGTCACGGATCACAGGGTGCGCCTGTCCACCGACTCTGTTGATCGACTGACCTTCATAAAGATGAACCAGTCTTGGATCACCACCAGCTACCAAACACCTGAAGCTGATATAACAGACTAATTTATTTTCAAATGTCACATCCCTTCAAGACTGATGCAGATTCTGAGAGTTTGTCCTGTTATGTTGACTGACTATCCTCCTCCTCCTCAATGATCCGATTGACGATGATAGCTTGGAAGAACATTTTTGTTTCTGGGTGCCGCCACCAGTGGCTAAGGCCCAATTTTTCAGCCCCTGTTTAACAGGGGTGTGTTATTAAAAATTTTTATGCAATGCTTTGCAGCAGGGCTCATTCCTGCAGTCCAACTAGAGTATCTGGGAGTGGTTGCAGTGTCGTGGCACCAGCACCAGTGGCTAAGGCCCAATTTTTCAGCCCCTGTTTAACAGGGGCGTGTAATTACAATTTTTGATGCAATACTTTGCAACAGGGCTCATTGCTGTGCTCCAAGTACAGTATCTGTGAGGGGTTGCAGTGTTGTGGCACCAGTGCCTAAGGCTCAATTTTTCTGCCCCTGTTTAACAGGGGCATGTAATTACAATTCTTGATCTAATAATTCACAGCAGGGCCCATTCATGCGCCCACCAAGAGTAACTGTGAGGGCTCACAGTGTTGTGGCAACACCAACATGTAAGGGGCAAATTTCAGCTGAGTATATACGGCAGGCCCCTACTTTCAAACATCCAACTTACAAACGACTCCTCCTTGCAAACGGAAGGATACAACAGGAAGTGAGAGGAAATCTACCCCTAGGAAGGCAAATTCTCTCCTGTAAGAGTTAATATGGGAAAAAAGTGTCTCCTCTCCACTGATTCTTTATCACCAATTCTTGTTTCAATAAAAACCCCAAATTTTCAAAAAACATTTGTCATTAGGACGGAAAGTGAGGTGAACTGTTCTGAACAGGTGCACACTGCACAGACAGCAAAACATATGTTACAGGGGTGATAACCCTTCCCTATGTTTTCCAAAAAGCTTAAAAATATATTTTTTAGCTGGAGCTACACTTAAACAATGTACCAGTTCAAAATTACAAACAGATTCTACATAAGAACAAACCTACAGTCCCTGTCCTGTATGCACCGCCTGTATACGGCTGTTCAGAGTATATAGGTCCTTTTTTATTTTGTGTGCGGGGTTCCCCTTAATATCAATACAAGACCCAAAGGGGCTGGTAATGGGCTGGGGTAGGGGGGGGGGGTGTGTGATGGGGTAGCTATGCCATTTTTCTTAAAGATTTTCATCCATATTACCGGGACCAGACATTACATTAAAGCCGCAAGCAGTTTTAAATGGCTTTTTTTCCTTTAGAAATGTAATTTTGTGCAGGGACAGTTCTAAACACGAGAAACACGTGGCACTTCACAGGCATACTTTAGACACCCCCCAGGTACGATATTTAACCACTTGACCACTGGGCACTTAAACCCCCTTAATAACCAGACCAATTTTCAGCTTTCGGTGCTCTCACATTTTGAATGACAATTACTCAGTCATACAACACTGTACCCATATGAAATTTTTGTCCTTTTTTTCACACAAATAGAGCTTTCTTTTGGTGGTATTTAATCACTGTTGGGTTTTTTATTTTTTGCGCTATAAGAGAAAAAAGACTGAAAATTTTGTAAAAAAATGATTTTTTTTTCGTTTCTGTTATAAAATTTTGCAAATTACTATTTTTTCTTCATAAATTTTGGCCAAAATTTATACTGCTACATATCTTTGGTAAAAATAAGTACAAATTGGTGGATATTATTTGGTCTTTGTGAAAGTTATAGAGTCCACAAGCTATGGTGCCAATATCTGAAAATTGATCACACCTGAAGTACTGACGGCCGATCTCATTTCTTGAGACCCTAACATGCCAGATAAGTACAAATACCCCCCAAATGACCCCTTTTTGGAAAGAAGACATTCCAAGGTATTCAGAAAGAGGCATTGTGAGTTTTTTGAAGTTGTCATTTTTTCCCACAATTCTTTGCAAAATCAAGATTTTTTTTTTCTCTTTTTTTTTTTTCACAAAATTGTCATATTAGCAGGTTATTTCTCACACACAGCATATGCATTCCACAAATTACACCCCAAAACACATTCTGCTATTACTCCCGAGTATGGCGATACCACATGTGTGAGACTTTTACACAGCGTGGCCACATACAGAGGCCCAACATGCAGGGAGCACCTTCAGGCGTTCTGGAGCACCAAGGCCAATTCTGACATTTCTCTCCTACATGTAAAAATCATCATTTATTTGCTAGAAAATTACATAGAACCCCAAAACATTATATATGTTTTTTTAGCAAAGACCTTAGAGAATATAATGGTGGTTGTTGCAACTTTTTATCTCGCACGATATTTGCGCAGCAATTTTTTAAACGCGTTTTTTGCGGAAAAAAAATGTTTTGTGCTTAAAAAAAAAAAAACAGTAAAGTTAGCCCAATGTTTTTGCATAATGTGAAAGATGAAGTTACGCCGAGTAAATAGATACCTAACATGTCGCCCTTAAAAATTGAACACACTCGTGGAATGGCGCCAAACTTCGCTACTTAAAAAATCCTCATAGGCGACGCTTTAAATATTTTTACTGGTTACATGTTTTGAGTTACAGAGGAGGTCTAGGGCCAAAATGATTGCTCTCGCTCTAACGTTCGCACCGATACCTCACATGTGTGGTTTGAAAACCGTTTTCATATGTGGGCGGGACTTACGTATGCGTTCGCTTCTGTATGCGAGCTCACGGGGACAGGGGCGCTTTAAAAAAAAAAAAAAATGTATTCTTCATGTTACTTTATTTATTTTAGTTTGACATGTTTTTCCGCCCTAAACATTTTTTTGATCACTTTTATACCTATTACAAGGAACGTAAACATCCCTTGTAATAGGAATATGGCATGACAGGTCCTCTTTACAGTGAGATATGGGGGGGGGGGTGTCAATAAGACCCCACATCTCACCTCTAGGCTGGGAAGCCTGAAAAAAAAACAAAAAAAAAAAACAACAATCCTGGCTTTGATCGTAGCGGTGAGTCGGTAGAAGCACCGGAGGGCGGCGGGGGGGGGGGACATCCCCTCTCGCCTCCCGTAAGAATGATCAAGCGGCGGAACAGCCGCTATGATTGTTCTTATGGTGTAGGGAATCGCCGGCTGAAAAAGCTGATATCTGAATGATGCCTGTAGCTGCTCCCATCATTCAGATATCCCCGCACAAAGTCAAGGACGTCATATGACGGCCGGAGGGCGGGAAGTGGTTATTGCAGAGTATTGCCGGGCATTGCGGAGTATTGCCGGGCATTGCGGAGTATTGCCGGGCATTGCGGAGTATTGCCGGGCATTGCGGAGTATTGCAGGGCATTGCGGAGTATTGCGGACTATGGCAGGGTATTGCGGTGTATGGCAGGGTATTGCGGTGTATGGCAGGGTATTGCACGGGTATTGCACAGGGTATTGTGGAGGGTATTGCACAGGGTATTGTGGAGGGTATTGCAGAGTATTGTGGAGGGTATTGCAGAGTATTGTGGAGGGTATTGCAGAGTATTGTGGCGGGTATTGCAGAGTATTGTGGCGGGTATTGCAGAGTATTGTGCAGGGTATTGCAGAGTATTGTGCAGGGTATTGAGTATTGTGCAGGGTATTGCAGAGTATTTTGCAGAGTATTTTGCAGGGTATTGCAGAGTATTTTGCAGGGTATTGCAGAGTATTGTGCAGGGTATTGCAGAGTATTGTGCAGGGTATTGCAGAGTATTGCACCAGGGTATTGCAGAGTATTGCACCAGGGTATTGCAGAGTATTGCACCAGGGTATTGCAGAGTATTTCGCAGGGTATTGCAGAGTATTTCGCAGGGTATTGCAGAGTATTGCACCAGGGTATTGCAGAGTATTGCACCAGGGTATTGCAGAGTATTGCACCAGGGTATTGCAGAGTATTGCACCAGGGTATTTTGCAGAGTATTGGCAGGGTGTATTGCAGAGTATTGGCAGGGTATAGCACAGGGATGGCTGAGCAGGGATGGATGGATGGCTGGATCTGTGACTGCAATTGTCACAGATCCAGCCCACAGTGCTGCTGCTGCCATCCGCTCCCTCCCCCTCCCCTCTCACACTGTACCGATCGGTACAGAGAGGGGAGGGAGGAACCGGCGTCATCAAATGACGCCGGTCTGTTTACAAGTGATTGCTCCGTCATTGGACGGAGCGATCACGTGGTAAACGGCCGCTATCAGCGGCGATTTACCGCGATTCGTGATCCGCCGGGTCCTCTGGACCCGGCGGTCACGGAGTTTCCCGTGTGCGCGCCCCAGGGGGCGCGCGGGAGCGCGATTCTGGGAGGACGTTATATAACGTCCTCCCAGAGTTAAGCAACCACCTTGTCGACGTTATTTGTCGGCAGGTGGTTGTTAAGTGGTTAAAGGAATATTTGACTTTTTTTTTTCACTTTGATACATGTCCCCTGGTGCAGAACCCGGGTTCCCAAACTCTGTTTAGGACAATAACATGCATAATAGTCGTTATAATTAGCACTTTCGATTTCGAACGTTCGCATCCATTGTATTTAATAGGGTTCTAATGTTCGTGCGAACTTTCGGTCCGTTCGCGGGTTCTGGTGCGAACCGAACCCGGGGGTGTTCGGCTCATCACTACTCAACATGTCTTCTTCCTCCGGTGGTCTTCCCCCTCTGCTGATGTCTTCTTCCTCCGGTTCTTCTTTCTCTGCTGTCTTCTTTCTCTACTGTCTTCTTCCTCCGTTTTTTCCTCCATTTCTTCTCCCGACGTTGGCTCCCGCTGTTGTGTGGGCTCCCTGCTGTCTACCATTTAAGTATATATGAGTATAGCCATGGAGCGTGGCCATTTGGTGACGTCATCCAGAGACCCCACCCCCTTGTGACGTCACTGCCCCATCATGCCCACATAAAATGCATTAAGATAAAAAAACTTCTGCTTTTACAACCACTTTAAGACAATGAACACTTCGGGGAGAAGTATATAATGTACAGTGTAGTGTACATAGTGCAGGAGTCTGTAGGGCAGGGATTAGGGGTGTGCAATTCACAGCGTGCTCCAGTCAGTGTTGGGTTTAAGATCCATAATGCAGAATTGTGTAAAACAATGTGTTCAAGGATGAGGTGTATGTAACGCACAGAGTACTGTAGTCAGTGGCAGGAGGACACATTTCCCCAGAGGAGGTATTTTGTATCAGCATCTCAAACTATTGTATAAACTGTCTTTGCATTTGACGAAATTCTTCCATGGGAGACTAGGAGGCTGTGTCCTTATTTTTGTTAGTAGGCAGCAAAAGCTGACAATTTCCAGTCCGAGACAAAAATCCAATAGTGTCTAAAACTCAAGATACTTTTAGATAGTATGCTTAAAGACATTACTTCTACAATTCTACATGTGTATTAATTATATGCCTGTTAATGCCAATATACAACGATCAGCCATAACATTATGAGCACTGAGAGGTATAGTGAATAACATTGATTATCTCAGGACAATGGCAACTGAAAGTGGGTGGGATATATCAGGCAGCAAGTGAACATGTCCATGTCCCTGAAGTTGATGTGTTGAAAGCAAAAAAAATGGGAAAGACTATGGATTTGAGTGACTTTGACAAGGGACAAATTGTAATGGCTAGACGACTGGGTCAAGGCAACTCCAAGACTGCAGCTCTTGTGGGATCTTCCCGGTCTGCAGTGGTCAAGAGGACTGACCAAAAGTGGTCCAAGGAAGGAAAACCAGCGAACCAGCGACAGGGTCATGGGTTGGCTGGCCCATGTAGTTCAATCCAATAGAAGAGGTGCTGTAGGTCATATTACTGAAAAATAAATGCTGGTTCTGATAGAAAGGTGTCAGAACACACAATGCATCGCAGTTTGCTGTGTATGGGGCTGTGTAGCCGCAGACAAGTCAGGGTTATGGGCGGGGCCACTCGCCGTGCATGTGGGGGTACCTTTCGCCATGCACGCTCATCGGTGCCCAGGACCAGGCTGGGGCGTGTTAATGTGAAAGTTAAACATTATGGCGGTACCCTGGCTTAGAGATGAGCCATAAACTGTGTACAGTAGTTAAATTAGTCTCTCTGTTGAACATGTTGTCCCGTGTTATTACACACCTTCCCCAAAGTATGTTTTAGCATTTAGGACGGACACTGCAGAGCCCATGCCCTCTCCACCAGTCCAGCGTACCTCTGCCACCTCACTCCCAGTGACAGAATGGGGTCCTGCCGTGCACTTAGCGCGGACCTAATGCGTGCTCTCACATCTCTCCTTCACTCTTCCGTACCATGCGGCTAGTTATATGATGTCTTTGTACTGCGGGTTCGGTCCCGAATGATTTGGGGGAACTGACCGCTAGGGAGAAAGCCAGATCATGACCCCCTCAGTACTGGGATGACCTATCACCATTGCTTTATGTCTGGCAGCTATACACTTTTCACCAGTACTTGGTCCCTTGTGGCATCTGCTCTCCAACTCTTCTGCCAAGTTGACCCTTTTTCTGTGATGGATTTCCTCTTGTAGCCTGTATGTGTACTTTACAGGCCCTGTTCTTCTGATTCGCTATGTACCTTCATGCTCCCCTTTCAATAGCTTCAGACCAGACATGAAACAGTTAAAGAAACCAGTAATGGCTGGTGCTCAATATCTTGGGGGGGGGGCGTCAAACCAACGCCACCAACCAATGGGAAGGCAGCGATCCCCCCACCCCCTCCCTCCCACGGGAAACGGACGGTAAGGCAGCGATCAGAGGCAACCTTACCTTAAGAGGCAGATGGTAGGACTGCTGCTCCTCGCTCCTGGGCTGTTGCTTCTACTCCCGGCCGAATAGGAAGTGAAATTGGAAAAGAATAGAGTAGAATAGAATACAAAAGTAGAATAGAATAGAAAATGACACAATTGTATAGAAAAAAAACAACAGAATAGAATAGAATGAATATAACCATCTATAACCATATAACCATCTTCCTATTCAAATCTATTATTTTCTATTCTATTCAATTTCGAATTGATTCTATTTGAAATTTGGGAAATGGTTATATTCTTTCTATTCTAATCTATTCTATTGTTTTTTTTAATTATACTCTTCTTTTTCTTATTTGTTTATTCTATACAATTCTATTCTTTTATATTATACTATTTTATTTTCTATTCTATTATTCAAATTTATTCTATTCAAAATTCAAATTTCAGAAGATGGTTATATTATTTCTATTCTATTCTGTTGTTTTTTCTATACTATTCTATTTTCTATTCTATTCTAATCTTTTCTTTTCTATTCTATTTAAATTTGAATTGATTCTATTTGAATTTTGGTAAATGGTTATATTCTTTCTATTCTATTCTGTTGTTTGTTCTATACTATTCTATTTTCTATTCTATTCTAATCTTTTCTTTTCTATTCTATTTAAATTTGAATGGATTCTATTTGAATTTTGGTAAATGGTTATATTCTTTCTATTCTATTTGTTTCTATTATGTTCTAGTCTATTCTGTTCTTTTATTTTCTATTCTATTTTGTTCTGTTTTACTCTATTATATTCTATTATTTTATTTTCTGGCACATTCTTTTATTTTCTGGTTCATTCTTTTCTAGTCGATTTGGAAACTTTTCAAATGATTAACTATTCAAATTCAAAAACGTTTTGACTTCAGATTCGAATTCGAAAAGTATTTGAAAACGATTAAAAAACAAATAGAATAGAATAGAAAGAATATAACCATTTACCAAAATTCAAATAGAATCAATTCAAATTTAAATATGATAGAAAATAAAAGATTAAAATTTGTTTCCCGTTATTTCGGATTAATTTAAATTCGGTACTATTGTAATTCGGAAATTCGGATACATCCAAATTTCCAGAAAACAAAAATCCGTCCGAATTTTAATTCGGAACAAAACTAACCGCACATGTCTAACTCCTCTCCTCTCATCCTATGTCTCTTTCTATTCTATTCTATTTGTTTCTATTATGTTCTAGTCTATTCTGTTCTTTTATTTTCTATTCTATTTTGTTCTGTTTTACTCTATTATATTCTATTATTTTATTTTCTGGTACATTCTTTTATTTCCTGGTTCATTCTTTTCTAGTCGATTTGGAAACTTTTCAAATGATTAACTATTCAAATTCAAAAACGTTTTGACTTCAAATTTGAAAACGATTCGAATTCGAAAAGTATTTGAAAACGATTAAAAAACAAATAGAATAGAATAGAAAGAATATAACCATTTACCAAAATTCAAATAGAATTAATTCAAATTTAAATAGAATAGAAAAGAAAAGATTAAAATTTGTTTCCCGTTATTTCGGATTAATTTAAATTCGGTACTATTGTAATTCGGAAATTCGGATACATCCAAATTTCCGGAAAACGAAAATCCGTCCGAATTTTAATTCGGAACAAAACTAACCGCACATGTCTAACTCCTCCCCTCTCATCCTACGTCTCATAATAGCTCATTTAATAATATATGTATCAGGACATGGTAGACCAAGCACTGCTGCAACATTAGAAAAGAACGTTGTAGAAGTCAGAGTTCTCCTTTTTAAATGAATCCACATCACCAAGAAGAACAAATTCCCGTCACACATTTTGTTCTAGAAATTCTCACAAGATCAGTTATCACCCAAAAGCAAGTGAGTAATGGAAAAGAACAAAATGTTACACTGTCATCGCGTGTTTCTGTTTTTCTTGGATTAGGTAACATATGACATTCCCGCACAGCATCCTCTCCCTTCTCTCCACCACTCATCCTTTATATGAGTCACTGTAACCTTTCAGATGGATTAGCCACAAAGTCTCATTACAATCACAAATACGGCCCATTTGACGTTCTCATTTATTTCTTCTGCCCAAATAAAAATACGTGAAATGAAACGAATACAGAAAATATGTAATTGTATATCTGGTGCCTTGGGCTCAGCTCCCAACAAAGGCTCAATCTGCATAGAGTTTATATATTCTCCTGCGAATTTTTGGATGGTTGGAGATGCCCATTTCGTTGAGGGAGGGGCATGGATATTTGGCGGGGGAAGCCCTAAATTCCAATATGGCAATAATGTCAGGCATTCCACCGAGGCCATTTAACCACTTCATTACCGGGTACTTTCACCCCCTTCCTGCCCAGGCCATTTTTCAGCTTTTAGCGCTGTAACATTTTGAATGACAATTGCGCGGTCATGCAACACTGTACCCAAATTATTTTTCCCCACAAATAGAGCTTTCTTTTGGTGGTATTTGATCACCTCTGCGTTTTTTGGTTTTTTTTGCGCTATAAACCAAAAAAGAGGGACAATTTTGAAGAAAACACAATGTTTTTTACTTTTTGCTATAATAAATATCCCCAATTTAAAAAAAAGTATAGGCCGATGTGTATTCTTCTACATATTTTTGGTAAAAAAAAATAAAAATAAGCGTATATTGATTGGTTTGCGCAAAAGTTATAGCGTCCACAAAATAGGTTATTGATTTATGGCATTTTTATAATTTATTTTTTATTTTTTACTAGTAATAGTGGAGATCTGCGATTTTTAGCAGTTTATCGTGACAGTGACATTGCGGCGGACAGATCGGACACTTTTGACACTATTTTGGGACCATTGACATTTATACAGCGATCTGTGCTATAAATATGCACTGATTACTGTATAATGTGACTGGCAGAGAAGGAGTTAACACTAGGGGGCGATCAAGGGGTTAAATGTGTTACCTAGGGAGTGATTCTAACTGTAGGGGGAGGGGACTGACTAGGGGAGGAGAACGGTCAGTGTTCCTATATACCAGGAACACACAATCTGTCTCCTCTCCCCTGACAGGACGTGGATCTGTGTGTGTAAACGTTTCTGCTCTGTCACAAGCATTCGCGGGTGCCTGGCGGCCATCGCGGCCACCGGGCACGGGAATCGGCTCCTCGGTGACGCGGCGCATGTGCCCCCTATACCGCCGGGAAGCCGAGGACTATGGGCGGGGAAGGAAGTGGTTAAAAAAAAAGTAATTGAACATATCTAATTACTGGCCAAGCTGTCAAAAATTAAAATATAACTGTGGGAGAAAAACCACTGGTGCAAAAATGGCAGTAATGTAATTATATGTGTGTGTGATTGGTTCTCTGCTTTTCTCAGAAGAATGTACAGAGATGAAGTGAACCTTTTAAATTTTTCAGACCTGTAAACATTATAACTGATCTATTCATCCAGTAGCACTGCATGTACATTTGCATTTTGTGAATTAATTAGCAATTGCTCATAAGTTTTAGGGATTTCCTACACAATGTATAAAGCTGTGGCTGTTGTGTGAATGGGGCAGAATCACATTTTTTTTAGGGTATCTTCTTTTCTAATTAAGTGTTTTAGGGTATTTTCTCTTCTGATTAAAGCAGTTGTAAACCGCGGCTGGTAATAAAATAAAAAAAATAAAACACAATTGTATAATGTGCTAGTATGCATGGCATACTAGCACATTATGGAATACTTACCTTGGAAAGAAGCCCTCCTGTGGCGCAATGTCACCACTGAGAGGGCTGACATCTTACCCCGGTCTTTCTTCCGTGTTTGCGGTCTCCAGCTGTGCAATTAGCTAGAGCCGTGATGACGCCAGTCCCATGCATGCGCGCGGGAGCTCTCGGTTTCGGCACAAAGTTCCGGCAAGGATATTCATTTTACCTACAGGTAAGCTTTATTATAGGCTTACCTGTAGGTAAAAATAACAAAGCTGGCTTTACTAACGCTTTAAATGTTCTTTGGGTATTTTCTCTTCTCATCTAATGTTTTGGTTGGATATCCTAATGCCCTGTACACACAATCGGAATTTCTGATGGGATAAAAATCCGATAGAATTTTCAGTCGGAATTCCGTTCAAGCTGTCTTGCATACACACTGTTAGACCAAATTCCGAACGTCCAAAACGCAGTGACGTACAACACGTAAAACGGCACTATAAAGTGGAAGTTCAAATCCAACGGCGCCACCATTTGGGCTGCTTTTGCTGATCTCGTGTTAGTAAAAGTTTGGTGAGAGACGATTCGCGCTTTTCAGCTTCGTGCTTTTCAGTCCGTTACAGCGTGACGAATGTGCTATCTCCATTGCGAACGATAGTTTTACCAGAACGAGCGCTCCCGTCTCCTAATTTATTCTGAGCATGCGTGTTTTTTTTCTCTGTCTGAGTTCCACACAAAGGATCAGAATTTCCATCGGAAAAAAATAAAACATGTTCTATTTCTAAACTCCGACGGAAAAAAGTCAGATGGGGCCCACACACGGTTGGAATATCCGATGAAAAAATTCCGTCAGACTTTTTTCATCGAAAATTCCGATCGTGTGTACAAGGCATTAGGGTATCTTCTCTTCTGATACAATGTTCTTAAGCCCCATTCACACAGGGGCGGCACGACGCGGCACTACTTCTGGGGGCGACCTCGGCGGTGCGATCTCAAGACGACTTGAGACGCCCGCCGAGGCGATTTGCATAAAGACTTCTGTATAGAAGTCTATGCAGGTCGCCTTGGGTCGCCCCCAAAAGTAGTACAGGAACCTTTTTCTAAGTCGGAGCGACTCAGGTCGCTCCTATTAGAACGGTTCCATAGGAAAGACTGGGACGCGACCTGGACGCGACTCCTCAGGCGACCGAGTCGCCTGAGGAGTCACGCCTGTGTGAACCAGGCCTAAGGGTATCTTCTCTTCTGACCGAATATTCTTGGGGTATTTCTCCTCTGATCCAATGTTTGTAGGGCATTTTCTCTACTGACTGAATGTTCTTAGGCCATTTTCTATTCTAATGCAATGTTCTAATGCCGCGTACACACGATCGGAAATTCCGACAAGAAAAGTTCGATGTGAGCTTTTGGTCAGAAATTCCGACCGTGTGTAGGCTCCATCAGACTTTTTCTGTTCGAATTTCCGCCCACAAAAATTTGAGAGCTGGTTCTCAAATTTTCCATCAAGAAATGTTTTTCCGATTGTCTGTATGCAATTCCGACGCGCAAAAAAAACACGCATGCTCAGAATCAAGCAGAAGAGCCGAACTGCCTATTCAACTTCATTGATCTCGGCTCGTCGTACGTCTTGTACATCACGCCTTCTTGACGGTCGGAATTTCCGACAAGATTTGTGTGACCGTGTGTATGCAACACAAGTTTGAGCCAACATTCCGTTGGAAAAAAAACCCACGGTTTTCTTGTCGGAATTTCCGATCGTGTGTACGCGGCATTAGGGTATTTTCTCTTCTCATCAAATGTTTTGGTTGAATATCCTTGGGGTATTTTCTCTTTCGATTGAATGTTCTTAGACTGTTTTCTATTCTGACTGAATGTTCTTAGGCTGTTTTCTCTTCTGACTGAATGTTCTTAAGCCTCGTACACACGACCGGTTTTCTCGGCAAGAAAACTGCTGGGAGAGCTTTTTGCCGAGAAAACCGTTCGTGTGTATGGTTTCTCGGCAGGAAAACTCCCGGGAATCTCGACGAGAAAAATAGAGAACATGCTCTCTATTTTTCTCCTCGGGATTCTCGGCAGAGTGTTTCCTGCCGAGAAAACCGTTCGTGAGTATGCTTACCTGTCCCAGGTAAGCCCGCGCATGCTCGATGAGACTTTGACGCATGCGCGGTAGCATACAAGGGTAGTGTAGGGTGTAGCAAGATGGCGGCGACGGCATCGAATGTGACGAGCGCCGCTTCGTCGTAGTCGATGACGTCACCACGTTCTTGCCATTCAAAAGAACGGCGGTTCTTTTGAATGGGCGTCTGTACACAGGGCTTGGCAAGACAAGCTTGCCAGGAATCCCGTGGAGAAAACCAACGTTTTTTTTTCGACAGGATTCCCGCCCGTGTGTACAGGGCTTTAGAATATTTTCTCTTCAGATCTAATGTTCTTAGAATTTTTTTCTTCTGATCCAGTGTTCTTAGGGCATTTTCCCTTCTGTTCCAGTGTTCTTTGGGTGATTTCTCATCTGATTAAATGTTTTTAGGGCATTTTCTCTTCTGATACAATGTTCTTAGGGTATCTCCTCTTCTGACCGAATGTTCTTGGGGTATTTTCTATTCTAATGCAATGTCCTTAAGGTATTTTCTCTTCTCACCTAATGTTTTGGTCGGATATCCTTGGGATATTTTCTCTTCTGATCCAATGTTCTTAAGGTATATTCTCTTCTGGTCCAATGTTCCTAGGGTATTTTCTCTTCTAATCCAATGTTCTTAGGGTATTTTCTCTTCCGATTGAATGTTCTTAGACTATTTTCTCTTCTGACTGAATGTTATTAGAATATTTTCTCTTCAGATCAAATGTTCTTACAATAGTTTTCTTCTTAGGGTATTTTCGGGTGATTTCTCTTCTGATTAAATGTTTTTAGGGTATTTTCTTTTCTGATTGAATGATCTTAGGGTATATTCTCTTATCTTTTTTTTTTTCTGTATTTTATTGATGTGTAGTTTTATCAAAAGACTGAATGTAGCACATACACAGTAATAACAAAAACACAATATCATGTCAAACAGTGCTCCATAAAACAGCCTTCCACATCCGTGAAGGTAAGATATACATAAAATTGAGAAATAAATGTTGTGACATAATTAATAATCGCATAGTATGCTGCAATACAGTTATAAAACATAAAATAAAGTAAAACCACAAAGTGTCAAAAGTGTCAATGTCAGAATGAACACCGCAATATCGCAGTCCCGCTATAAGTCGCTGATCGCCGCCATTACTAGTATAAAAATGAATAGAAATTTCAGTATATATCCTATTGTTTGTAGATACTATAACTTTTGCGCAAACCAGTATACGCTTATTGGGATTTTTTATTTTTTGGGCCAAAAATATGTAACAGAATACATATTGGCCTAAATTTATGAAGACATTTTTTTTTCTTTTTTTTTTTTTTTGGATAGGTTTTATAGCAGAAAGTAAAAAATATAGGTTTTTTTTTCATTTAATTGACAGTCTTTTCTTGTTTAAAGCGCAATAAATAAAAAAGGCAGTGGTGATCAAATACCACCAAAAGAAAGCTCTATTTGTTGCATGACCGTGCAATTGTCAGTTGAAGTAACACAGTGCTGTTTCGCAAAAAATAGGCCTGATCATGGGGGTGTAAACCTTCTGGGGGTCAAGAGGTTGTATAAAAAAAAAAAAAAAATACTCAAATTTGTAAAATAAACAGAACAGTAATTTGGAAAGATTCTGAGTGTAATATTTGTGTCTTTTCTTTACTGCAGTAGCTATTAATAATTTGGAACCACTGATTAATATTAGGATAGAAGTTGCTTATCTTCACGTATTCCTACATATGAGGAATGGCGGACACAGGTTAATGATACCTTACAAAAAGAATGGCAGGTGTTTCCGAATAGGGGCTTGATAAAAAAAAATCCATAAAATATGGAATTTATGGTTGAGGATGCCTGGTATGATACCCTTTACTATAGCATCAGATGGAATCCCAGGGGTGGATACAGTAGATTCTTTCCAAATGACAGAAAGAGTGGGGAAGGATAAGTGAGGGAGGGTAGATGGAGAAGATCAGGATATAAGTATGAATATTACTGTATTATCATAACAGAGCTATATGCGTTCTTCTTTATTTTTCTTGTGTAGTTAAGTGATTGGTAGGTAAGCATTGGCGTGTGCACAGGGTGTGCCAGGTGTGCCTGGGCACACCCTAATGACCCATAATTGCCAACTATCATGGATGACATGCACATTACTGGGAACGAATCTCCTTCCTCTACCTCCTCCCCCAGTAGTTTCAGGAACTCCCAGCTCTTAGAAGGACTGGAGGGACATCCCCAAGATGGAGCCTGCTTCCCCCTTGCTTTCTCCCAGTACTGCAATTAGGTTTGAGCGTGCGGGATGCTGATGCTCCAGCCTCGGAGATCGCGCCGGGCTCGCCTTCTTCTGGTGGTGTGTCACATGTGCGCTGAGCAGGACATGTGTGTGTGTTTGAGCTTTAGGGTGCACACCCTAATGCAATAGGCTGTGCACACCTATGTAGGTAAGGTGGCGGGGGAGAAGGATAAAGGAAAATGATATGGTATCTATATGAATATGGAATCAGTGTTAATTTCGTCGACTAAATGAATACTATTTTAGTCGACTAATATACGACTAAAACTAAAACAACTGAGATGACTAAAATACGACTAAAACTAAAATGCCATTTTAGTCAAAAGACTAAGACTAAAACGAAATTGAAATTTGACTTCAAAATTAACACTGGTCTGTAGTGCATGTTCATACCTCAATACCATAAATAACAATGTAGCGATACCCCCAGCTAAGGGAGCCGCTGTTATGATTTTCGGGCCTGTAACACACCGCTGTCAACCCCCAGCAAGTTGCTCTACCCTCCCCTGGCACAGTTAGTAGGGGATGATAGGATTGTGAGGCCTGCAACTTTAGGCAACACAATCCAGCAAAAAAAACACACACAGTGATATAGCGAACACTGACTGTTTCTTCTGCACAATAATAACACCAACAACCAGATTGCTTAATCCTGGTACTTTTACTAAAGGAAATGATTAAACAGATTAACACAGTATACTTTAGTATATGCAGAGCCCTGCAATAAAAGGTGTTCAACAATAGGCAGATATACAACCCTGTACAAAGATGATTAATGGACCCCCTTGCAGCTCTCCTCCCTCGTGGGCAAGATGGCGCCCAGCAATGTCTACACTGATAAGTCAGGCCTGACTGTAACTATGTGTAAGTTCCATAGAGAAGAATCTTCGCTAGCAAATGGTGGTGCACTTTTGAAGACAAATTGTAATCCACGGGAATAAAGGTTGACAAACTTGGTGAACAAAGATAAAGTCACTAACGCTATTCAATGCACTGTCCCTCCGGTGTGCATAGGCAAACTCTAACGGGTGAGTCCCAAACAACAAACACTAGGCCTAGAGATCCTGTACTAATCTCTGAGCAGGTGCTCTCTCACCCAACCGGACCAGTCCACGTCCGTATCTTCCGTTGCTGTGTCTCGGTACACAGGTTCCACGACACCCGGGTCTTCGGTCCTCCTGGAAGCAGCAGACGGATAGCAGGATGCGACGTCCCTCAGGCTCCTTGGTGGAAACGGAAGGCTCTTTGGAAACACAGGGCCTAGGCTTCAGGCCCTGTCCGGAACAACAGACTCAGCACAGAGTTCCACTTGCTGGGCGGGCGATGTCCAAAGAGTGCGTACTCCGGTCCGCCCCTCAGTTAAATACCCCACCCCAGCAGTCCTTGCGCAGAGAAATGCATCCTGGGTAGTCTCTGGGTTCCTCAAACAACACCCCGCTACAACAACATATTCGATTTTTCACTCCAGCAGTATATAATGCCGCGTACACACGACCGCTTTTCTCGACGAGAAAAACTGCATTTTTTCTTTTCGCCGAGAAAAACGATCGTCTGTGGGCTTTATGTCGTTTTTCTCGTCGAGAAAAGCGGCATAAAAAACGACGAGAAAAATTAGAACATGTTCTAAATTTTCTCGTCGTTTTTTCCGCGGCAGTTTTCCCATAGGGAAACACTGCCGCGGAGCCCACAGACGGTCGTTTTTCTCGTCAAGAGAAAAAATGACGGGAAAAACGACCGTGTGTAGGGAACCAAGCGGTTCCCTCGTTTTTCCTGTCATTATTCACGGCGGTTTTTTAACCGCCGTGAATAATGATCGTGTGTACGCGGCATTAGGAGTTTGGAAATTGTAGAGAAATGTTAACTAATGAATTAAAATTTAATTATACCTATTAGACTAAAATGTACTGGAGATTTAGTCGACTAAATACGACTAAAACAAAAACAATTGCAGAAGACTAAAATGGACTAAGACTAATACACACAACCGTTTTTAATGTCATGGAAAAAAACAAAGTTTTTCTCGACGTGTTTCCTTTCAAGCCTGACTTGCCTACACACTATTGTGAAAAAAAACGCTTGAGAAAAGCGCGGTGACGTACAACACGTACGACGGCACTATAAAGGGGAAGTTCCATTCGGATGGCGCCACCCTTTGAGCTGCTTTTGCTGATCTCGTGTTACCGCGTGTTAGTAAAAGTTTGGTGAGAGACGATTCGCGCTTTTCAGTCTCTGTGCTTTTTAGTCCGTTACAGCGTGACGAATGTGCTATCTCCATTACGAACGTTCGTTTTACCAGAACGAGCGATCCCGTCTCATAACTTGCCTCTGAGCATGTGCGTTTTTTTGCCGTCCTTAAAGCATACACACGGCTGTTTTTCACGACGAGAAAAATGACGACGTGAAAAACAATGAGAAAAAATAGAGCATTTTCTCGTCGAGAAAAATGCTCTGGAGCCTACACACAATCGTTTTTAATGACCAATTAAAAAATTGCATTTTTCTCGTCATGAAAAACGGTCGTGTGTACGTGGCATCAGACTAAAACTAAATTGAAATTTGCTGCCAAAATTAACACTGTATGGAATAGATGATATACAAGTAATGCCGCGTACACACGACCATTTTTAATGACGAGAAAAATGACAGCATTTTTCACGACGTGAAAAACGGCCATGAAAAAATTGGAACATGCTCTAATTTTTCACGTCGTTTTTTACATCGTCGTTTTTCTCGTCATGAAAAACGGCCATGTGTGGGCTTTAACGACGTGAAAAAAAATGCGCATGCTCAGAATCAAGTATGAGACGGGAGCGCTCGTTCTGGTAAAACTAGCGTTCGTAATGGAGATAGCACATTCGTCACGCTGTAACGGACTGAAAAGCACGAGGCTGAAAAGCGCGAATCGTCGCTCAACAAACTTTACTAACATGAAGGGTGGCACCATCCGAATGGAACTTCCCCTTTATAGTGCCGTCGTACGTGTTGTACGTCACCGCGCTTTACTCAAGCGTTTTTTTCCACGATAGTGTGTAGGCAAGGCAGGCTTGAGAGGAAACACGAAAAATCACGTCGAGAAAAATGACGTTTTTTTCAATGACATAAAAACCGATCGTGTGTCCGCGGCATAAGAGTATATTCAATAATAGAATGACTGATGGTATAATTGTATTGGGCCTCCCCTTTTTTTTTTTCTTGTAAGCTGAATATTTTTTTGTTTTAATGCCGCGTACACACGATCGATTTTTTCGACGGTAAAAACACCGTCGAGAAAATCTACGTGAAAAACGAGGAACAGCTTGTTCTCTCCACACACGGGCGTTTTTAAATGACATTTTTTTTTGGTCGAAAAAAACGACCGTGTGTGGGCTCTGCGGCAGTGTTTCCCTATGGGAAAACTGCCGCGGAAAAAAACAACGGGAATCACGACGAGAAAAATAAGAGCACGTTCTCATTTTTCTCGTCGTGATTAATGCCGTTTTTCCCGTCGAGAAAAACGACAAAAAGCCCACAGACGATCGTTTTTCTTGTCCAAAGGAAAAAATGTAATTTTTCTCGATGGGAAAAAACGGTCGTGTGTACGCGGCATCAGTGTTGTAAATTAAAACTGATGTTAATAAAAATGATGACATGGAAGTTGCTTATCTAAAAAAAAATCCAAGACGATGGAGAAACTCCAAATCAGGGATCCCTGACTTCTTGGAAAATCCCCTGTACAGAATCAATAACTCCACAGGCGCCCTGGATGGTGTATGCGGCTCATTTACAGAATATCACATTAACCCCACATTAGCAGTATCCCCGCAGATTTAGAAAGCAATTCGCCTTCAAAAGCCGGTCAACCTTCTGATTCTTCTCATGTAGATCAAGCTGAGTAAACTCTGCCAGGGGACAAATTAGGCCAATGTGAAATAAACCTGAGAATTTATGGAAGTCGGGGAATTAGGTGCATACGGACAAGGATTGGAAAAACATAATGGATTGCACATTTCAGGAAGTTATTACATTATTTCTGCAAGAGCCTGTGGGCTTTAAGCCTTATTAGTGTTCTATATAAAGCTGGCATATCGCTGGCATTTCCTGTCTTAGTTTAAGGAGGAAAAAAATATATATATATATATATAAGCAATTTAAATATACTAGAGATGAAAATTACAGCATACAACCAAGGCTGTGTCTCAGAGGAATGAATGGAAGACAGCCTACATAAGACATGTATACTGGCTGCCTTGATAATTGCAGCTTATACTCCCTGAGCCCGAACAATTCTTGCATGAAGATGTTGTCATGTATGTCTGACAATGAGTACGATGCCGCGTGCCGTACTGTGAATTAACTCTCACTGTGTTAAAGGGAAACTACCATCTATATTTGTCATTATCAAAGGGTGGCTCACGCCAGCCAGATAAATACACAGAAACATGAATAATGCCTGTAATGTTGGTTAAATGTGTGAAATGTCTTCCTCTACTAGTTGTCTTTTGCAGGATGAGTGTTAAGCCTTAAGAACAGTCAACCAGAAGAGTTCGGCCTCATGCACATGTAGGCGCACCCCACGTAGGAGCCACTGGTGAACTGGGATCCCCCCCACCCTGCACAGCCAAGCACACCGAATTTCCCAGAGTCAGAAAACAGTCCAGTGCTTGTTTTTGTGTTTTTATTGAGGGAATAAAACTTGGATGGGGGGTCGGGGTATTATGGGATGCCCACTTGATTTTAGTAAACTCTTCAGTGCTCTGCCAAAAAATCTGTTTGTTTTTGTTTCGTTTATTTTTTTTTTTCTTTTAGTTTTCTGGGTCATTCATTATGATCGAAATTCATTATTTCGAAAAAAAAAATCGTAAATTCGAATGTTTGGAAATTCAAAAATTCGAAAAACCAAAAATAAGGAGTAGGATCCGGAAATTCGAAAGAACGAAAATCCAAAAATAAGAACGAAAATTCGAAAATCCGAAAAATAAAAAATCAGAAAAAGATTAAAAATCTGAAATAATAACTAACTACCATAACTAGCTATAACTATTTATTTATAGGTATTGAAATTTCCTTTCAAATTTGTCTGTTAGTGAATGTAACTAATACGAATTTATCTGAAGTTACAAATTATCTAATATAACTAATGCCGCATCTAAACAAATGAAGCGTAACAAATTAATAATATTAAATAATAATAATAAAATGTTTTTATTATTATTATTATTTATTATTATTAATTTGTTACGTTCCATTCGTTTAGATGCAGCATTCGTTATTTCGGATAATTATTAGCTTTGAATAAATTCGTATTAGTTACGTTCACGAACAGACAAATTTGAAAGGAAATTCCAATACTTATAGTTTAAGAGTTAGTAATAGTTATTATTAGTTAGTTATTTCAGATTTTCACATTTTTGGGTTTTCAAATTTTCGGATTTTCGTTCTTTTGAATTTTCAGATTTTTGTTCTTATTTTCGGATTTTCTAATTTTTGGATTTTCGAATTTCTAAATTTCCAAATTTTAGATTTTCGGACTGTCGAACTTCCGAATTTCGATTTTCGGCATTTTGAATTTCCAAATTTTTGAATGTCCGAATTTTTACATTTTCTGAAAAAAACATTAAATGGTAATCCCAGCTGCCACTCTGATAGTTTATCCGACAAAAAGGCAACAGTCAGATTTTGAAGCAAAGATCTTTACAGGCAGGGACCGCAGCCCCTTTGCTTGTTTTTTTAGCAAAGTCCAGTGTCCAGCTTACATCTCTTGTGGCTACTGATCCCAGCACCACCTCTTCAGTAGTGATGAGCCGAACACCCCCGGGTTCGGTTCGCACCAGAACCCGCGAACGGACCGAAAGTTCGTACGAACATTAGAACCCTATTAAATACAATGGATGCGAACGTTCGAATTCTAAAGTGCTAATTATAACGACTATTATGCATGTTATTGTCCTAAAAAGGGTTTGGGAACCCGGGTTCTGCACCAGGGGACATGTATCAATGCAAAAAGAAGTTTTAAAAACGGTAGTTTTTCGGGAGCAGTCATTTTAATGATGCATAAAGTGAAAAAAAAAAAGTCAAATATTCCTTTAAATATCGTACCTGGGGGGTGTCTAAAGTATGCCTGTGAAGTGCCACGTGTTTCCCGTGTTTAGAACTGTCCCTGCACAAAATGACACTTCTAAAGGAAAAAAAAGCCATTTAAAACTGCTTGCGGCTTTAATGTAATGTCTGGTCCCGGTAATATGGATGAAAATCTTTAAGAAAAATGGCATAGCTACCCCATGACCCCCCCCCCCTACCCCAGCCCATTACCAGCCCCTTTGGGTCTTGTATGGATATTAAGGGGAACACCGCACACAAAATAAAAAAGGCCCTATATACTCTGAACAGCCGTATACAGGCGGTGCATACAAGACAGGGACTGTAGGTTTGTTCTTATGTAGAATGTGTTTGTAATTTTGAACAGGTACATTGTTTAAGTGTAGCTCCAGCCCAAAAATCTATTTTTAAACTTTTTGGAAAACATAGGTAAGGGTTATCACCCCTGTAACATTTGTTTTGCTGTCTGTGCCCCTGTTCAGAACATTTCACCTCACTTTCCGTCCCAATGACAACTGTTTTTGAAATGTGGTGTTTTTCTTGAAACAAGGATTGGTGATAAAGCATCAGTACAGAGGAGACACCTTTCTCCCATATTAATTCTTACAGGAGAGAATTTTCCTTCCTAGGGGTAGATTTCCTCTCACTTCCTGTTGTCTTCTTGCATTTGCAAGTAGGAGTCGTTTGTAAGTTGGATGTTTGAAAGTAGGGACCTGCCGTATATACTCTGCAGAAATAGGCCCCTTAGTTGTTGGTGTTGGCACAACACTGTAAGCACTCACAGTTACTCTTGGTTGGTGCTGGAACGCCCTGCTGTCAACTATTATATCAGGAATTGTAATTACATATAATTGTTGAACAGTGGTAGTAAAAATTGGGCCTTTGATGGTGGTGCTGGTGCCACAACACTGTAAGCCCTGACAGTTACTCTTGGTGGGTGCAGCAATGGGCCCTGCTGTGAATTATTAGATCAAGAATTGTAATTGCATGCCCCTGTTGAACAGGGGCTGAAAAATTGGGCCTTTCGTGGTGGTGGTGGTGGTATTGCCACAACACTGTAAGCCCTCAGAGTTACTCTTGGTGGGTGCAGGAATGGGCCCTGCTGTGAATTATTAGATCAAGAATTGTAATTACATGCCCCTTTTGAACAGGGGCTGAAAAATTGGGCCTTTCGTGGTGGTGGTGGTGGTGGCGTTGCCACAACACTGTAAGCCCTCAGAGTTACTCTTGGTGGGTGCAGCAATGGGCCCTGCTGTGAATTATTAGATCAAGAATTGTAATTACATGCCCCTGTTGAACAGGGGCTGAAAAATTGGGCCTTAGGCACTGGTGGCACAACACTGCAACCCCTCACAGATACTGTACTTGGAGCACAGCAATGAGCCCTGTTGCAAAGTATTGCTTCAAAAATTGTAATTACACGCCCCTGTTAAACAGGGGCTGAAAAATTGGGCCTTAGCCAATGGTGGCGGCACCCATAAACAAAAATGATCTTCCAAGCTATCATCATCAATCGTATCATTGAGGACTCGGAGGAGGAGGATAGCCAGTCAACATAACAGCACAGGCACTCAGCATCAGCATCAGTCTTGAAGGGATGTGACATGTTAAAATCAATTAGTCTGTTATATCAGCATCAGGTGTGTGGTAGCTGGTGGTGATCCAAGACTGGTTCATCTTGATGAAAGTCAGTCGATCAACCGAGTCGGTGGACAGGCGCACCCTGTGATCCGTGACAAATCCTCCAGCAGCACTGAATGTGCGTTCCGAAAGAACGCTGGATGCAGGACAGGCCAGTAGCTCAATTGCATACTGTGCAAGCTCTGGCCAGTGATCCATCCTCAAGACCCAGTAAGCCAGAGGATTTTCAGTGGGGAAGGTGTCCAAGTCTGACCTTGCCCCTAGATATTCCTGCACCATGTTTATCAGACGCTGGCGATGGTTGCTGGAACCGATCATACTTTGGGGCTGCGGACTAAAGAATTGTCTGAACGCATCGGTCAGACGGCCACCTTCCCCACCGCTCCTTCTTTGACTGGCCGAAGCCTCAGCAACTCGTTGTCCAGGACCAGGAGTTTGTAACCTCCCAGTCTCTGGAAACGCGTTGCACAGACCTTTCTGCAAGGCCTCCCGGAGTTGTCTCATCCTCTGCTCCCTCTGCGACGGTAACATAAGGTCCGCAACCTTACCCTTGTACCGTGGATCAAGGAGAGTGGCCAGCCAGTAATGGTCCCTCTCCTTGATCCGAAGAATACGAGGATCCTTCCGCAGACTTTGCAGGATCAGGGAGGCCATGCAGCGTAGGTTAGCTGAGGCATTCGGTCCGGAGTCCTCTGGGTCACTAAGGACGACATGATCCGCAGCCACCTCCTCCCAGCCACGTACAAGTCCACTGGTTTCTTGGGACTGTAAATCATCCCTAAAAGACTGCTGCTGATGATGCTGAGTGCCAGCCTCCACCTCCATGCTGACACAATCCTCCTCCTCCTCCTCCTCCTCCTCTTCCTGTGCGATGGGTGGGACAGAAGGAACACTGTCTGGGTAAAGGGGGCCTTGAGAGGCAAGGAAGTCCTCCTCTTCCTGCCTCTGTTCTGCCTCAAGTGCCCTGTCCATTATTCCACGCAGCGTGTGCTCCGAAAGGTGGACAAGAGGTACAGTGTCACTGATGCATGCACTGTCACTGCTCACCATCCTCGTGGCCTCCTCAAATGGTGCCAGGACAGTGCATGCATCCCTGATCATGCCCCACTGGCGTGGAGAAAAAAAACCAAGCTCCCCTGACCCTGTCCTGGTGCCGTAGTCGCACAGGTACTCATTGATGGCCCTCTGCTGCGTGTGCAGCCGCTGCAGCATTGCCAACGTTGAGTTCCACCTGGTGGGCATGTCACATATAAGGCGGTTCTTGGGCAGGTTCAACTCCTTTTGCAGCTCAGCCAGGCGAGCACTGGCATTATAAGATCTGCGGAAATGCACACAGACTTTCCTGGCCTGCCTCAGGACATCCTGTAAGCCCGGGTACCTGCCCAAGAACCGCTGCACCACCAGGTTAAGGACGTGAGCCACACAGGGCACATGGGTCAGTTGTCCCTGTCGGAGGGCGGAGAGGAGGTTGGTGCCATTGTCGCAAACCACCATTCCTGGCTTAAGCTGGCGTGGCGTCAACCACCTCTCGGCCTGGCCCTGCAGAGCAGACAGGACCTCTGCCCCAGTGTGGCTTCTGTCCCCCAAACACACCAGCGCAAGCACGGCATGGCATCTTTTTGCCTGCGTACTTGCGTAGCCCCTTGAACGGCTACGGAGCACCGCTGGTTCAGAGGACAAAGCACAGGAAGAGGCCATGGAGGAAGAAGAAGAGGAGGGGGTGGAGGAGAGAGGTGTGTCACAACCAGTAGTAGCATTTTGGAGGCGTGGCGGTGGAACAACCTCCAACACTACTGCACCTTGTCCTGCATCCTTCCCAGCTGCCAAAAGAGTGACCCAATGGGCCGTGAAAGAAAGGTAACGTCCCTGTCCATGCCTGCTGGACCATGAGTCAGCGGTAATATGCACCTTACCGCAGACCGCCCTGTCCAGCGAGGCCAAGACATTGCCTTCCACATGCCGGTAGAGAGCCGGAATAGCCTTCCGTGAGAAAAAGTGGCGTTTGGGAACCTGCCACTGAGGAACCGCACATTGCACAAACTCACGGAAGGGGGCCGAGTCTACCAACTGAAAAGGCAGCAGTTGAAGCGCTAGCAATTTAGCCAAGCTAGCATTCAACCGCTGGGCATGTGGATGGCTGGGAGTGAACTTCTTTCGACGGTCCAGCAGCTGGGGCAGGGAAATTTGCCTGCTAGAATCGGACGTCGGTGTACTGCTAGCAGAGTGGCCGCAAGTACTTGGCTGTGACACACCTAATTCTACACCTTCATTCCTCTCAGTGCATGTTTCAGAGAGGACTGAAGTTATAGTGGGGTTGGAGATCCCAGCTGATGCGGTGCAAGGAGAGGTCCGCTTTGTTCTTTGGTGTGGGTCTTTGAGGTAGGCTTGCCAACGAGCTGTATGGCAGGTCAACATATGTCTGGTCAGGCATGTGGTACCCAAGCGGCTGATGTTTTGGCCACGCGATATACGCTTGAGACATATGTTGCAAACAGCAGCTGTGCGATCTGATGAACTAGCCTCAAAAAAGGCCCATACCAAAGAACTTTTTGAATGACGGGCAGAGGCAGCGCCCTGCACAGGCGGAGCTCTGCGGTGTGATTCCGTTGGTGTACTGCCCTTACGCTGGCCACCAAAGGGCATCCTGCCTCGTTGGAGATGTGCCTCCTCCTCCTCCTCCTCCTCTCTCCTATTAGGCACCCACGTGGAGTCAGTGACCTCATCATCCCCTCCCTCCTCATCACTGGAGCCAATCTGGCAGTATGCTGCAGCTGCTGGAACATGACTGCCAGATTGGTGTCCTTCTTGAGCATCCCCTCTGTCTGCTCTCACGCTACTGCCTTCCTGTAGCTGGGTTTCATCATCAGACCCTTCGAAACGCTGGGCATCCTCCTGGAGCATGTACCCAACACTGTGCTCAAACAGTTCGGGGGACTCCTCAGGAGGAGGACATGGTGGGTCTAGGGAAGGAGTGACTGATGATGAGTCTGACATTGATACCAGGGAAGAGGACGCTTTGGCAGCTGCTTTGCCAGTACCCTGAGCCTGGGTGAGAGAGGATGAGGAGGAGGAGGAGGGCTTGGTCATCCACTCTACCAAGTCTTCGGCATGATGTGGCTCAACATGTCCAGCTGCCGAAAAGAAGGACAAGCGTGTCCCATGGCCATGTGCTGATGACAATGCACCGCGTCCACGACCAGCACTGTTGCCCCCAGACACAGAGCCTGCTTGCCCTCTTTTATTGCCTCCTGACTGTCTGCCTCTCCTTGTTTGCCTTCCAGACATTCTAATGGATGGCCTGCAGGGAGATGGGAAAAAAGCAATAAGGGCTACCTTCAGGTGTCCTTCTCTGTCCCTTTACTTAAGGATTTCTAAATATGGTTGAGGATGATTGCTTTCGCACAGAATAGCACAATGACAATTTCCCTGACTGTCCAAAAAACAAGGATTTCAAAGATGGTTGATGAGGAATGCTTTAGCACAGTATAGCACAATGAGAATTTCCCTCACTGTCCTTCCCTGTCCCTACAAACAAGGATTAACACAGTAAAACACACTGACACTCTCCCTACCTATAGTTTTCTGTCCCTATAAAAAATGTTTTTTTAAAGATGGTTGATGATGAATGCTTTAGCACAGTATAGCACAAGGAGAATTTCCCTCACTGTCCTTCCCTGTCCCTACAAACAAGGATTATCACAGTAAAACACACTGACACTCTCCCTACCTATAGTTTTCTGTCCCTATAAAAAATGTTTTATTTAAAATGGTTGATGATGAATGCTTTAACACAGTATAGCACAAGGAGAATTTCCCTCACTGTCCTTCCCTGTCCCTACAAACAAGGATTAGCACAGTAAAACACACTGACACTCTCCCTACCTATAGTTTTCTGTCCCTATAAAAAATGTTTTTTTAAAGATGGTTGATGATGAATGCTTTAGCACAGTATAGCACAAGGAGAATTTCCCTCACTGTCCTTCCCTGTCCCTACAAACAAGGATTAGCACAGTAAAACACACTGACACTCTCCCTACCTATAGTTTTCTGTCCCTATAAAAAATGTTTTTTTAAAGATGGTTGATGATGAATGCTTTAGCACAGTATAGCACAAGGAGAATTTCCCTCACTGTCCTTCCCTGTCCCTACAAACAAGGATTAGCACAGTAAAACACACTGACACTCTCCCTACCTATAGTTTTCTGTCCCTATAAAAAATGTTTTTTTAAAGATGGTTGATGATGAATGCTTTAGCACAGTATAGCACAAGGAGAATTTCCCTCACTGTCCTTCCCTGTCCCTACAAACAAGGATTAGCACAGTAAAACACACTGACACTCTCCCTACCTATAGTTTTCTGTCCCTATAAAAAATGTTTTTTTTTAAAGATGGTTGATGATGAATGCTTTAGCACAGTATAGCACTAGGAGAATTTCCCTCACTGTCCTTCCCTGTCCCTACAAACAAGGATTAGCACAGTAAAACACACTGACACTCTCCCTACCTATAGTTTTCTGTCCCTATAAAAAATGTTTTTTTAAAGATGGTTGATGATGAATGCTTTAGCACAGTATAGCACAAGGAGAATTTCCCTCACTGTCCTTCCCTGTCCCTACAAACAAGGATTAGCACAGTAAAACACACTGACACTCTCCCTACCTATAGTTTTCTGTCCCTATAAAAAATGTTTTTTTAAAGATGGTTGATGATGAATGCTTTAGCACAGTATAGCACAAGGAGAATTTCCCTCACTGTCCTTCCCTGTCCCTACAAACAAGGATTAGCACAGTAAAACACACTGACACTCTCCCTACCTATAGTTTTCTGTCCCTATAAAAAATGTTTTTTTAAAGATGGTTGATGATGAATGCTTTAGCACAGTATAGCACAAGGAGAATTTCCCTCACTGTCCTTCCCTGTCCCTACAAACAAGGATTAGCACAGTAAAACACACTGACACTCTCCCTACCTATAGTTTTCTGTCCCTATAAAAAATGTTTTTTTTAAAGATGGTTGATGATGAATGCTTTAGCACAGTATAGCACAAGGAGAATTTCCCTCACTGTCCTTCCCTGTCCCTACAAACAAGGATTAGCACAGTAAAACACACTGACACTCTCCCTACCTATAGTTTTCTGTCCCTATAAAAAATGTTTTTTTAAAGATGGTTGATGATGAATGCTTTAGCACAGTATAGCACAAGGAGAATTTCCCTCACTGTCCTTCCCTGTCCCTACAAACAAGGATTAGCACAGTAAAACACACTGACACTCTCCCTACCTATAGTTTTCTGTCCCTATAAAAAATGTTTTTTTAAAGATGGTTGATGATGAATGCTTTAGCACAGTATAGCACAAGGAGAATTTCCCTCACTGTCCTTCCCTGTCCCTACAAACAAGGATTAGCACAGTAAAACACACTGACACTCTCCCTACCTATAGTTTTCTGTCCCTATAAAAAATGTTTTTTTAAAGATGGTTGATGATGAATGCTTTAGCACAGTATAGCACAAGGAGAATTTCCCTCACTGTCCTTCCCTGTCCCTACAAACAAGGATTAGCACAGTAAAACACACTGACACTCTCCCTACCTATAGTTTTCTGTCCCTATAAAAAATGTTTTTTTAAAGATGGTTGATGATGAATGCTTTAGCACAGTATAGCACAAGGAGAATTTCCCTCACTGTCCTTCCCTGTCCCTACAAACAAGGATTAGCACAGTAAAACACACTGACACTCTCCCTACCTATAGTTTTCTGTCCCTATAAAAATAGGATTTTTTACTCACCGTAAAATCCTTTTCTCTGAGTCCATGGACCGACACAGCTTCTCTATTGACAAAGTGGGTATTATCCGTTAATTAGGAGTGACTAGGCAGAAAAACTTGTAAAAAGTGTTGCATCACACCTTCTACAGTACCGCCCAGGGGGCGGACCCTCTGGGTATACCCTCTCAGTCTGCACATCGCAGATCAGTTCGTCAAAAAGCAGTACAAACTTAAAAGGAGGGGTGGGTGCTGTGTCGGTCCATGGACTCAGAGAAAAGGATTTTACGGTGAGTAAAAAATCCTATTTACTCTTTCGTCCATGGACCGACACAGCTTCTCTATTGACAAAGTGGGACGTCCCAAAGCAGTGTCAGAGAAAAAACGAGGGGTGGTAACAGCATAAACATAAACTTCACCCCAAACACAAAACAGCACTCCTCCAACGGAGGAGTTGCAACTCTAAACAGCCGCTTGCAAAACCTCCGAAGATGCACCTACATCAATTTTGTAGAATTTTGTGAAAGTATGAGCGGACGACCAAGTCGCCGCTTTACATAATTGGGAAACAGACGCTTGATGTCGGAAAGCCCAAGAGGCACCTATTGCCTTGGTCGAATGCGCCGTGACAGGAAAGGGGGGCGCCTGACCCTTTAAGGCGTAAGCCTGGATTACTATCTATCTGTCGGATCCACCTAGAGATGGTGGCCGATGAGACTGCTTGGCCCTTCTTGGGACCAGCCACCGAAACAAACAGTGAGTCTGACTTCCGGAACAGGGAAGTAGCAGATAGGTATACTCTCAAAGCTCGGACAACGTCCAAGGAATGCAACGCCGACTCCTTAGGATTCGACGGCTGAGGACACAAGGATGGAAGTACAATGTCTTCGTTGAGATGAAAAGCCGAAACGACTTTCGGAAGAAGGGAAGGCTGCGGCCGCAGCACCACCTTATCCTTGTGGAAAATTAAATAGGGAGCCTTGCAGGACAAGGCTGCCAGCTTAGAGACTCGTCTAACTGACGTAACAGCCACCAAAAAGACCACCTTCTGAGAAAGTGTCAACAGGGGAATATCTCTAATATTCTCAAACGGTGCCTTCTGAAGCACCGAGAGGACCAGGTTCAAGTCCCACGGAGGTAACGGGGGACGGACCGGAGGGGCCACATGTCGGACCCCCTGCACAAATGTACTCACGAGAGAGTGAGTCGCCAGGGGTCGCTGAAAAAAAGACAGCCAGGGCAGATATCTGTCCCTTAAATGGTACTTAGGGCAAGCCCTTGGTCCACCCCATGCTGTAAAAACAGCAGGATTCTGGAAACCAAATAGGTACGCGGATGCCATTTCATTTCCTCACACATGGAGATGTAGGCCCTCCAAGTGCGGTGATAGACCTTCCTAGAGGACGGTTTTCGAGCACTTCTCATAGTAGAGATTACTGAGTCTGACAGGCCCCGGTCTCTCAGTACCTGGTTCTCAACAGCCATGCCGTTAAAGCCAATGACTGTAAAGCAGGATGGAATATGGGACCTTGCGATAGCAGGTCCTTCCGTAGTGGTAGGCGCCAGGGGACGTCTGCTACCAGACGTACTAGATCGTCGTACCAAGGACGCTGAGGCCAATCTGGAGCGATTAGGATCATTGGAATTCCCTCTGCCTCCACTCTGCGGAGCAGAAGAGGAAGAAGCCTTAAGGGAGGGAAGACATAGATTAGCCGATACTGACACCACGATGCTACCAATGCGTCCGTTGCGTCTGCCCATGGGTCTCTTGACCGGGCCACAAATCTCAATACCTTCCGATTGAGTCGGGAAGCCAGAAGATCTACGTCTGGTGTGCCCCATCTTTGGCAGAGGAGTTGGAACACCTCCGGGTGTAAGGACCCTTCTCCCTGGTCCAGCATCTGGCGGCTCAAGTAGTCCGCCTGCCAGTTTTCCACACCCGGAATGTACACGGCCGACAGTGCCGGTACGCTCCTCTCTGCCCACTTCAGGATGCGAGCGATCTCCGATGTTGCAGCTGAGCTTCTTGTTCCTCCTTGATGATTGACATATGCCACTGCTGTGGCGTTGTCTGACTGGATCCTGACTGGACGCCCTTGCAGCCTCTGAGACCATTTGAAGAGGCACAGCCTGATCGCCCGGATTACCAGGACATTGATCGGCAGGAGGGCTTCCTCTGGGGTCCAGCGACCTTGCGCCGCCTGAACACCCCAGACTCCCCCCCAACCTGTAAGGCTGGCGTCCGTCGTGATCACTATCCAGTAAACCGGAAGAAATGACTTCCCGGCCATTAGAGCCGGTGCTGTCAGCCACCATACCAGGGATCTCCTGACTATGTGGCTCACTCGGATTTGATAATCCAGAGATGATGGACAACTGTTCCATCTGGACAGAACTTCCTTCTGTAACACTCGAGTGTGGTATTGAGCATATGAAACCGCCTCGAAGGAGGCTACCCTGAGGCCCAACACTCGCATGCAAAAAACGGAGTGACGACCAATTCCTGGAAGTCAGCTGCCGTACTGCAGCCCGGAGGGTCTGCAACTTCTCCACAGGGAGGAATACCTTTGCCTCTGAAGAATCCAGAATCAACCCCAGGTACCCTAGGCGTTGAGTGGGCACCAATACTGACTTTTGCGTGTTTAGTATCCAACCACAGTCTCGAAGAGTCTGACAGGTAATGGACACGCTTACCTCTAATTCTGAGCTTGAAGGGGCCTTCAGCAGAAGGTCGTATAAGTAGCCTGTGATAGCGATACCCCGCTGTCTTAGAAGTGCCAGAATCGGAGCGAGCACCTTGGTGAACGTCCTGGGTGCTGAGGCAAGGCCCAACGGGAGGGCCACAAACTGGTAGTGGTCCTTCCCGATAGCAAATCGCAGAAACCTCTGGTGTCTGGAGTATATGGGGACATGCAGGTATGCGTCCTTGATGTCCAAGGAGGCCAGAAAGTCCCCCGGATGGAGAGCCGTGACTACAGATCGAACCGACTCCATCCGAAAACTTTGTACCTTCACAAAGCAATTGAGGGCTCTGAGATCCAAGCTTGGACGAACCCCCTCCTTTTCGGCACAATGAACAGATTTGAGTAAAAACCCCGTTCCAGTTCTGGAACTGGAATAACTACCCCGCGTTCCAGTAGACCCTGGACCGCCCCATACAGGGCCTCCCGACGGGTCGGTAGTAGCTGGAGATTGGAGGTGTTGAATCTGTCCGGTGGACAAGAGAGAAACTCAATCTTGTAGCCTGAGGAGATTACTTCGCAAACCCACCTGTCGGAGATTAGTGCTGTCCACTGAGTCGCGAATTTGCGAAGAGGTCTCCCCACCCGAGAGCTGGGTGGGGGTGGACCTTCATGCGGACGCAAATTTGTCCGCAGGCTTATTGGGTATGCGGGACCAGGGACGCTTTTGTCCTTGGGCAGGCGCTTTATTGGCCTGGGGTCTTTTCCCTGTCGCCCTAGGGGGACGAAAAAAACACTTGTGTGCAGTAAAGGAGGGCCCTTGCCCTTGGCGTGGCCCCTTACCCTTGCTAATTTGGGGAAGCAAAGTGCTTTTACTTCCTGTGGCATCCTTGATGATGTCATCCAGAGAAGCCCCAAAAAGTCTGTCGCCCTTAAAAGGCAGATCCAACAGGGCTTTCTTGGAAGTCTGGTCCGCAGACCAGCCTTTTAGCCAGATCAGGCGGCGTATTGCTACTGCATAAACCGAAGTTTTAGACAGCAGGGGAAAAGTATTCATGTCTGACTCGCAGACAAACCTAAGGCCCTGGACCAACAGGTCGGCCAATGTTATCTCATCAGGAGGAGCATCTCGCTCCTTAACCCCTGGAGTAGCAATCTTGCCCATTCAGTAAGTGTGTGAGACACTAGGGCCCCCGCCAATGCCGGGCGTACTGCCGAGCCTACCACTGAGTATAGGTAGCAAGCGAGTGCTTCAGCCTTCTTATCCACAGGGTCCTTGAAAACAGGAGCCCCTTCTACAGGAATTGTGATGGCTCTATTAAGTCTGGACACCGGAGGGTCCACTATAGGGGGGAGAGGTCAATTTCTTCAGAAAACTCTCCTCAAAAGGGGTACCGTACCGCAAACCTCTTTGGGGCTGTAAAGACCCTCAGTGGGTTCTCCCATTCCTTGTATAAGAGTTTATCAAAAGACACACAAGGGAACACCTTAGCAGTGCGGGCAGGTCTATGAAACCCAAGTGGACCGGAGTCTCTGCTGCTTCTGCAGTATTTTCCAATTTTAGCATATCCCGCACTGCAGTAATAAGGTCAGATACCAAAGCCGTCTCGCGTACTGACCTGGACTTTGAGTCATTCTCACTGTCCGGTCACGGTCTGCAGTCTCTGATGCGTCAGAATCTGGGCCCCGAGCCGTAGCTGGACCTGGTTCTGCACCAGAATTATCCCCAGAAGCTTGCAGGGGATGGGGCGTTTACTACCCCCTGTATTCCCGTGTGCTGCTTCCACCCTGGCAGCAAACGCCTCTAGGATTGCAGTCATAGCGTTCATAGACACCTCAGGGGCACCAGCTGCTAAATCTGGTGTTTCAGGGGAGAAGACATCTGGCTCAGATGCCATGCTGACCACACGCTGACACTCACAGGGCTCCAGGCAAGATATCAATAGGCCACCCTCCTGTGCTGCAGAGAGGCCGGGTCACCCAGAGGACTCACCACCCTGGATAGGTACTGCTATGCTGCGCCTGTGATGCTGTCCCTCTGCTGCTGTGTCAGTCTGCTTCTTTTATCAGCACTTCCTGTGTGAATTTTCGCGCCAGTGTAATGCACCCTAGAGGCCGGAGGCTCTCGAAAAATGGTTGCCAAAAACGTCTGTATGGAAGATAATGTGGGCTCTAAGAAAATGGCCGCTGACAGAAGATAGAGGTCAAGCAGCCAGAGCCCACAAAAAGATGGCCGCCGAACGGCAATATCTGCATACAGGGTGGACAAACATGGCCGCCGATCAGCTGATAGGGGCCAGTGGGTGTGGCCGAACCACAGGAAGATGTCCGCCGGGCAGTCACAAGAGGCCAAACTTGGCATGGACCACCTCAAAATGGCCGCCGACAGCATGGAGGAGGAAGGACACAAACACCGGTAAGAAAAAATTACATTTCTTTTAAATGTTAGTTACAGCCAGCCCCGCTCCAGTGGGACCCCCTAGGTGACCCCCAGCACCCAGCAACCTTTAGCTAGAAGCCCAGGGAGGAGGGAAAGGCAGGGAGAGAGGGAAGAAAGGGGCCACAACCACTTACTTGATCTCTCCAGGAATGTCCAGCTAAATCACCCAGCCGAGGCAGGGGAGTTTTACTTACCTATCCTGCATGTATTCTGCTGGAAGACATTCCAAACAGATCATCGTCCGCGCACGGAAGGTGACTGTTGGCCAGGCATGCTGTGATTGGACCCAGAAGGGACGATCATATGTATGCCCTGGAGCATGACGCTCACCGGACAGGCTGCTGCGACTCGGCCGTAAGGTCAGCCGTAGCTGAGCGGTCCGATGCAAGCCTTGGAGCGTAAGCTCACCGGCCAGGCTGCTGCGACTCGGCCGTAAGGTCAGCCGAAGCTGAGCGGTCCGATGCAGGCCCTGGAGCGTAAGCTCACCGGCCACCCGTGGAGCGACGGGCATGTCGTGGAAAACCCAGCGCATAGCTAGGGTCGGCACACGCTCGATGGCCGAAACTGGGGAGACTACAAGGATCGAGGATCCAGCCTGTCACCCAGTCGGCAGTTGATCGAAGATCGCAGGAAACAACAAATGTAGCAAAAAAAAAAAAAATATATATATATATATATATATATATATATATATATATATATATCTTTTTTCCCCGGACCAATGGGCCCAAAGGGAGCCATGTCCTACTCCTTGCTAGACAGAAAAAAACTGATCTGCGATGTGCAGACTGAGAGGGTATACCCAGAGGGTCCGCTCCCTGGGCGGTACTGTAGAAGGTGTGATGCAACACTTTTTACAAGTTTTTCTGCCTAGTCACTCCTAATTAACGGATAATACCCACTTTGTCAATAGAGAAGCTGTGTCGGTCCATGGACGAAAGAGTAAAATGTTTTTTTAAAGATGGTTGATGATGAATGCTTTAGCACAGTATAGCACAAGGAGAATTTCCCTCACTGTCCTTCCCTGTCCCTACAAACAAGGATTAGCACAGTAAAACACACTGACACTCTCCCTACCTATAGTTTTCTGTCCCTATAAAAAATGTTTTTTTAAAGATGGTTGATGATGAATGCTTTAGCACAGTATAGCACAAGGAGAATTTCCCTCACTGTCCTTCCCTGTCCCTACAAACAAGGATTAGCACAGTAAAACACACTGACACTCTCCCTACCTATAGTTTTCTGTCCCTATAAAAAATGTTTTTTTAAAGATGGTTGATGATGAATGCTTTAGCACAGTATAGCACAAGGAGAATTTCCCTCACTGTCCTTCCCTGTCCCTACAAACAAGGATTAGCACAGTAAAACACACTGACACTCTCCCTACCTATAGTTTTCTGTCCCTATAAAAAATGTTTTTTTTAAAGATGGTTGATGATGAATGCTTTAGCACAGTATAGCACAAGGAGAATTTCCCTCACTGTCCTCCCCTGTCCCTACAAACAAGGATTAGCACAGTAAAACACACTGACACTCTCCCTACCTATAGTTTTCTGTCCCTATAAAAAATGTTTTTTAAAGATGGTTGATGATGAATGCTTTAGCACAGTATAGCACAAGGAGAATTTCCCTCACTGTCCTTCCCTGTCCCTACAAACAAGGATTAGCACAGTAAAACACACTGACACTCTCCCTACCTATAGTTTTCTGTCCCTATAAAAAATGTTTTTTTAAAGATGGTTGATGATGAATGCTTTAGCACAGTATAGCACAAGGAGAATTTCCCTCACTGTCCTTCCCTGTCCCTACAAACAAGGATTAGCACAGTAAAACACACTGACACTCTCCCTACCTATAGTTTTCTGTCCCTATAAAAAATGTTTTTTTTAAAGATGGTTGATGATGAATGCTTTAGCACAGTATAGCACAAGGAGAATTTCCCTCACTGTCCTTCCCTGTCCCTACAAACAAGGATTAGCACAGTAAAACACACTGACACTCTCCCTACCTATAGTTTTCTGTCCCTATAAAAAATGTTTTTTTAAAGATGGTTGATGATGAATGCTTTAGCACAGTATAGCACAAGGAGAATTTCCCTCACTGTCCTTCCCTGTCCCTACAAACAAGGATTAGCACAGTAAAACACACTGACACTCTCCCTACCTATAGTTTTCTGTCCCTATAAAAAATGTTTTTTTAAAGATGGTTGATGATGAATGCTTTAGCACAGTATAGCACAAGGAGAATTTCCCTCACTGTCCTTCCCTGTCCCTACAAACAAGGATTAGCACAGTAAAACACACTGACACTCTCCCTACCTATAGTTTTCTGTCCCTATAAAAAATTTTTTTTTAAAGATGGTTGATGATGAATGCTTTAGCACAGTATAGCACAAGGAGAATTTCCCTCACTGTCCTTCCCTGTCCCTACAAACAAGGATTAGCACAGTAAAACACACTGACACTCTCCCTACCTATAGTTTTCTGTCCCTATAAAATTTTTTTTTTTAAAGATGGTTGATGATGAATGCTTTAGCACAGTATAGCACAAGGAGAATTTCCCTCACTGTCCTTCCCTGTCCCTACAAACAAGGATTAGCACAGTAAAACACACTGACACTCTCCCTACCTATCCTTCTCTTTCCCTAAACTAAAGGAATCCAGGTTAAGCAAGAAAAAAAAATGTCACTGTCCCTGCCTATGCTTCTCTTTCCCTGCTCCGGAACACACTACACTAGGCCGCCGTGCTGGCGGCCTTTTATAGTGTGGGGCGTGTACTAAACACCCTCAGCAATAATTGGCCACAGGCATCCTGCCTGTGGCCAATCATTGCTCTCCTCGCTGCCGGCGCTGTGATTGGCCAAGCATGCGGGGTCACAGTGCATGCTTGGCCAATCACAGCGCCTGGATGACACTGCGATGGCGTAGTGCATTGTGGGCCGCGAATTAGGCGCGAACGGCCCAAATCGTTCGTTGTTCGGCGAACGATCGAACAGCCGATGTTCGAGTCGAACGTATGTTCGACTCGAACACCGAGCTCATCCCTACTCTTCAGGCACTGCCAGCCCATCTGGCTGCAGCTGCATCTTTCATTAGTCCTCCTGGCTACTTCTCACAGTCCTCCCAGACTATACACTCACCAGCCCACCTGGCTGACTTCTCCTGGAGAACTCCTGGATGTGCTGACTCTCTCCCGCTGCCCTCTCACTTGCTCCCGTGCCTCCAGGATAGGATTCCTCCGTGTGTTGTAGAGGTTCCCTCCAGTACCCGAGCCCCAGGCCTGAAGTCACCCCCCCAGACAAGGGGGTTACCCTCAAGGGCCACGACAGCCTCCTCAGCACTCCTTCTCCATCTTCCATGCAACTGCTCCTGCTGGCATGACTCAAGTATTTAAGAGGTGCCCGTCCCCTGCCAGCCAACTTGGCTGGGGAATGACTGGGGCCCTCATTAATACTCCAAGGAGCCCCTCCTAACCTCTCACCCATTCTTCTGGAAGCTTCTCCAAGGTTCCAGCAAGTAGGGGGAGGTACCAGAGGTGCTGCTTGCTGAGTCCTCCAGCCTCCCTGAGTCACTCAACCCTGACCCAGATTCAACCCAACCTGGCTCTCAGCCAAGCTAATTTATCTACACTACAGCTATGTACACTAAACTAGCACACTAAGCTAGAGGGAGCTACACACACTAGGCTCTTCTGAATGCCTTTCTCTTGACAGGGGAGAAGCAGCCTTAAAAATGCACCTAAAGCTGTGTTTTGGGAATGCGTTTAGGTGCGTTATTCTGGCCATTGAAATGAATGAACGCTCAAGCACTAAACACACCTAGCATCTAATGATTGGTAAGCTGCAATATATTACATTTTAAGTTTTGGGTTTAATACCACTTTAACATTTGTATAAATATCATTTAAATGTAGAGTTTATGTCTTTAAACGCTTGTTACATCATACCGCTCAAAGTCATATATCACATAATGAATTAAAGTGATTGTAAATGCAATTAAAGAAAAAATGAATTAACAGGTTTATACTTACCTGCTCTGTGCAATGGAATTCCACAGACCGGCCGCGATCCTCCTCTTCTGAAGTCCCCCGCTGGCGTTGCTGGCTCCTACTCTTTGGCGAGTGCCGCCATAGGAAGTCGCTTCTTATGAGGGCACACGTGCGGGCTCGTTCCCGAGCCCCGCATCTATAGACACAGACAGCAGGGTTTGGCCCTGCCCCTCGCTTTCTTGTCACTGGATTCAATTGTCTCAGCAAAGCCTGTGAGGGCAGGAAGTGAGGGGAGTGAGCCGCTGCAGACGGGCACAGCGCTGGATCAAATGAGGGCTCAGCTAAGTATAATGAGGGATGAGGGGGTTATACTGATGCCTAAACATTTTTTACTTTATTGCAAGGAATGCTTTGAAGTGATAAAAAATAAATAAAAAATTTGACTTTACTAAGTAACAAACATGTTATATATGTGTGCTGTGCTTTCTGTGCTGCCACTTGATATTCAATAAACATGCAAATGAGGTGAAACAAATGTCAATGTAAAAAATAGAGAGAGACAAATAATTCCACAGTAGCGCACTAAACTAATCTACAAAACTCCTAAATATTAACATTGTGAAATGATCAACATAAAACACCCTAACGTAATAAAAAGTGTTCATATGGCATATCCAAAAAATATGGAAATAAAGTCCAACTTAAAGTGATGAAAAAATTGTGAAACAAAATCTCATTGAGCCACCAAAATCCTTCACCAAAGTGAAGTGTGCCCAGATGCTGTTGCCATTCACTCTCGTGTCTGGCAAATATCGCCTTATTATATGTTATTGAAGAGCCGCTTCATCCAGATCAATAAAGACAATCTCTCCACAAGTGGGGATAGAAATTGAGACAGAGCCTCCAATAGTGTAAAAACACCTTAAGGTAATCAGTTTATTAAAAATAATGAACTTACATCATAAAAGATTCAAAATCGTCTTGTTAAAATTCCAAACATGCCAGGTTACTTAGTGTTGCGATCTCCTCATAGCTTCCTTCGTACACATGGAGTCACCATATCAGCGTTGCCGTGTAGCCACGTTCCGACGCGTTTCGTCACTTTGGACTTTGTCACATGTTATATTTACCTGCTCTGTGCAGTGGTTTTGCACAGAGCAGCCCAGATCCTCCTATTTTAGGGTCCCCCCACCGGCGCTCCTGGCCCCTCACTCCTGCCAATTCCCCCCAGAGCAAGCAGCTTCCAATGGGAGCACCCAAACAGGCTCACTCCTGAGCCGTGGCTCTTTATGTTCATTCACAAACAGAGCTGTGGCTCAGCCCCCTGCCTACTCTCTCTCCTCATTGGCTCACTGGCTGTGATTGACAGAAGCAGGAACCAATGACTCCCACTACTGTCTTAGCCAATGAAGAGGGAGAATGCCCAGAGAGCCGAGGCTCTCATGCACATTGTTGGAGGAGGATCGGGCTCAGGTAAGTATTGGGGGGGGCTGAGGGGGCTGCTACACAGAGAAGGTTTTTGCCTTCATGCCTAGAATGCATGAAGGTAAAAAAAAATTGACTTTATAAACACTTTAAAGCTACTAGAAGTTTACATATCCCTATTTCAACAAATGTAATTAGAATCATTGTTGAATGACTGCTCTGGAACACCAAACATTTACCTGGAAAGTCTATTGTATTCCAGGCTGCTATGTTGTATATATTATTCACATGTGGAAAAGGTTTTTCACTTATTGATTGATGCATTCACAACTTTTAAATGAAGCTGTATTGGTGGAACCTTCATAGGAGCACTCAGGCACACCCATTGTACTGCGGGTTGCTACATGAGAGTTACAGGGCATATACTGAAAATATAATCTTTTTTTTTAGAAATAGACATGAATTTATGCTTATACTGTAGGCTGCATTCACATATGAGGGACATGGAAGCATCACATTTGGACTGCTGTTTTTTCCGTGTTTTTTGTGCAATATGTAGGGCAGCCCATTCCATTGGAGCCAACTATGGTGCGTTTTTCAGGAAAAAAATCAACCGTTTCCGTAGAACGTTTGGGGTGCTATTAACAATAAATGGCACTCAAACGCACATTGAGTTTTGTGGCTCATTTTTAGCATCATCCAGAAACACAGGCAGAATCATGCGATTCTGCTTGCAAATTCAAGTTGCCCAGACTTTAAAGTGATTGTAAAGTCTTGTTTTTTTCCTTTTTTTAAATAACAAATATGTTATACTTACCTCCTCTGTGCAGTGGTTTTGTACAGAGCAGCCCTGATCTTCCTATTCTCAGGTCCCTCTTCGCTGCTCCTGGCCCCTCCTTCCTGGCGAGTGCCCCCACAGCAAGTAGCTTGCTATGGGGGCACCCGAGCCGAGCTGCAGCTCCGTGTGTCCAATCAGACATGGAGCTGCAGTTTGGCCCCGCCCTCTCTCTTTCCCGATCGGTTAACTCACTTTGATTGACAGCCACGGAAGCCAATGGCGCCGCTGCTGTGTCTCAGCCAATCAGGAAGAAGAGTCCCAGACAACCGAGGGGCTCGTGGACATCACTGGGCAGAGATGGGGCTCAGGTAAGTATTAGGGGGGGCTGGGGAGGCTGCTACACACAGAAGGCTTTTTATCTGTCACTATGCACTTTAGTGTTCAAGCACTATATGGACTATTTTTTTAATGATTTACTATAACTTAATTTACTTAGTGCTGCAATTTTTATTATTTATGTTTTTGAACAATTGGTTCTGTTATGATATTGCAAGCAGCTTTTTTTCACTTAAGTTATTATCACCTACGCAGTAATATTTTAAATTTTTTGCAATGTGTATTGTATTGTATTTGTATTGTCATTTCGGACAAAACCTGTACAGATTAAACTAAAATCGTACAATCTGGTTACTTACGAGAAAAAAAATGGTGTTTGTCCCTTCCGATAATTTCGGACAAAAGCTGTGTACTAATGATCAGATTATAGTACGATTGCTTCGAAAGTGGTATTTTTTTGTACGATTTCCTGATCGTGTGTACGGGGTCTTAAGGAGAAAACTTCTGTAACTGATTATAAAGAGTGAGCTGGGGTTTGGCTTCAATTAGATAGTGGTTCTATATTTGCTAATACATTTAACGCTCCCCTCCCCCCCAGACTGACATTGCTGCTGTGTGCTGTGCCTCCTGTACTCCAGTAGGGTTGCCACCTGTACGTTTTTCTCCCGGACAGTCCGGTTTTTGAATGATGTGTTCGCTTTTTCATCTGCTCCAGACACGGACACATCATTCACACGGACTGCACCGGGAGTGGCATCGGATGTCTCCCCTTTCCCAGACGGCAGCCAGGTTCAGCAGAGCAGAGCAGAGTGTCAGCTAATCAAAGCTCCTCCCCTCCTCCTTCTCCGCTCTGTATACACACACGATGAGGAGGAGGAGGGGGGAGCAGGGACGCGCTGATCTCAGGTCTGTAAAAAGTTTTCTTTACTATGTAGATGGACAGGGGGAGGGGAGAGAGCGGCTGGAAAGGAGGACAAGGTAGAAAATATGTGGAGTGATCGAGGGATCTTCCTAGGATATGTGCTGGGAGCTTTGGCAGGGGGAAGACAATGCTAGAAGTGTGGATTGGATTTTAAATCTGACAACCCCTCCTAGCACTATCTCTCCCCCTTCCCAAACTACCCCCAGCACATATCCTACCCCCTACCCCTCCCCTTGCACTGGGCCTCTTCTCTCACAAACCGCCCCCCCAGAACATATCTGACCCACCAAGCGCCCCCCAGCACATATGGACACAGGCTGTATATGATGGGCGCAGTGGCTGCATATGATGGGCACACGCTGCATACGATGGGCACAGTGGCTGCATATGATGGGCACACGCTGCATATGATGGACACAGGCTGCATATGATGGACACAGGCTGTATATGATGGGCACATGCTGCATATGATGGGCACAGTGGCTGCATATGATGGTCACACGCTGCATATGAAGGGCACAGGCTGCATATGATGGGCACACGCTGCATATGATGGGCACACGCTGCATATGATGGACACAGGCTGCATATAATGGGCACACGCTGCATATGATGGACACAGGCTGCATATAATGGGAACGCGCTGCATATGATGGGCACAGTGGCTGCATATGATGGGCACGGGCTGTATATAATGGGCACAGTGGCTGCATATGATGGGCACAGGCTGTATATTAAGGGGACAGTGGCTGCATATGATGGGCATAGGCTGTATATGATGGGCACAGGCTGTATATGATGGGCAGAGTGGCTGCATATGATGGACACAGGCTGCATATGATGGGCACAGTGGCTGCATATGATGGGCACAGTGGCTGCATATGATGGGCACAGGCTGCATTTTATGGGGCACAGTGGCTGCATTTTATGGGGCACAGTGGCTGCATTTTATGGGGCACAGTGAGGCTGCAATTAATGTTTTTTTTCCAGAATTTTTCCGTTTGTTTGCGCCCACACAAATATTTTGAGCACAAGCCACCACTTCCCCCCAGCACATATCTAACTCTCCCCACCCCCTTCTAGCACTAGCCCTCTCCCCAGGACATATCTGACCCCTGCATTCCGTGCAATCACTCACAATTCAGCCACGCGCACTGTTTGCTGCGGCAAACTTTGCACCACATTACTACTCTTTTTCAGGCCACTAAAAGTGTCCCAGGTCTTTTACAATCTTATAGCATATACCCCCCCCCTAAAAAAAAATGCTGCAGCTAAAGTGTTCGGGCTTTGTTATGTACAGAACGTACCTGATCGTAGAGCCTGACTTTGTAGGAGGAGACCTCTCTTACAGCCCTGGCTCAGGAGTCACTGGAGTGAGGACAGTGACCTCGAGAGCGCAGTGAGGTAGGAGTGCCTGAGGTAGGTGTAGTGGTTGGCACCGTGGCAAGGTGGTGATCCTCCAGGGATGGCTGGAACTGTAGGCAGCAGAGGAGGTGGTTGCGGGTCAGCGACCTGGGAGCTGGCGGATACAGGAACAGCGGAAGCTGGAGCAGGGTGAGACAAGCCTGGTTAGGTGCACACAAACAGCAGACAGCAGGAGGGTCAGACAAGCCGGGTCAGAGCAGGTAATCAGACGTATGGTTCAGCAGGTTTAAACGTAGTCAGAGATACAGGCAAGGTCTGGCAGCAGGTAGGCAGGTAGGAGACAGAGCAGGGTCAAGGCGAGCCGAGGTCAGGATTGGAGATATCGGGTGGTCGAGCAAAGCCGGGTCGGTACAGGTAACTGGTAACAGGTGTGCAGGATTACAGGTTTCAAAGCTGCAGATCAGACAGCAATGCATTATTGCAACTGCTGGCTTTTTAAAGACATAATGGCGCCATATCGTTTAGCGCACACGCCCGTGCAATTGGCGTGCGCCGGTGCACAGGTACAGAGGGAAGCAGGAAACGTCTTCTATTTCTGGCAGGTCCCTGACAGGCTTTGTTGGAAGAAAAGGTGGCAACCCTATACTCCAGAGATGCGTCTTACTAATACAAGAGGTCTGTTACTGGTCAGATCACCTGGTAAAAAACTGGGGGAAAAAATAAAAGAAAACTGATGCAGTCTCCACATCTAATGATTGGTAAACTGCAATATAATTTTGGGGTTTGACCTCCCTGGCGGTATTCCCGAGAGCGTCTCGGGGTTAAATTTCAGTACCATTAGTGGTAACCCCCGAGACACTCTCGGGATTGCATCACAGAATCCTGGTAGAGGTTACTTACCTTGTCCCCAGGAACCTGTGATATCCTACCGCTGTATACTCCACCGGATCCTCCACCCGATTCATCAATGTTCCGGGCTCCGTTCCCTGCAAGCGTCGCGACTGTATCAAAGCATTTCACCTCCCTTTTGTCCCTAGTGCTTTGTCCAGTGCCCTGCCTGCAGTTTTATATATACTTTTCTTTCTGCCTGGAAACTTGAGAATGTCCATGGCAACCAAAAAGCGTCCCTTTACGTCAAAAGCAATTTTAGACCAGCTAGAAAACAGCGATAGTAAATTAGAACACTTGCAGAATTGAGTGATAGTGTTTCGTGGGGAAATTCGTCATCAGACACTGAAAGTGACGACAGCGACTGAGCAAATTTCTGTGTTTTTGATTTGATTACATTATTGAATAAAATTTATTATTATTATATTATTATTTTTTATAATTATTTATAATATCATAATTTGTGATTTCGTGTTTCAAACTTTATCATACCCGGGATGTCTACAGTACTAGACTCTTGTTTGGACAGATTTAAGTGAGTTATTCCTAAAGCCCTGTACACACGATCGGATTTCCTATGGATTCTAATCCGATGGATTTTTCCATCGGAAATCCGATGAAGCTGACTTCCATCAGTCTTGCCTACACACCATCAGTCAAAAATCCGACCGTCCCAAACGCCGTGATGTAAAACACTCCGATGAGTGGATAAATTTAAAACATGTTCTATTTTTTCTCACCGAAAAAAGATCGATGGGGCCCATACACGATCGGTTTGTCCGATGAGAAAAGTTCATCGGTAAAACCGATTGTGTGTACACGGCATAAAAATTACAGGCCTACAATATAAATTGCCAAATTTCCATGCGAAACAATGTACCGCTTTGAGGCGCAAAAATCTGACATAATCATACTTCCAGGGAGGTTAATACACATGTTATGTTTTGGACTATTTTGGGAATTTTATTAACACTTATTACTTGATGTTTTTTCAGGATGATAACCTCATTGTGTGTTCCAGGCATTAGTGGGCAAGGTGTGCAGTGATTTGAGCACATCACCATTGAATTTCTGAACAAATCTTGGTTCAGGTAAATTGATCTGCTCATCTCTATTAATAGGTGACTGCGTACTACCAGGCCTGGTATCAAAAAGTCCAAGTCCAAGGACTTCTGAACAGTCAAGTAAAGTCAATGAGACCCTTTTTCTCACCTTGAAAATCTATTGTTGACTGCTTATAAGGAGAGCTCCTTATACACAGCAAACCCCGGGCTGGCTTAGCTCTGTAGGCAGTGGACAACAAGGGAAGCCGGTTTAGATTTTCAGGTCAACCAGAAGATTTTTATTGCAACATCAGCCTTTTCTTTGACCATTTATAATTAAATACGACGTCAGGTTTTTGTTATCCATTTGTAGTGAAAATGTGTCAGTCTTCCATAATAGAGTCACCCTTTACATAGAGAAAGAAAAAGAGAACGATTGACACAAGTAAAGTCTATTTGCATTTAAATTAGATAAAGAGAGAGGGTAAGTTGTACAGGAAAGAGATAGAGAAAAGGGAAAGAAAGAGCAAGGAAAGAGAAGAGGGAGAAAGAAAGAGAGACTGGGAAGGAAAACTATGTAAGGAGAGAAGAGGGAAAAAGTAAAACAGAAAACGAGATGAGAAAGTAAATAGAAAAAGGGAAGGATGCATAGGAAAAGAGAGAGATGAGGAAAAGGATAAGCAGAGAATGAGGAAAGAGAGTAAAGAGAGAGAGGTAAGGAGAAGTATGGAAACAGAAAAGTGTAAAATGAAGAACAGAGAAAGAGATAGGAAAGTAAAGAGAGGCAGGGATAGAGGAGTAGGGAAAGAGAGCAAGGAGCAAAATGAAGAGCAGAGAATGAGGAGTGATCCACCCACATGCCTGGACTGGCAGCTGGTTCAGCCTTTCAGCAAGCCACTGAGAGCCTGAGCCAGCCCCTCCCACCCCCTCCTTAGGCTAGCGCTGCAGTGAGCGCTGGGGGGGCAGAGCAGAGAGGCGATTACTGACAGTCAACGGCTCTCTGCTCACTGAACGGTGAGAACCGAGCGATCAGCAGTCTTTGGTCAATCGGTTCTCTGTCTTAGAGCCGGCAGGGGACAGATGCAGCATCGGATCGATGCTACATTCATCTAGGTGAGTCTAAATGTTTTTTCTTTTTCACAAGCCCATACTTAGTAACACAGAAACACAGAAAAGTGCCTGCAAAAAAAGACTGAGTAGTCCATCATGTCTGCCCATTTTATTTTGTTTTGTTTTTTTCATTATCTTTTTTGTCTGAGTATAGATCTATGTTTTTCCTAAGCTTGTTTGAAGCCATTTACTGTTGACTGTCTCACTACCTCTGCTGGTAATTTATTCCAAGCATTAACTACCTTTTAAGTAAAATATTACTTTCTAAGATTAGTTTTGAACTTTCCTCCAGTGAGTTTGAGGTCATGTCCTCGTGTTCTTGATTTTGGTTTTATATTGAAAAAAATGCCTTCCTGAACCCTATTCACCCCCTTGATGTATTTAAAGGTTTCAATCATGTCTCCCCTTTCTCTATTTCTCTTTTAAGAGAGTCATGGAAATAATAGTAGGGAAAAGAGAGAAGAGGGAAAGGAAAGAAAGAAAACAAGTGTAGCGCTACTCCCGTAGGAGCTGCAAGAATTACTTGGCCAGGTCTTCCCAACTTCAGCCCCACGGCCAGGCACACAACAGGCTCATTCACTCTTACTTCAAAAACCAGTCTAGGGGATGTTGTTTTTGTTGTTTTTATTTTTGGAGAACTTGGATAGTGATGAGGGAAGTGGTGGGATATTCCAATATAAGATCTGTGTACAAATATTGATTTAATCTTTCTTTCTGCCTAAGTAGTAGTGGAGCCAGTAGAGCAAAGTCCCTTTTCTTTAGTGGACAAATATCTGGATAGAGCTCTTCAGGAAACCAGCCTGTGTCCCCTTTAATAGACTCACAGCTGACTATAACTAGGCACCAGAGGTTAGCCAAAGCACAAGGTCCCCAAGATCCAGCAATGTCTGTACTCACAAGGCCCAAGGACAGATGGATGCCTCCTTCCAATCCTCCAAGCAATGCTCTCAAAATGATACCAGACAGATCTGTGGCACACAGCCCCCCTCCGTCAGCTTCTTCTAGACTCAGGTCTCTGCTTACCTCCCTCAGGCCGCCCACCAGAGGCCTCCACATGGCAGCCTGTGCCTGAGAGGGCAGCGTGCCCAGATAGGTGGGCTCCTTCACTCTGGTAAAAGACCCAGAGCTCTGTGTGCTCTAAGAATAAATAGAGTCTCCCAGCTTACCTCCAGAGCCTGCCTTTCTGGGATAGGCTAGGGCTGTATCAATATTCATGCTGCTATCTGCATAGCTCCACACCTACTATCCAGAATCTTCTCAAATTGCCAGGATACAGAGGGAGCTATCCAGTAGACTGGCAGCAGAAGAGCACGCAGATCAGGCCTAACTAAACAATTGCAGCTCACAGAATACAGTGAGCCAAACTATGCTTTTATCTAAACCAACATTACAGCCACACTGACTACGGTATGGCAACTAAATTTACCTATAAAAACAAAACACTAACATTTATCTTTCTATCCTAGAATCTACCTAGGAGGGTGCTACATAAGGAAAAAGAGTAAAGAGAGACAGGGAAGAAGGAATAGAGAAAGAAAACTGCAAAAAAAAAAAAAAAACAGAATGAGGATGAGGAGAAAGTAAAGAGAGACAAGAAAGGAAGAGTAGGTAAAGAGGGTCAGGGAAAAATGAGTAAGGAAAGAGAGACAGGAGAAAAATAAATAACAGAGAAAGAGGTGAGAGAGAAAGAAAGACAGGGAAGGAGAAGTACGGAATAGAAAGAGGGAATGATGAGCAAGGAATGGAAAGAAACAACAGAGAATGAGAGAGAGTAAAAAGAGTCACGGAAAGAGGAATATGGAATGAGAAAAGATAGGGTAAGGAAGAACATGGAGAGAAAACAGAGAGTAAAGGGAGACTGAGAAGAAGCAGAAGGGAAGGGAATGACAAAAAATAAGGAAAGTGAGTAAAGAAAGAAATGGAAGGAGGAATATGGAAAGTGAGAGATGAGAGAAACACAGAAGTGACAGCAAAAAAAGACCAAGTAGTCCATCAAGTCTGCCCATTTTTTTTTTTTTTTTTTAATTTCTTTAACTTTTTTGTCTGAGTATAGATCTATGTTTGTACCAAGCATGTTTGAAGCCATTTACTGTTGACTGTCTCACTACCTCTGCGGGAAGTTTATTCCAAGCACCAACTACCCTTTCCGTAAAATAATACTTTTTAAGATTACTTTTGAACTTTCCTCCAGTTAGTTTGAGGTCATGTCCCCGTGTTCTTGATTTTGGTTTCATATTAAAAAAACTGCCCTCCTGAACCTTATTCACCCCCTTGATGTATTTAAAGGTTTCAGTCATGTCTTACCTTTCCCTTCTTTCCTCCAGACTGTACATATTAAGTTCCTGAAGATGCTCTCGATATGTTTTATCCCCCCACACCTTTCACCATTTTCGTTACCTGCCTCTGGACTCTTTCTATCTTATCAATATCTTTCTGTAAGTCAGGTCTCCAGAACTGGACACAGTATTCTAAATGAGGTTTTTCTAAAGATCTATATAGGAGAACTAGAACCTCCTTCCTCCTGCTGGTGATCCCTCTAGTGATATAAAGATCTATATAGGAGAGCTAGAACCTCCTTCCTGCTGCTGGTGATCCCTCTAGTGATATAAAGATCTATATAAGGGAATCAGAACCTTCTTCCTGCTGCTGGTGATCCCTCTAGTGATATAAAGATCTATATAAGGGAATCAGAACCTCCTTCCTGCTGCTGGTGATCCCTCTAGTGATATAAAGATCTATATAAGGGAATCAGAACCTTCTTCCTGCTGCTGGCGATTCCTCTAGTAATATAAAGATCTATATAGGGGAATCAGAACCTCCTTCCTCCTGCTGGTGATCCCTCTACTGATATAAAGATCTATATAGGAGAACTAGAACCTCCTTCCTCCTGCTGATGATCCCTCTAGTAATATAAAGATCTATATAGAGGAATCAGAACCTCCTTCCTACTGCTGGTGACCCTTCTAGTGATATAAATATCTATATAGGGGAATTAGAACCTCCTTCCTCCTGCTGGTGATCCCTCTAGTGATATAAAGATCTATATAGAGGAATCAGAACCTCCTTCCTGCTGCTGGTGATCCCTCTAGTGATATAAAGATCTATATAGAGGAATCAGAACCTCCTTTCTACTGCTGGTGATCCCTCTAGTGATATAAAGATCTATATAGAGGAATCAGAACCTCCTTCCTACTGCTGGTGATCCCTCTAGTGATATAAAGATCTATATAGAGGAATCAGAACCTCCTTCCTACTGCTGGTGATCCCTCTAGTGATATAAAGATCTATATAGAGGAATCAGAACCTCCTTCCTACTGCTGGTGATCCCTCTAGTGATATAAATATCTATATAGGGGAATCAGAACCTCCTTCCTACTGCTGGTGATCCCTCTAGTGATATAAAGATCTGTATAGAGGAATCAGAACCTCCTTCCTCCTGCTGGTGATCCCTCTAGTAATATAAAGATCTATATAGAGGAATCAGAACCTCCTTGCTACTGCTGGTGATCCCTCTAGTGATATAAATATCTATATAGGGGAATCAGAACCTCCTTCCTACTGCTGGTGATCCCTCTAGTGATATAAAGATCTATATAGAGGAATCAGAACCTCCTTCCTACTGCTGGTGATCCCTCTAGTGATATAAATATCTATATAGGGGAATCAGAACCTCTTTCCTCCTGCTGGTGATCCCTCTAGTAATATAAAGATCTATGTAGAGGAATCAGAACCTCCTTCCTACTGCTGGTGATCCCTCTAGTGATATAAAGATCTATATAGAGGAATCAGAACCTCCTTCCTACTGCTGGTGATCCCTCTAGTGATATAAATATCTATATAGGGGAATCAGAACCTCCTTCCTACTGCTGGTGATCCCTCTAGTGATATAAAGATCTATATAGAGAAATCAGAACCTCCTTCCTACTGCTGGTGATCCCTCTAGTGATATAAAGATCTACATAGAGGAATCAGAACCTCCTTCCTACTGCTGGTGATCCCTCTAGTGATATAAAGATCTATATAGAGGAATCCGAACCTCCTTCCTGCTGCTGGTGATCCCTCTAGTAATATAAAGATCTATATAGGGGAATCAGAACCTCCTTACTGTTGCTGGTGATCCCTCTAGTGATATAAATATCTATATAGAGGAATCAGAACCTCCTTTCTACTGCTGGTGATCCCTCTAGTGATATAAAGATCTATATAGAGGAATTAGAACCTCCTTCCTCCTGCTGGTGATCCCTCTAGTGATATAAAGATCTAAATAGGGGAATCAGAACCTCCTTCCTACTGCTGGTGACCCTTCTAGTGATATAAAGATCTATATAGAGGAATCAGAACCTCCTTCCTCCTGCTGGTGATCCCTCTAGTGATATAAAGATCTATATAGGGGAATCAGAACCTCCTTCCTCCTGCTGGTGATCCCTCTAGTGATATAAAGATCTATATAGGGGAATCAGAACCTCCTTACTCCTGCTGGTGATTCCTCTAGTGATATAAAGATCTATATAGGGGAATCAGAACCTCCTTCCTGCTGCTGGTGATCCCTCTAGTGATATAAAGATCTATATAGGGGAATCAGAACCTCCTTCCTCCTGCTGGTGATCCCTCTAGTGATGCATCCTAGAAGTCTATTCGCTTTTCCCACTGCCTGGTCACACTGCTTGCTCATTTTGCAATTATCCGAGATAAGCACCCCCAAATCGTTTTCCTCTGTAGTGCTGGGCAACACTGTACCCCAATGATGTACTCTCTCAGGGGATTCTTTTTCCCTAGATGCATTTTTTAAAATTTAGATACATTGCTTTGACCAATCTTCAAGCAATTCCTAATCATGTTCCATGTTACAGACACCTCCAGCGATATTAACCCTATAACACACTTAGAAAGGAAAGAACAGAGAATGAGAAGAGAGAGTAAAGAATGGGAGGGATAGTGGAATAGGGAACGAGGGAGGATAGGGGAAGGAACAACAGAGAAAGAAATTAGAAAGTAAATAGAGAAAGAAGGGAGGTAGCGATAAGTAGAGAGGAGCTAATTCATTAATACCGGAGAAAAGAAAGTGAGAACAAAACCAGTCAGCTTTCTTGTTCCGTTTTTCCTAAAAATGAAAGGTAAAATATGATTGGTTAAAAAAGAGAGAGGAAGGAGAGAAGAGAGTAGAGAGAAGCATCAGGCAAATGGGGTAAATGAGTGAAGGCAGAGGACGTAGAGACGGATAGAAAGAGGATAGACTATGAAAATGTCCTCCATTCAGAAGAAGTCCTCTATTCGGCAAGGAATAACACTTCATGAAAAACGGCTGTTACAAGTCCTGCCAACTGCCTGTTGAAAAATCACATAAAACCTTAATTAAAGGCTGCAGGGACCATATTTAACATCATTGAAGGGTTTCTATGAACTTTTGTTCTGATTAAATTATGAATCATTTTGGTCTATGTCATTTCCAAACTCGATAACACTAATTTTCCTGTCATAATCCCAATAGGCTGTTTTTATGTGTCAGAGAGAGAAAGCTCAAGTAATTTTCAGCAAAGTCTTTTGTGTCTCACAAAAACATTTATTTCTTAACCACTTGCCGACCGCTCACGGTATATATACGTCGGCAGAATGGCTCGTACAGGCACAATCACGTACCTGTACGTGGCCCTTTAACTGCCGACGTCGGGGTCGCGCGCGCGCTGCCGGCGGCGCGCTCACGACCCCCCTGTCTTCCCCGTGAGTGGGACCGTGGGTCCCGCGGACTCGATCGCCGCGGGGATCCCCGCGATCGTCTCACGGAGGCTCGGAGTGGGGAGATGTGTGTGTAAACACAACATCTCCCCGTTCCTCTACTGGCAATGTCAGCGATCTCCGCTCTGTGTAATCAGAGCGGAGATCGGTGATGTGTCAGTCGTAGCCACGCCCCCACACAGTAGTAAACACTCCCCTAGGCACACTTAACCCCTTCAGCGCCCCTAGTGGTTAACCCCTTCACTGCCAGTGTCATTTTCATAGTAATCGGTGCATTTTTATTGCACTGATCGCCGTGAAAATGACAATGGTCCCAAAAATGTGTCAAAAGTGTCCGATGGGTCTGCCATAATGTCGCAGTCACGAAAAAAAATCGCTGATCGCTGCCATTACTAGTAAAAAAAATTTTTTATAAAAATGCCTTAAAACGATACCCTATTTTGTAAACGCTATAATTTTTGCGCAAACCAATCAATAAACGCCGATTGCGATTTGTTTTTACCAAAAATATGTAGAAGAATACGTATCGGCCTAAACTGAGGAAAAAAAAAGTTTTTTTATATATTTTTTTTGGATATTTATTATAGAAAAAAGTAAAAAATATGTCATTTTTTTCAAAATTTTCGCTCTATTTTTGTTTATAGCGCAAAAACTAAAAACCGCAGAGGTGATCAAATACCACCAAAAGAAAGCTCTATTTGTGGGAAAAAAAGGACGCCAATTTTCTTTGGGAGCCACGTCGCACGACCGCGCAATTGTCAGTTAAAGCGACGCAGTGCCGAATCGCAAAAAGGGGCCTGGTCATAACGGCTGTATTGGTCCGGGGCTTAAGTGGTTAAAATAACAAACCATCACCAATGTGGTAATTTACAGTTTTTAACTAGCATTTGATCCTGAAGGTGACTGCATGAAAGATAATTGTTCTTGAAGTCCTCTGGAGGAAGTAAAAGGCATACAGTAATCAAACAAAAATGCAATTCAGTGTGCAGAATACTGCAAATTCTTTTATTAGCTTACTCGGGACCATAAAATATTAACACGTTCATTAATACCTGGTGATTGATAGTTAAAAACCTAGTTAAAAAAAAAGTTAACAAAGCAATTTTGTATGAAAAAACTATTCTGATAAGTACTAAACAATTTTAAACATTGACTGTATATGGGGTCACCATGCCCCTTAAGCAGACCTGGGCATTTTAATAGGGCCACATTCGGCCCTTTGGCTGACCCCGTCCAGCCCGAGTGAAGTCAATCAGAAATGAAAAATGAAATGTAAATAAATGTACGCCATGCACACAATACAACTGCATTGCTTCTATTTTGAAGGCAACTGCTATGCACCTTCACAGTAATATGTTGGAGAGCATTTGTATACAAGAGATGGCAGCCACTGAACTTGCCCCCCCTCCCCCAGGGGGTGTGGCACTTCTCCTTGGCTCCGAGGAGGAGTGTGGGTTCCCTGCATCCAAGCCGGCCAGTCAACAAGATGACGTGTCTATCTTTCCACACTCAGGGTAGGTACCATGAACCAGCATGACAAAATCATCTGCTGAATCTCGCTCTCTGCATTTCTTTGAATGACTTTGTAATGACTATCCCAAGTATGAAGGTGGTCAACGCCGTTTAGGATATTCCCTTTCCGTACACCAAGGCAGCTACTGACACTCCACAGTCAGGCGAACGAGGCCCATAATAATAATTCCCCCCTAATAACGAGACACAGCTCTGTTTTTAGGTTTCCAGCAGGTCTGACAAACTTTATTGAGAAAGCAGGCTCTTATATACACCAAAATAATACTGCAGTAACCAAATGAACAATGACCCAACTCCACCCACAACATCACACAATGGTTACATAACGAGCCCCCAATACACATTATTCGAAGTGTCAATACATCCCTTACCAGACAACAGGTGAGTTCATTAACTAATCCCTTTACAGCTTAAATTACTAATATGCATGACCTTTACGTTTCCCAGACTGGCTGTCTGCTAACTTACAATACACATTATCATAAATACACCTTCACACAATTACAAGGTCAATTAGCGCAAGCCACAATTAGAGGCAGAGCAGCCACACTAGAATCAGTCACTCTTCTAATATGGCATATATCCTGGGAGATATTGTGGATAAACATTACAGACCCATTTTAAAGCAATCGAAGACATATTCTGAATGTCCATTATTTTCTGGCTCATACTTTCTCAGAGCTTCTGGGTTCCACTGGCCCTCCCGTTACATCCTTCATCAGGAGAACTTGATGGAGTCAATGTTCCCACATTGAGAGAATTTACATGAGCAAAAACTTTTTTTCTAGTTTTGGATAGAGTGGAAAAGGATTAGAATTCCAGTCTCCAGTAATACCACTTAATTTCCAGGCAATTTTTCAGTTTTCATTGCTGTGGTAGTTTGACTGAAAATCACATGGCCATGCAACACTGTAGTCAAATTAATTTTGGGTTTTATCTATTGAGACTGATAGGGCTTTCATTTGGTGCTATTTAGTAACCACTTTATTTACTAAAAAATAAAAACAAGACTAAAAAATTTGAAAACGTTTCCAGATTATTTCTTTTTACCAACAAAAATGTGTTTATTGAATCAAAGGTGGTACACAGCCATAGACATAAAAAACAATAATCAGCACTTCCATATACATGACCAAGTGATGCATAACAGGGTTAAATTAGCAACTTCACAGTACCTTTTTCCCCCCCACAATATTGCACCTATGAGCAGAGTTACACTCCCACATCTAGCCAAATAATCTGTCCGCGACCAGGTCCACCGGGGCAAGCCACGGTGCCCAGAGATTTTCATACTTCTGAACGCTCCCCCTGTGCTGGTAAATGAGTTTTTTCATACGTAGCATATCCCCTATCTTACATATCCATTCCCTCGAAGCTGGTGGCGTCTCAGATTTCCAGTACAACATAATCAGCCTCCTGGCTTGGAACATCACCCTTTGAACAGCCTCCCTGGTGTGCACTGCCATCACATGTTCCTCCACCACCCCCAATAGGCATACCTTGGGATCTACCGGTAGGGATATCTTGAACACAGAATTGACCACGTTCATCACCTCAGTCCAATATAAATGCAACTTGGGGAAACGCCACAGGAGGTGAATGAGGTCCCCATAGTCTCGCTTACATCTAGTACAGGTACCCTCTGTCTGCAACCCCATCAACTGTAGTCTGTGCGGCGTGTACAGTCTATATATCAATCGGACTGTACCAACATGTCTAGGCCCTACCTACTTACCACGGAGACACCCCACGAACTGGCTCTGTTGCAATGTTTTTATTATGAACTGATCATGTTGTTATACCATGCTACCACTATTGTTGTATTTTATGTACATTCCTACTTTTAACCAATATACTAGGTATGCTGCGTTATTTTTTGTTGTTGTCATATTTATTACCCAATTAAAGTAATGACGGCCAATTGTTATGCAATGCTTTCATTTAACGGTTCAAGTTCCAGTGCAACAGTATACTGCCATAGTTATTTCTTGTCGGGTGTCTCCTGAGATGTATGCTTCATATAAAGTCCCACCCATGTTCTCCTTTTTTCCAAGTATCGGGGATGGAGGTACATGGCTCTACATGCCCTGTGCCTCGTACAAAGTCCCAACTCCTTTTGTTATGCTCATTCTTCCTAGCAAGTTGAATGCCTTATCATATTTCCGGGGATGGAAGCATGCATCTATACCTATCTAGAATTTTTATTTTGTTGGTACACTCCAGTGTCTAATATGTTAAAACATTTAGGTGTTTTTTATGCTCTTATTAATCTACATTGGTCTTGTAGGTGTAGGGGGGCTTGGCCAATTAGTATCCCCTCCCCTAACACTGTTACCACAGTGTGTTAGTTTGCTCTATGCTTTGGGCCTTTGCGTGTCTGAGTTGGTTGGCCTTGGCCGGCCTTTTCAGTCCCGGGAGCTGCGATGCGCTCCTGGGGCCTGCCCCTCCCCTCTTCGGTCCCGGCTGATCACATGAGGGTCTGGGCAGGCTCGCAATTGCGCATCGACGTCACGCATCCGGCGTTGTGCGTGCCGCGTCACTACATATGCGACGTCGGCGCGCTGACGCTGCTGTTTTTCATCTGGCGTCCTCTACGAGGCAGCTGGCGCCGGATGGCAGGCAGCTCATGCTGCCTAGCTATATGGCGCGGTCCCTCCCTCCATCGGCCGCTGTCGTGCCGTTGGTGGTAAATCCCCGATTGCATTGGATCTCTCTCAACAACAACAACGGAGGAGGAGGAAAAGAGAGAGATATCTCTCTCAACAACAACAACGGAGGAGGAGGAAAAGAGAGAGATTCAGGTAATTCCTGTGGTCCTCTACCAATAGTACTAATCATCATGTTTTTTTTTTTTGTTTTTTTTTTCCCTTTTACCTCTCATTCACTACTGATCCCAATCCCTTCTTATAATTGGCTGTCTACCTCAGTCTAGGGGTTGGCTCTTAGTTTCATTATCACCAAACCCTCCCCCCCCTCTGTTACCACAACTGGGGTACATCCTACTACTTTTCCATACAATGTCCTACACATCCCAACACTTCTCTCTACATACTGGTCCTTGCATTTATTACAATCTTTTTCACGGTCACTTTTTGTTTAATTTTAGGATACTTACCATGGGAGTTTCCCCCCCCCTGGGGACTTCAGTCTAACTGGCATTCCAGCTTTGCACATTGGGGCCAATCCACCTCAGCTCCCGGTGGCTGATACTTTCCCGACCAGCCTCCTGCCCTCCACGCTTTTACCCTTAGTTATGGGCTTACTTGTAAGTATTTTTTGGGGGAATCATCATTGCCCTTTTGTTCCCCCCTCTCCATACCTTGACCCAAAAATCTTATATTTAGTTTTACCCTTTTACTGTTTTAACATTTTAGACATCCATCTCATACTTGCTCCTGAAGAGTGGTAATGGCCACGAAACGCGTCGAGCCAATAGATGCCCCCTTGCACATATATTGCTACTAGTCTACCAACTACATCAAACACCAATTGGACTCTATCTACCAATTGGTGTCACAGCTACTATGGAGACTCCACTCCAACGAACTTGGTTTTTCAACGTTTTACTATGTACCAATTATGTTGCTATATCATGTTATCTTGAGCCCATAGATGCTCATTTGCCCCCACTTTATCAGCATTTTTTATCATTTCTATATATCAATCGGACTGTACCAACATGTCTAGGCCCTACCTACTTACCATGGAGACACCCCACGAACTGGCTCTGTTGCAATGTTTTTATTATGAACTGATCATGTTGTTATACCATGCTACCACTATTGTTGTATTTTATGTACATTCCTACTTTTAACCAATATACTAGGTATGCTGCGTTATTTTTTGTTGTTGTCATATTTATTACCCAATTAAAGTAATGACGGCCAATTGTTATGCAATGCTTTCATTTAACGGTTCAAGTTTCAGTGCAACAGTATACTGCCATAGTTATTTCTTGTCGGGTGTCTCCTGAAATGTATGCTTCATATAAAGTCCCACCCATGTTCTCCTTTTTTCCAAGTATCGGGGATGGAGGTACATGGCTCTACATGCCCTGTGCCTCGTACAAAGTCCCAACTCCTTTTGTTATGCTCATTCTTCCTAGCAAGTTGAATGCCTTATCATACCTTGGGATCTACCGGTAGGGATATCTTGAACACAGAATTGACCACGTTCACCACCTCAGTCCAATATAAATGCAACTTGGGGCAACGCCACAGGAGGTGAATGAGGTCCCCATGGTCTCGCTTACATCTAGTACAGGTACCCGCTGTCTGCAACCCCATCAACTGTAGTCTGTGCGGCGTGTAGTACACCCTTAAAATGATATACAATTGAGTGAGCCGTTGGGCCACATTCAGAGAGCATATACCCACCCCCTGAAATATCTCCTCCCACTCATCCCCATCCATTTGACCCACATCTCTCTCCCTCTCTCCCATCGCTCCCTCACCCTCAGGGGGTGCCGCCCCAGGAAGTATTGGAGAAGGGTATTGTAACTTTGAGAAATAATTCCCTTCGAGGTCACAGCATCCCTAATGAGGCCGAACACAGGGGTAGGAGACAAGTGCCATTCAGAAGATCTACTCTGTGCTCTAACCGCATGCTGGAGTTGCAGATACTGGAAGAACATTGAGGATGGCAGGCCAAACTCCGCCTGCAAATCCACAAATGACCTAAGAGTGCCATTCTCAAAGACTTGTTTAACATGTGTGATCCCGTGTGCTCTCCACCTAGCCCCTCCCTGCAGCTTGGCCAGTTCCGTGTACGTCTCGTTATGCCAAAGAGGACTATATTCAGTGTACCCCTCGGCCTGTTGTATATATTTGCACTTGTTCCACACTTTTTGAATTAGGTTGTAGGTAGGATACTTCTTATTTGGCTTGGCAAATGCCAGGGCCTCCAATGCCAGGGGAATGGGACCTACATCTACTGTGCGGAGCATGAGTGCCTGGGAAGAGCCAGCCGGCTCGGTTCCAAAGCACCCCACCAGGTGCTGTAGTTGGGCTGCCAGGTAGTACAACCACGGGTTGGGCAGTGCCAGCCCGCCATCGTCCTTAGGCCGCTGAAGATATTCCAATTTTATCCTCGGGGGTTTATTCTTCCATATTAAGGCGCGAAAGATGGAATTAACCATTCTAAAAGTTTTTAGAGGGACCACTACAGGGGCATTGTGAAGACAGTAGAATAATTGAGGCATAAGGATCATCTTCACCAGATTTACTTTGCCTGCCACTGACATGTGAAGGCCGTTCCATGTCCTAACCCTCTCTCGAAACCTCTGTAGCAGGGGCGAAATATTCAATCGGCCATAATCCCTCGGGTTTGAAGTGATCTGGATCTGGAGTATTTAAAGGAGGTAGTGACTGGGATAGGGCATGAGGGGGCCACTGTCTGTGTGGCGTCCCCGTCTAACAGTAATAGGGCAGACTTCGACCAGTTAATTTGTAGACCCGAGTAGACCCCAAATTTTGTAATGGTTGCCATGGCCTCCCGCAGGGACTCGTCACTATCTCCCAGCATAAGCAGGGTGTCATCAGCATAAAGCATTATCTTCTCCTGCAGGAGACCATAGCAAAATCCCACAATGTGCTCATTAGCCCTTATCTCTATGGCCAGGGGTTCAATAGCCAGTGCAAAGAGCAGAGGGGACAACGGGCAGCCTTGCCTCGTCCCCCTCCTCAATGCAAAGTCCTGCGACAGAAAACCAAAGGCCCGAATGGCAGCCTCAGGTCCGCTGTACAGGAGGCGTACCCACGCTATATAAGTATCACCAAATCCAAAGCGCTCCAACACCGCCCACAAGTATGTCCAATCAATACTGTCAAATGCCTTAGAACGTTTCCAGAATTTTAGCTTGAATATGTTAATTGGAATTTTTCAAACATACATATATGTAAAGACATAAATGATGTGAAATAAGTAGTGTAGAATACATTGGGAATCTGTAGAGGAACAAATTCAGATAGTGCGTACCATCTTGTTATAGATTCAAAATAGGGCAAGTTAAACAGACAATAAGTAGTTAACGATCAATAAGCATCTACACAATGAAACATGTCGAACAAGTGAAGCAGGAAGGTAGGGCAGGAGGGAGTAGGGGTAGAGCTGGGGGGGTAGAAAGGGAGGAGCTATAACAGGAATACTATAAATCAGCGGTTGTACTTGTTGTCATACCAAAGCTTCCATGGGTTCCAGAGACCCTTTAAAGCAGAGTTAACAGATGTTTCCCGTGAGAGGATGGTTTCATACGTATGGTGCGTTTGTACCAGGTTTACCACTTCTGTGAGAGTGGGGATGTTTTTAGATTTCCAATTTCTGGCTATCAGAAGTTTTGTTGCTAAGAGGATATGTGTGACCACTAGTCTAAGGTTGGGTGATACGTCATCAATGGTTAGATTCAGGAGAGCTAGGTGGGGGGTCAGTAAGATAGGAAAATTAAGTATGTCTCTCAGTGTTGATTCCACCACAGACCAGAGCTGTCGCAGGTGAGGGCAAGTCCAAAAAATGTGAAGGAGTGTACCTGGGAAGGTGCAGTTTCTCCAACAGTCTTGGGATGTGTGAGTGTGAAATTTGGCTACTCTGGATGGTGTCAAGTACCATCTCATCAGTAACTTTTGGGTGAGTTCCCACAAAGAGGTACAGGACGTATATTTATATACTGATTTGATTGTAGTGTGCCATTTTTGGTCAGAGAACTGTGTAAGGAAGTCAGTTTCCCAGTCATTGATGGGTTTGGATTTGTTAAATGTGTCTTTTTCCTGTAGGATTGAGTATATTAAGGAGGTGCCCCTAGCTTTTGTTGTGTTAGAGAAGAGATAGTTCCATAAGTTGATGGGTAGGGATCCTTCTATGGAAGGGTTCGTAGTGAGACAGTGTTGCACTCTAAAATATGTAAGGTAATCTGCGGTGGGCGCTTCGAGTTTCTCTTGAGCATGGGAAAAAGGCTGAGCGTTAACTAAAGAGCGCAGTTCGCGTGTATCAGACACTCGAGTAGTAATCGATTGTGGGATATATAGGTCTGGCGAAAGTAGTGACAAAGTCCCTATGGGTACCGGGATATTCTTGGTTGGGAGATTCACCCAGTGAGATGAGTGGATTATTTTCCAGATTCTAACAGATGCTTGGATAGTGGGGGAGAAAAGGTGTAGTTGTGTGTTTCCTGTGGTTGTGCTAAATAACCAGTGGGACAAGTTATGCCCAAGAGTCATGCTATTTTCTATATCGCCCCAAAGTGTGGTAGGAGTAGAGTTCATCCATTCCTTAAGTTGTGAAAGAATAGTCGCTATATAATAGTCTCTTATATCCACGTGTCCCATCCCACCTACAGATCTGTGTTTGCTGAGCTTTGCATGGTTGCATCTGGATTTTATACCTTGCCATATATACTGGGTTAAAATGGATTGTAAGGATCTGAGATAGGATTGAGGGATTGGTATAGGGAGCGTACGAAATATGTATAATATCCTAGGTAGTATCATCATTTTAAAGGCGGTGAGGCGGCCTGCCCAGGAGAATTCGAATTTGGATATTTTTGACGTTTCTCAGAGGATCATGTGTTTTAGTGCAGTGTAATTGTGGGCAAAAATACCTTTTGTGGATTTAGTGAGAGTGATACCCAAGTAAGGTATCCCTGTGTCTGCCCATGGGTAGGGGTATGTATTCCTGAGAAGATTACTAGCTACTGCATTCAGACCCATTTCAAGAATATAAGATTTATGTTCATTTACCTTGTTATAAGAGACATTGCTGAAGCGTTGTAATAACTTTTGTACCGCAGCCAGGGAGGAAATGGGTTCTGTAATCATCATTATCACGTCGTCCGCAAATAAGCTAATCTTATGTTCCAATGTGCCATGTTTAAAACCTGCTATTCTGTTGTTGTTTCTGACGTGTTCTGATAAAGGTTACATTATTAGGTTGAATATAAGTGGTGACAATGGGCATCCTTGACGGGTGCCATTGGTGATAAGGAAAGGTTTAGATAACATTTCTGATGTGTAAACCTGGGCCGAGGGGGAAGAGTATAAGGCCATGATGGCGGACAAGATGGGCCCCTGAAAACCAAATTTAGTGAGAGTTGCTTTCATATAGGTCCAATTGACTCTGTCGAATGCTTTCTCCGCATCCAAGGAGAGGAGCAGAGAAGGCGTTCGAGTTGAGCCAGCACTGTGAATTATGTTAATAACTCTGCGGGTAGCATCAAAGGTTTGCCTCCCTTTGGTGAAACCGGACTGGTCTTTGTGTATGAGGAGCGGCATTAGGTCTATCAATCGGTTGGCAATTAGCTTGGCGTATATCTTGGTATCTATGTTAAGAAGAGAAATGGGTCTGAAGTTCTGTGCGTATGTGGGTTCCTTGCCCGGCTTCAGTAGGGTGATAATCAAAGCAGATAACATTTCTGGAGGGAGAGAGGAGGACGAGGCAGCGTCATTGCAGATCCGAGCTAGGAAGGGGGCTAAAATTGTACCAAATTTTTTGTAGTACTCACTTGTGAGACCATCTGGACCAGGGGATTTGTTAGAAGGAAGAGCTAATATTGTACGCAAAATTTCAGGTTGTGTGAACGGAGCGTTTAATAAATTTAGTTGATCCATAGATAGCTTAGGGAGGTTGATTTCCTGTAGAAATGATGTTATATCCTGGGGAGTAGGTTGGGTAGTTGACGAATCATCTTTTAAATTATATAATGTATTATAATAGTAGCTAAAGGCATCCGCAATGGCAGAAGGATCAATTCGTTTTTGTTTGGTAGAGGGGTGGTACAAATGGGCAATTTTTGTCTTGGAGAAGTGTCCTTTGAGTCTAGTGGCCATGGCTTTCCCTGCTTTATTACCAGTAGAGTAGTGTTTGGCTTTGAAGTGGGTATGGGCTTTTTGATAAGAGTCTAGTAGATGGGCTCTCAATTCTTGCCTAAGAAGGTCTGACTTGTGTTTGGTATCCCGATTAGGAAGAGATTGGTTTTGGCTTTCTAGTGATTTTTTTTTAGCTGTAAGGGAATTTAGGCGCTGTGATCTCCTCCTCCTCTCTCTAGCTCCCAATTGTACAAAAATTCCTCTGATGAACGCTTTGTGGGCGTTCCAAAGAACAAAATTATCACTGACAGAGTCAACATTATTAGCAAAGTATTCTTCTAGACTTTTTTGGACATGGTCGGAGTAGAATGAGGAATGGATAAGGGAGGCGGCAGCTCTCCAGATCCTTGTCTGCGGTGAAGAGGATGAGTCATTCAAAGTCATGGTGACTGGGGCGTGATCAGACCATGTGATGGTAGAGATTTCCGATGTTGAGATCTTGGGCAGGGTCCATTTATCAACTAGGAAATAGTCAATCCTGGTGTACGAGTTATGGCAAGGGGAGAAGTAAGAGTAGTCTCTTTCGGTGGTGTGGTGACATCTCCAAACATCATATAGATCATGGGATCTTATAAAGGGGCCCATAGGGGAAGCATATCTGTTGGAGCGGGACGAAGTGTCGATGGAATTGTCTGGGACAATGTCCCCACATATAATGAGTTGTCCTTGTTTGAAGCTATTGAGTTTTTTCATCAGTTTAGACAGGAAGCTAATTTGCCTTTTGTTGGGGGCATATACCGTCACAATGGTATATCTGATGTTGTTTAAGGAGCAGTCTTTAGCTAGATATCTGCCATCTATGTCTTGCAAGGTATGATGGAGTATGAAAGAGATTGTGTTCTTGAAGGCTATCAAGACTCCATTCTTTTTATCAGGTCCTGAGGCTTTAAAGATGTTGGTAAAGTTCTTATTGGTGCAGGAGGGTTCTGCGGTGAGCTTGAAGTGTGTCTCTTGTACACAGAGAACGTCACAGCGGCTGTCCTGTGCCGTTTTCCACATAGAAGACCGCTTGGTTGGATGGTTCAAGCCTTTCACATTTAGTGAAAGAAATTTTGGCATCGTGGAGAGTGTGATGCGGTATAAAAAGAAGAAGAGGTACTTACAGTTCGTAGGCGGTGCAGATATATGAATAGGAAAACCTGAGGTAGCGGTAGATCTTGGCGGTCAGGAAGAGGATGTTCTCAAGGAGAGTTGTAGTTCAGATAGCTTGTGTTCTCCGGGGATCCGGGATGGCAGGGAAGAAGAAGGGAAGGCAACAGACAAGATATCAGTAACAGGGAGGTAAAAGGGAGCAAAGGATGAAAACAAGAGTCAGTAGTATATCAGTCAGACTACTGATCGTAATGGAGGGTGTAAGTTCGTGAGGTAACTGCAACGAGCAGGCACTGAATCGGAGTGCAGATTTAAACTTGTGTAACGAGTACACTAACCTAAAGATCATTTTTTAGCATTGAAAGGGTTTCCCATGGTAGGGGATGGAGAACTCTCCATGTGGTGTGGCTGTGGCGATGTGCCATTACCAGGGAGAATTTTCCACTTTCTGAGCAGCTGAATGCTGTCATCCACTGATTGGATGCTGTGTTTAACTCCATTTATGGTAATCAGAAGTTTGGTCGGGTATCCCCATTCGTAAGGTATCTTGTGATTGTTAAGAGGTTTGGTGATTGTTTGAAGTTGGCGCCGTTGTTGGCGAGTGTATTGGGAGATGTCGGCGAAGAGCTGTAGTTTCGAGTATGGCTGCGGTAGTTGTTCCATATGTCTGGTCTTTGCCAAGAGCATATCTTTAGCATGAAAGAAGTGGATTTGCATAAGAGTGTCGCGAGGGACTTCTGCAGGTAGGTGCGATGGTTTCGGTAGGCGGCGGATGCGATCTTTAATAGTTTCTACTGGTGGTAGGTCAGGCAGCAGGGTTGAAATCATTTTTCTAGCATATGAGTTCAGATCGGCAGGAACGATCGATTCTGGTATTCCACGCACTTTTACATTGTTGCGTCTCCATCGGTCCTCGAGGTCCGCCATCTTGGCTCTAACCCACTTCTGATCTTCTCTGGTGTGCGTCTACTAGATCGTTCACTGTGATCGTCATGTCATTCATCTTATGTTCCACATGGTTCATCCTATCCCCCATATGTCCCATCTCAGTTTTAAATGCAGAGAACATAGAAGTGATGTCATTGTGCAGGGAGCTGTGTAGGGAGATCAGCATATCTTTCAATAGTGCATCTACCACTGGCTGGTTAGTAGTGGGGAAGGCCGCAATGGGAGATGGAGCCGGCGTCAGTGTGAGGAGACTGTCCAGTGTAGGTCTTACCTCAAAGGCCTGATCTCCCGCATCCATGCGCATCCGTGCTTTAGCTGGGCTGCTGGGTATGGAGGATGACCCTGGGTGAGTGGAGATATCCGAGGAGATGGTCTGTGGAGGAATGGCCGGAAAACACCTGCATCTGGCAGGTCTGTATATGTCCTCTCTCCTCGCGGTGAGCGATCGCGGCCGCCATCTTGGATTCTGTCACTTGAATGCAGAGTGAAAAAATCTGTTAATTTCCTCGGCTGCCTGTAATCTTTCCGTTTTCGGGAGGCCCCAGTCTGGTTCCCCAGTGTATAGGGGTCAGAATCATGCATGATTGCTGCTCAGGTTAGCGATGTATACGGTCGGTTCTCCGATTCAGTGCAGGAGCTGTGTGATCAGACATCCATGCAGCTCGGCGGTTAACCACGCCCCCCCCCCCCCCACGTTTCCAGAATTTTCAGCTATAAAACATATAAAAAAAATTCAAGCACAAAAAAAACAAAATTACACTTCATCATGATTTCATTTTTTGCCACAATTTTTGGGAAATGAAGAAACATCTTGGTGTTGAGGGGGTTAGAACATGAAGCTCGATATTGCTGTATTAGATACATTAAATTTACAATGAGAGGATGGAGATGAAGGGGTTGATGCAGAGATGTGCAGGATAATGGAGGTTAAGGGGTTAATATGCAGGTCACTGCAGAGACTGGATTGGAGCTGAGATATACAGGAGAGGAGGTGGGGGTGGTGGTTAAAGGGTTAAAAACATTAACTACATTAACTACTTGCCGACCAGCCGCCGTTGTTATACGGTGGCAGGTTGGCTCCCCTGCGCGAATCGTCGTAGCTGTACAGCAGCCACTTTAAGGGCTATAGGAGGCGCGCGCCCGCGGCGTGATGCCAAACCTGATGCGCGTGGCCGGCGGATGCGATGTCCACCGGTGATCCACGATCGCTCCTCAGATAGCCAGAATGGGGATCTGTCAATGTAAACAGACAGATCCCCGTTCTGTTAGGGAAGTAAAGAGAGATCTGCTGTTCCTAGTGATCAGGAACAGCGATCTCTCTCTACTCCCTGTCAGTACACTCCCCCCCACAGTTAGAAACACCTCCCTAGGGAACACTTAACCCCTTGATTGCCCCCTAGTGTTAACCCCTTCCCTGCCAGTGACATTTATAAAGTAATCAGTGGCTATTTTTATCTCTGATCGCTGTATAAATGTCAGCGATCCCAAAAAAGTGTCAAAATTTCCGATTTGTCAACCGCCATGTTGAAGTCCTGCTAAAAATCGCAGATCACCGCCATTACTAGTAAAAAAAAAAAAAAATAATAAAGATGCCATAAATATATCCCCTATTTTGTAGACGTTATAACTTTTGCGAAAACCAATCAATATACGCTTATTGCGATTTTTTTTAACAAACAGACTATGAACCCTACCTGCCTAGAACCTCCAGCAAACGAAACCCAAGAGTTCTGCAATGAGCTATCGGATTTTTTTATCGACAAAATCGAAAACATTCGGGAAAAAATTTAACAGAAAAAAACAACCAACCCTGCTCTGCCAAAGCAAATAGAGGAAATCAATACGAACATTATACAATTGACAACATTTTCGCTGGTCCCGATCACCATCGACACCACCAAAAATATAATCAGAAGCCTCAGAGACAGCACATCTCCAAATGACATAATCTCTACAAAACTCCTGAAAGAATGTACCGACATTTTAGCACCCACCATAACACACCTCGTAAATCAATCTTTCAAAGAAGGGATTGTTCCAATCTCTCTCAAGCAAGGCATAATCAAACCCCTCTTAAAGAAACCCAACCTCGACCCCAAAGACCCAAACTACCGCAGACCGGTAACAAGCCTCAACACCATCTGGAAGATTATGGAGAAAGCAGTAGTACAACAGCTACAACTCCATTTGGACACTTACAAACTCCTGGATCCACTACAATCAGGCTTCCACCCAGGCCATGGCACAGAAACAGCACTTCTTAAAATATGGGATGACACCCTCAAAGCAGCAGATGACAGAGAATCATGTCTCCTGGTGCTGCTGGACCTCAGTGCAGCGTTCGACACAGTAGACCACAAAACGCTACTCATTCGCCTTAAAGAAGTAGCAGGAGTCGCAGACCCTGACCTACCCTGGTTCGCATCCTTCCTAGATAATCGTTCCCAGACAGTGAAACTTGGAGCCTTCACCTCTGAAACTGGCGCAATTACTTGCGGAGTCCCTCAAGGATCACCCCTGTCACCCGTGCTCTTTAACATCTACCTCCGCCCACTCCAAACAGGACATGTGTTACCACTCATACGCTGACGACACCCAACTCTACTTTCGTATCACCGGGAAAAAAGACCAATATCACGGATTGGAAAACTGCCTCACAGTGATCGATTATTGGATGACTGAGAATTCCCTCAAACTCAACAGATCCAAAACAGAACTCCTTCTCCTCCACGCAAACCGAAAGACAAAAGCTAAGACTCCTTGGACACTTCCCACCATCCTTGGACAGACCATCACCCCAAGTACCAAAGTCAAAAGTCTCGGAGTCATCTTTGACTCGGAGATGTCGATGGATGCACAAATTGGATCAGTAGTCAGCGCCAGCTACGTAGACTCATCCCCTTCATCCCAGAAGAGGATACAGCAGTAGTAGTTGGAACAATTATCAACTCCCGACTCGATTACGCAAATGCCCTCTACCTCGGACTAAACAAGGAGCAGTCCAAGGACCACGGCTATGGAACGCTCTACCCACGGATATCCGCATGGAAGAAAACCATTGAGCCTTCAGGAAAAAACTTAAGACCCACCTATTCTGATGGATCAGGACGTCACTGGATGCAAGCGCCTTGAGGCGATTTAGTTTGCAGTTGTAGCGCTATACAAGTTATTCACTCACTCACTCACTCAAACATATTTAAAAGAACAAATATTGGCCTAAACTGATGAAGAAACTTTGTAAAAAAAATTTGGGGGATATTTATTCTAGCATAAAGTAAAACATTGGATTTTTTAAAAATTAACGTTTTTTTTTGTTTTTAGCGCAGGTGATCAAATACCACCAAAATAAATCTCTATTTGTGGGGAAAAAAAGGAATTTTGTTTGGGTACAGCGTCGCACGGCCGCGCAATTGTCAGTTAAAGGCGACGCAGTGCTGTATCGGAAAAAATTGCCTGGCCAGAAAGTGGGTAAATCCTTCCAGGGCTGATGTGGTTAAGGTAAAATAAACGTTTCTGTGTGCAGCAGCGCCCCTCAGCCCCCCTAATACTTACCTGAGCCCCATCTCTATCCAGCGATGTTGCACGTGAGCCTCGGCTGTCCAGGAACCTCCCTCCTCATTGGCTGAGACAATCAAAGTCAATGAGCCAATGAGGAGAGAGATGGGGCGGGGCCGGGCTGCAGCTTCGTGTCTGAATTGACACACAGAGCAGTGGCTCTACTCGGGTGCCCCCATAGCAAGCTGCTTTCTCGGGGGGGGGGCACTCAGCAGGAGCGAGGGGCCAGGAGCACCAGCGAAAACCCGAGAAGGGAAGGATCAGGGCTGCACTTTTACGTCGGCAGAATGTCACGGACAGGCAAATGGGCGTCCCTTTAAATTTGCCATGAGGGCGCCCCTGGCAAAGCTCCGTGACCGTGCCCGCGGACTCAATGTCAGCCGGTGTCCCACGATCGTGTCACAGAGCAGCAGAACGGGGGGATGCCTGTGTATACAAGGCATCTCCCTGTTCTGCCTAGTGCAGGACACTGATCGTCTGCTCCCTCTCATGTGTCACAGTAAGCCCAGCCCCCACACAGTTAGAATCACTCCCTAGGACACACTTAACCTCTTCCCCGCCCCCTAGTGGTTAACCCCTTTACTGCCAGTGTCATTTACACAGTAATCAGTGCATTTGTATAGCACTGATCGCTGTATAAATGACAATGGTCGCAAAATAGTGCCAAAAGTGTCAGATGTGTCCGCCATAATGTCGCAATCACATTAAAAATCGCTGATCGCCGCCATTACTAGTAAAAATAAAAATCTTAATAAAAATGCCATTAACTATCCCCTATTTTTTAGACGCTATATCTTTTGCGCAAACCAATCAATAAACGCTTATTGCTAATTTTTTTACCAAAAATATGTAGAAGAATACTTATCGGCCTAAACTGAGGAAAAAATACATTTTTTTAATATTTTTGATATTTTTTGGGGGATATTTATTATAGCAAAAAGTTAAAAATATTCCTTTTTTTTTTCAAAATTTTCGCTATACTTTTGTTTATAGCGCAAAAAATAAAAAAGGTGATCAAATACCACCAAAAGAAAGCTCTATTTGTGGGGAAAAAAGGATGTCAATTTTGTTTGGGAGCCACGTCGCACGACCGCGCAATTGTCAGTTAACCACTTAAGCCCCGGACCATTTGGTAGCTAAAGGACCAGAGGTGAATTCAGAATTTTGCACTGCGCTGCTTTAACTGTAAATTGTGCGGACATGCAATGTTGTACCCAAACGAAATTTGCGTCCTTTTCTTCCCACAAATAGAGCTTTCTTTTAATGGTATTTGATTGCCTCTGCGATTTTTATTTTTTGCGATATAAACGGAAAAAGACCGAAAATTTTGAAAAAAAATGATATTTTCTACTTTTTGTTATAAGAAAAATCGAATAAACTCAATTTTAGTCATACATTTAGGCCAAAATATATTCAGCCACATGTCTTTAGTAAAAAAAATGTCAATAAGCGTATATTTATCGGTTTGCGCAAAAGTTATAGCGTTTACAAACTAGGGTACATTTTCTGGAATTTACACAGCTTTTAATTTATGACTGCCTATCTCATTTCTTGAGGTGCTAAAATGACAGGGCAGTACAAAACCCCCCCAAATGACCCCATTTTAGAAAGTAGACACCCCAAGGAAATTGCTGAGAGGCATGTTGAGCCCATTGAATATTTTTTTTTTGTCCCAAGTGATTGAATAATGACAAAAAAAAAAAAAATTACAAAAAGTTGTCACTAAATGATATATTGCTCACACATGCCATGGTTATATGTGGAATTGCACCCCAAAATACATTCTGCTGCTTCTCCTGAGTACGGGGATACCACATGTGTGGGACTTTTTAGGAGCCTAGCCACGTACGGGACCCCGGAAACCAAGCACCGCCTTCAGGATTTCTAAGGGCGCAAATTTTTGATTTCACTCCTCACTACCTATCACAGTTTTGAAGGCCATAAAATGCCAAAATAGCACAAAACCCCCCCAAATGACCCCATTTTAGAAAGTAGACACCCCAAGGAAATTGCTGAGAGGCCTGTTGAGCCCATTGAATATTTTTTTTTTTGTCCCAAGTGATTGAATAATGACAAAAAAAAAAAAAATTACAAAAAGTTGTCACTAAATGATATATTGCTCACACATGCCATGGTTATATGTGGAATTGCACCCCAAAATACATTCTGCTGCTTCTCCTGAGTACGGGGATACCACATGTGTGGGACTTTTTAGGAGCCTAGCCCCGTACGGGACCCCGGAAACCAAGCACCGCCTCCAGGATTTCTAAGGGCGCAAATTTTTGATTTCACTCCTCACTACCTATCACAGTTTTGAAGGCCATAAAATGCCAAAATAGCACAAACCCCCCCCAAATGACCCCATTTTGGAAAGTAGACACCCCAAGCTGTTTGCTGAGAGGCATGGTGAGTATTTTACAGCTCTCATTTGTTTTTGGAAATGAAGAAAGAACATTTTTTTTTTCTTTTTTTTTTCAATTTTCAAAACTTTGTGACAAAAAGCGAGATCTGCAAAATACTCGCAATACCTCTCAGCAAATAGCTTGGGGTGTCTACTTTCCAAAATGGGGTCATTTGGGGGGTTTTGTGCCATCTGGGCATTCCATGGCCTCCGAAACTGTGATAGGCAGTGAGAAGTGAAATCAAAAATTGACACCCTTAGAAAGCCTGAAGGCGGTGCTTGGTTTTTGGGGTCCCGTACGCGGCTAGGCTCCCAAAAAGTCTCACACATGTGGTATCCCCGTACTCAGGAGAAGCAACAGAATGTATTTTGGGGTGTAATTCCACATATGCCCATGGCATGTTTGAGCAATATATCATTTAGTGACAACTTTGTGCAAAAAAAAAAATTGTATTTTTTCCGCAACTTGTGTCAACATATAAAATATTCCATGGACTCGAAATGCCTCTCAGTATATAGCTTGGGGTGTCTACTTTCCAAAATGGGGTCATTTGGGGGGGTTTTGAACTGTTCTGGCATTTTATACACAACATTAGGAAGCTTACATCCACTCTTCTAACCACTTGAAGACAAAGCCCTTTTTGACACTTTTTGTTTCATGAAAACATATTTTTTTGCAAGAAAATTATGTTGAACCCCCAAACATTATATATATTTTTAAAGCAAAGGCCCTACAGAATAAAATGGTGGGTGTTGCATTTTTTTTTCTACACAGTATTTGCGCAGCGATTTTTCAAACGCATTTTTTTGGGAAAAAATACAATTTTTTTAATTTTAATGCACTAAAACACACTATATTGCCCAAATGTTTGATGAAATAAAAAAGATGATCTTAGGCCGAGTACATAGATACCAAACACAACATGCTTTAAAATTTCGCACAAACGCGCATTGGCGACAAACTACATACATTTTTAAAAGCCTTTAAAAGCATTTACAGGTTACCCCGTTAGATTTACAGAGGAGGTCTACTGCTAAAATTACTGCCCTCGATCTGACCTTCGCGGTGATACCTCACATGCATGGTGCAATTGCTGTTTACATATGACGCCAGACCGACGCTTGCGTTCGCCATTGGGCAAGAGCAGGGCAGGACAGGGGTGCTTTTTTTTTTTTATTATTATTAATTTTGCTTTTTTATTTTATTTTTAAACTGTTGCTTCCATATTTATTTATTTTTATCACTTTTATTGTTATCTCAGGGAATGTAAATATCCCCTATGATAGCAATAGGTAATGACAGGTACTCTTTTTTGAAAAAACTGGGGTCTATTGGACCCTAGATCTTTCCTCTGCCCTCAAAGCATCTGTCCACACAAAGATCGGTGTGATAAAATGCTTTCCCAATTTCCCAATGGCGCTTTTTATATCCGGGGGGGGGACATTCCCTCCCACTGCTTGTAAAAGCAGTCCAGAGGCTAATTAGCCACTAGGATTGCTTTTACATGAAAGCCGGCCGCTGGCTGAAAAGAATGATACCAAGATGATACCTAAACCCGCAGGCATCATTCTGGTATAAACATTCAAAGTCCAGCAACATACCAGTACGTTGCTGGTCCTTGTTGGACATGTATTGTAATCTTTTTTTTCATGCAGCCTGTTGGCTGAACGAAAAAAAAAGATTGATCGGTGGGTATGCCCACCATTAGAATACCGCCCTTCATCCACCCACTTCTAATGATGGGCATACATGCACCATTTATATATGCCGAAGCATGGGGGCATCTTCTCGCAAAAGTTATGCCACGTACACATGGTCAGACTTTTCCACGGGCAAGCCTCCGTCGGAATTTCGACCGTATATACGCGGCATTAGGAGCAAAATCGCTCCTCCGCTCCTGCTGCCCCAATGCTTCGGCATATATGCTTTTTTTTTTTAACTGTGGTGGTGAAATCACCTCCTACAGCACTGGAGTCGCAGGGATCATTCCTGTCTCTGCGAACGCTGCAGTTATGTGTGTTGTGTTTTGCAAGTGACAGTGATCGATCGATACTGCACTTCGGTGGCCTGGGCTGGACGGAGGGGCAAAACGCAGGTGCTAGCAGGTATCTGGGCTGATCCCACTAACAGTGCGTTTTTGGGAACCCTAAACTGCTGGGGACGCTAGTATAGATCTGATCAGATCAGATATTGAGCTGATCAGATACTATACCACTAAGGGGGGTGTATGCTTCACGTGTGGGTGTTAGCGCTACTGGCACTAACCTGACGCTGCCTGGGGTGTGACGCAGACCCTCTCTGACGCTAAAACCTAACTGATATCACCCGCCGGGCGATCAGGGGGTTAAACCTTTATTGGGTTATATACGGCGGGTGCCCTGACACTATAAAAAGCAAACTAACTAACCAGCGTCACCCGTAACACTTATATGATGATCACTGGTGAAAGGGTTAACTAGGGGCAATTAGGGGGTTAAAACCTTTATTAGGTAATATATGGGGGTACCTGACGCTATATAAAAACCTGACGGCGAACCTAAAAAAAAATTACTGGCTACCTATCGGCATCACCGACACTAAGACAACGATCATAAAAACGATTGCTTAGCGACAGTGGTGATAGGGGGTGAAAGGGTTACCTGGGGGGTGATCAAGGGGGTTACACCTTTATTAGGTAATATATGGGGGTACCCGACGCTATAAAAACCTGCGGCGAACCTAAAAGAAATTACTGGCTACCGATCAGCATCGCCGACGCTAAGACATCGATCAGAAAAATTATCGCTTAGTGACAGTGGTGATAGGGGGTGAAAGGGTTACCTGGGGGGGCGATCAAGGGGGTTAAACCTTTATTAGGTAATATATGGGGGTACCCGACGCTATAAAAACCTGCGGCGAACCTAAAAAAAATTACTGGCTACCGATCAGCATCACCGACGCTAAGACATCGATCAGAAAAATGATCGCATAGCGACGGCGGTGCTAGGGGGTGAAAGGGTTACCTGGGGGGTGATCAAGGGGGTTAAACCTTTATTAGGTAATATATGGGGGTACCCGACGCTATAAAAACCTGCGGCGAACCTAAAAAAAATTACTGGCTACCGATCAGCATCGCCGACGCTAAGACATCGATCAGAAAAATTATAACTTAGTGACAGTGGTGATAGGGGGTGAAAGGGTTACCTGGGGGGCGATCAAGGGGGTTAAACCTTCATTAGGTAATATATGGGGGTACCCGACGCTATAAAAACCTGCGGCGAACCTAAAAAAAATTACTGGCTACCGATCAGCATCACCGACGCTAAGACATCGATCAGAAAAATGATTGCTTAGTGACGGCGGTGCTAGGGGGTGAAAGGGTTATCTGGGGGGTGATCAGGGGGTTAAACCTTTATTAGGGGGGGTTAGGGGGCTACACTGGACCTAAAACTAAATGTAGTGACACTTTTACAGTCACAAATGTCACTGATTGCAGTGATCACTAAATAAATGGTCACTGCAATCAGTGACACTGTGACTGGGGGCTGGGGGGGGCTGGGGGGTGATCTGGGGGTGTCTGGGGGGGCCTGGGGGGGCGATTTATGTGCCTATGTGTCCTGGTGTCAGTGTGCTGTTTTGTGTACTAACCTGCATCTTCTCCTGTACGGCGCTCGGTATATGTGAGCGCCCCAGGAGAGATGACATCACTTCCTCCTTCCTGCCAGGCAGGGGAAGCTCTCTCATTCGCCGGGAGCGATCGAGAGGGGGTGGCCAGAATCGAACGGCCGTCCCCTCATGCCGGATCGCTCCCGAAGGTAAAACAACCACCCACTGTAAAGAAGGGGGGTCCGATCGGACCCCCCAACTATACAAAGGCAATCACGTATATGTACGTGATTCTGCCTGTCGGTGCCATTCTGCTGACATATATTTACAGTGGGCGGTCGTTAAGTGGTTAAAGCGACGCAGTGCCGAATCGCAAAAAGTGGCCTGGTCATTGGGCAGCCAAATCCTCCAGGCCTGAAGTGGTTAAACAAAAAAAAAACAAGGCTTTAATATCACTTTAGCGGCCCATTAATGTGCATTGTGTTACGGCAACCCATTGAAATGATTAGGCTGCCAAAACATCCAAAAAAACAGACATGTTACAAATTTTGTAACCGCATTGCACTATTGATGGTACCCCAACACATGTAATGTGCTTTACTGTGCAATCACCAAAAGAAATATTTTGCAAAAATAATTTTCCTATCACAGGAACTATTAATGCAAAAAAACAAACAAGAGAATAAATTAATATTCACTATGTGTAATACCACACAAAAGATGTATATATGACCCAATCCAAAATGATAGTAAAGTGCAATCACAGATATAGTCCAAATAACTGAATAATGGGATAATAGTGTAGTGCAACCAAATAAATGTGTCCCAAATGAATGAAGTATTGTTCAAAATTGATGACCTCTGGAGTTCAGCTCCAACACAAGACAATCGATGGAATATTCTTGATTACTGTGCAGCCAAGATAAATAATATTACTGCCGCTTACCGAATAGTTGGGATCTCAGATTTTTTTAAGCACAATATAGCACAAGGAGAATTCACTCACTGTCCTTCCAGGTCCCTGGAAACAAGGACTTGCACAGTGAAAGAAACTGACACTCTCCCTACCTACAGTTTTCTGTCCCTAGAAAAAATGTTTTTTTTAAGCACAATATAGCACAAGGAGAATTCACTCACTGTCCTTCCAGGTCCCTGGAAACAAGGACTTGCACAGTGAAAGAAACTGACACTCTCCCTACCTACAGTTTTCTGTCCCTAGAAAAAATGTTTTTTTTAAGCACACTATAGCACAAGCACAAAACACACTGACACTCTCCCTACCTATCCTTCTCTTTCCCTAAACTAAAGGAATCCAGGTTAAGCAAGAAAGAAATAAAAGTCACTGTCCCTGCCTATGCTGCTCTATCCCTGCTCCGGAACACACTACACTAGGCCGCCGTGCTGGCGGCCTTTTATAGTGTGGGGCGTGTACTAAACACCCTCAGCAATAATTGGCCACAGGCATCCTGCCTGTGGCCAATCATTGCTCTCCTCGCTGCCGGCGCTGTGATTGGCCAAGCATGCGGGGTCACAGTGCATGCTTGGCCAATCACAGCGCCTGGATGACACTGCGATGGCGTAGTGCATTGTGGGCCGTTCGCGTCACTCGAATTTGGCGCGAACGGCCCAAATCGTTCGATCTTCGTCGAACGATCGAACACGAAGCTCATCCCTATTCCCTAGACCCACCATGTCCTCCTCCTGAGGAGTCCCCCGAACTGTTTGAGCACAGTGTTGGGTACATGCTCCAGGAGGATGCCCAGCGTTTGGAAGGATCTGATGATGATACCCAGCTAGAGGAAGGCAGCAGCGTGAGAGCAGAGAGAGGGGATGCTCAAGAAGGACACCAATCTGGCAGTCATGCTCCAGCAGCTGCAGCATACTGCCAGATTGGCTCCAGTGATGAGGAGGGAGGGGATGATGAGGTCACTGACTCCACGTGGGTGCCTAATAGGAGAGAGGAGGAGGAGGAGGATGAGGAGGAGGCACATCTCCAACGAGGCAGGATGCCCTTGAGTGGCCAGCGTATGGGCAGCACACCGACGGAATCACACCGCAGAGCTCCGCCTGTGCAGGGCGCTGCCTCTGCCCGTCATTCAAAAAGTTCTTTGGTGTGGGCCTTTTTTGAGGCGAGTGCATCAGATCGCACAGCTGCTGTTTGCAACATATGTCTCAAGCGTATATCGCGTGGCCAAAACATCAGCCGCTTGGGCACCACATGCTTGATCAGACATATGTTGACCTGCCATGCAGCTCGTTGGCAAGCCTACCTTAAAGACCCACACCAAAGAACAAAGCTGACCTCTTCTTGCACCGCATCAGCTGGGATCTCCAACCCCACTATACCTTCACTCCTCTCTGAAACCTGCTCTGAGAGGAATGAAGGTGTAGAATTAGGTGTGTCACAGGCAAGTACTTGCGGGCACTCTGCTAGCAGTACACCAACGTCCGATTCTAGCAGGCAAATTTCCCTGCCCCAGCTGCTGGACCGTCAAAAGAAGTTCACTCCCAGCCATCCACATGCCCAGCGGTTGAATGCTAGCTTGGCTAAATTGCTAGCGCTTCAACTGCTGCCTTTTCAGTTGGTAGACTCGGCCCCCTTCCGTGAGTTTGTGCAATGTGCGGTTCCTCAGTGGCAGGTTCCCAAACGCCACTTTTTCGCACGGAAGGCGATTCCGGCTCTCTACAGGCATGTGGAAGGCAATGTCTTGGCCTCGCTGGACAGGGTGGTCAGCGATAAGGTGCATATTACCGCTGACTCATGGTCCAGCAGGCATGGACAGGGACGTTACCTTTCTTTCACGGCCCATTGGGTCACTCTTTTGGCAGCTGGGAAGGATGCAGGACAAGGTGCAGTAGTGTTGGAGGTTGTTCCACCGCCACGCCTCCAAAATGCTACTACTGGTTGTGACACACCTCTCTCCTCCACCCCCTCCTCTTCTTCTTCCTCCATGGCCTCTTCCTGTGCTTTGTCCTCGGAACCAGCGGTGCTCCGTAGGCGTTCAAGGGGCTACGCAAGTACGCAGGCAAAAAGATGCCATGCCGTGCTTGCGCTGGTGTGTTTGGGGGACAGGAGCCACACTGGGGCAGAGGTCCTGTCTGCTCTGCAGGGGCAGGCCGAGAGGTGGTTGACGCCACGCCAGCTTAAGCCAGGAATGGTGGTTTGCGACAATGGCACCAACCTCCTCTCCGCCCTCCGACAGGGACAACTGACCCATGTGCCCTGTATGGCTCACGTCCTTAACCTGGTGGTGCAGCGCTTCTTGGGCAGGTACCCGGGCTTACAGGATGTCCTGAGGCAGGCCAGGAAAGTCTGTGTGCATTTCCGCAGATCTTATAATGCCAGTGCTCGCCTGGCTGAGCTTCAAAAGGAGTTGAACCTGCCCAAGAACCGCCTTATATGTGACATGCCCACCAGGTGGAACTCAACGTTGGCCATGCTGCAGCGGCTGCACACACAGCAGAGGGCCATCAATGAGTACCTGTGCGACTACGGCACCAGGACAGGGTCAGGGGAGCTCGGGTTTTTTTCACCACGCCAGTGGGGCATGATCAGGGATGCATGCACTGTCCTGGCACCATTTGAGGAGGCCACGAGGATGGTGAGCAGTGACAGTGCATGCATCAGTGACACTGTACCTCTTGTCCACCTGTTGGAGCACACGCTGCGTGGAATAATGGACAGGGCACTTGAGGCAGAACAGAGGCAGGAAGAGGAGGACTTCCTTGCCTCTCAAGGCCCCCTTTACCCAGACAGTGTTCCTTCTGTCCCACCCATCGCACAGGAAGAGGAGGAGGAGGAGGAGGAGGAGGATTGTGTCAGCATGGAGGTGGAGGCTGGCACTCAGCATAATCAGCAGCAGTCTTTTAGGGATGATTTACAGTCCCAAGAAACCAGTGGACTTGTACGTGGCTGGGAGGAGGTGGCTGCGGATCATGTCGTCCTTAGTGACCCAGAGGACTCCGGACTGAATGCCTCAGCTAACCTACGCTGCATGGCCTCCCTGATCCTGCAAAGTCTGCGGAAGGATCCTCGTATTCTTCGGATCAAGGAGAGGGACCATTACTGGCTGGCCACTCTCCTTGATCCACGGTACAAGGGTAAGGTTGCGGACCTTATTGTACCGTCGCAGAGGGAGCAGAGGATGAGACAACTCCGGGAGGCCTTGCAGAAAGGTCTGTGCAACGCGTTCCCAGAGACTGGGAGGTTACAAACTCCTGGTCCTGGACAACGAGTTGCTGAGGCTTCGGGCAGTCAAAGAAGGAGCAGTGGGGAAGGTGGCCGTCTGACCGATGCGTTCAGACAATTCTTTAGTCCGCAGCCCCAAACTATGATCGGTTCCAGCAACCATCGCCAGCGTCTGATATACATGGTCCAGGAATACCTAGGGGCAAGGTCAGACTTGGACACCTTCCCCACCGAAAATCCTCTGGCTTACTGGGTCTTGAGGATGGATCACTGGCCAGAGCTTGCACAGTATGCAATTGAGCTACTGGCCTGTCCTGCATCCAGCGTTCTTTCATAACGCACATTCAGTGCTGCTGGAGGATTTGTCACGGATCACAGGGTGCGCCTGTCCACCGACTCGGTTGATCGACTGACTTTCATCAAGATGAACCAGTCTTGGATCACCACCAGCTACCACACACCAGATGCTGATATAACAGACTAATTGATTTTAAAATGTCACATCCCTTCAAGACTGATGCTGATGCTGAGTGCCTGTGCTGTTATGTTGACTGGCTATCCTCCTCCTCCTCCTCAATGATACGATTAACGATGATAGCTTGGAAGATCATTTTGGTTTATGGGTGACGCCACCAGTGGCTAAGGCCCAATTTTTCAGCCCCTGTTTAACAGGGGCGTGTAATTAAAATTTTTGATGCAATACTTTGCAACAGGCCTCATTGCTGTGCTCCAAGTACAGTATCTGTGAGGGGTTGCAGTGTTGTGCCACCAGTGCCTAAGGCCCAATTTTTCAGCCCCTGTTCAACAGGGGCATGCAATTATAATTATTGATCTAATAATTCACAGTAGGGCCCATTGCTGCGCCCACCAAGAGTAACTGTCAGGCCTTACAGTGTTGTGGCACCAGCACCACCATCACCACCACCACCACCACCAAAGGCCCAATTTTTCAGCCCCTGTTCAACAGGGGCATGCAATTATAATTATTGATCTAATAATTCACAGCAGGGAGCATTGCTGCGCCCACCAAGAGTAACTGTCAGGCCTTACAGTGTTGTGGCACCAGCACCACCATCACCACCACCACCAAAGGCCCAATTTTTCAGCCCCTGTTCAACAGGGGCATGCAATTATAATTATTGATCTAATAATTCACAGCAGGGCCCATTGCTGCGCCCACCAAGAGTAACTGTCAGGCCTTACAGTGTTGTGGCACCAGCACTACCATCACCACCACCACCACCACCAAAGGCCCAATTTTTCAGCCCCTGTTCAACAGGGGCATGCAATTATAATTATTGATCTAATAATTCACAGCAGGGACCATTGCTGCGCCCACCAAGAGTAACTGTCAGGCCTTACAGTGTTGTGGCACCAGCACTACCATCAAAGGCCCAATTTTTACTACCACTGATCAACAATTATATGTTATTACAATTCCTGATATTATACTTGACAGCAGGGCGTTCCAGCACCCACCAAGAATAACTGTGAGTGCTTTCAGTGTTGTGCCAACACCAACACCTAAGGGGCCAATTTCTGCAGAGTATATACGGAAGGTCCCTACTTTCAAACATCCAACTTACAAACTACTACTACTTGCAAACGGAAGAAGACAACAGGAAGTGAGAGGAAATCTACCCCTTGGAAGGAAAATTCTCTCCTGTAAGAATTAATATGGGAGAAAGGTGTCTCCTCTCTACTGATGCTTTATCACCAATCCTTGTTTCAATAAAAACACCACATTTCAAAAACAGTTGTCATTGGGACGCAAAGTGAGATGAAATGTTCTGAACAGGGGCACAGACAGCAAAAAAAATGTGACAGGGGTGATAACCGTTCCCTATGTTTTACAAAAAGCTAAAAAAAAGGAATTTGGCATGGAGCTCCACTTAAACAATGCAGCTGTTCAAAATTACAAACAGATTCTACATAAGAACAAACCTACAGTCCCTGTCTTGTATGCACCGCCTGTATACGGCTGTTCAGAGTATATAGGTCCTTTTTTATTTTGTGTGCGGGGTTCCCCTTAATATCCATACAAGACCCAAAGGGGCTGGTAATGGGCTGGGGTAGGGGGGGGGGGGGGGTTGATGGGGTAGCTATGCCATTTTTCCTAAAGATTTTCATCCATATTACCGGGACCAGACATTACATTAAAGCCGCAAGCAGTTTTAAATGGCTTTTTTCCCTTTAGAAATGTTATTTTGTGCAGGGACAGTTCTAAACACGGGAAACACGTGGCACTTCACAGGCATACTTTAGACACCCCCCAGGTACAATATTTAAAGGAATATTTGACTTTTTTTTTTCACTTTATGCATCATTAAAATGACTGCTCCCGGAAAACGTCCGTTTTTAAAACTTCTTTTTGCATTGATACATGTCCCCTGGTGCAGAAGCCGGGTTCCCAAACTCTGTTTCGGACAATAACATGGATAATAGTCGTTATAATTAGTACTTTAGAATCCGAACGTTCGCATCCATTGTATTTAATAGGGTTGTAATGTTCGTGCGAACTTTCGGTCCGTTCGCGGGTTCTGGTGCGAACCGAACCCGGGGGTGTTCGGCTCATCACTACTGATGTACTGAAAATTACACAATTCAGGAATCCTGTCAATCATGATTTATGAATCGTATGATCCTGCATAGGCTGCAGAAATTTGTCTGCATGTATTTAGGTGAATTAAAAAAAAGCCCATTCCTTCATTAACCCTGCTGTTCAACTATATATAATAAACATAAGAAACATTTCATATGTAGCGGCCACCCCCACCCCCCTGTCTTCTTTAGCCTAGGGGTATGTCACGCGACAGGGGTGAGGTGCGCTACGGCCCATGTCCTCCCCACTACTTGCGGGCGAGGTGAAGGCCAATACCTAATGTTTCCTCGGGCCGGTGTCCTGAACACGTACCGAGTCTGTCGTGCAGAAACCACCAAACCACCCTTTGCTCCCATTAACAGAGTCCATACACCGATCACAGTCCAACGGTTAGATTTATTTCGTATCTTCAGTTACAGAGCAATGCGATGGCATGATTCGGTGGAATGAGCAGGTCGAGGCACTATACTGATCTGGGTCCCTACACCCCCTATGCTATGACCAAGGGTTGTAGGAGTCTCGACATGAATACCTCCGTTGCGCTGAGGGCCTCTATCAGGGGAAGATGTCCTCCAAGGGAGTTACTGTAGGCCCATCCGTCACCGGGTTGACACTACACCGGGTCTTCGAACGAGTGACCTCCCCAGCCTCCTCACCTCAGATGCGGGTCCCCTCGCAAGGGGCACCCTGGAGCAACTCCACCCTCGCGGGACCCAGTCGGAGTCACCGGGTCCCAGGCCTCCTCAATAGTACCTCACCCCAGGCTGAAGGTGCCTGGGATGGACTCCATCTTCGTCCCGGCCAGGCCTAGGGCGCCTGGGCCGGAACCTTGAACCGCCCGCACCCAGGCTGAAGGTGCCTGGGTGCGTGAAGAGATGATCCCCGAAGAAAAGACCTCGTGGCGAGGGCGTCTCCCCCTTTTATCTCCTCCCATCGACACCACGGCGTGTTCCCCGCCCCCGGTACCATCTCCAGGAAGCGACAAAGAAGGGTAGCACTGCAGTAGTGATTCTACCCCGAGCCAGTAGGTACACTGACACCTACTGGTCGAAGAGAATATTACACCACCCAATCCTCCACGAATAAGAAAAAGGGGTCTGAACCCTAACATAATTACACACTTGGGTCATACTACTCCCCAAGTGTACCCCACTAAATTGAGGACCCCGCTACACATATATACCGGTATGATTTTTTTTTCGAACAGCATTGCATCAATTATAAGGAATAAATAAAAAAAATCATATTAATAATAAATATATATATATATATAATAAAGTGTAGCACCCTGGCCTTGAACAGGGATGCTGTCAAATCTAGTTGCTAGGTGGTAACTAACCTAGCCAATTGTTAGGGAATAGGGAATCTTCTGATTCTTTGCCTAACTCAGAGTTTGATGCACCTCTCCCCTCTACCACTGGGTGGCATTGTCACCTATGGCATTGGAATGATAAGGTGCATATGAACTTGGAGAATGAGTGAATAGGTTGCTATAGCCTATTGGCAGGGGTTTTCTTTGGCCGCAAAGCCTGCTGGGAGAACCTATTTTTTGGGGAGGAGTCAGGTGATCAGGGTCACCTGGGCAGCTGTCTGGGTGGACATGTGTTGAAGGCTCCCGGCTGCTAGGCCAGAAGCCTGAGGCCTATCTGGGAGTTCCCTGGTTGCTAGGCAGTCTGAGGCCTACCCAGGATAAGAAGGAGCAGCGTCATGTTAGAAGTCTAACCAGTTGCATGGGTTCTACCGGCCGGAGAACCCCCTCTTTGTCTGAGGTGAAGGGACAGAGTTGCTAATGGAGGACAACTATTCCAGAGGCAAAGCTTGAACCAAGGTCAGAGGTAAAGGAGAAACTGTCGCCATCAACGGACAATGCTCCTGTCATCAGAGGCCAGAGTTCAGAGTCTGAAAGAGTACCAGAGCAGCCTTATTCACTAACCGGGGACAGTGAAGAAGCTGGGAAGTCTCAGTGGAATTCAAGCCAGGAACCCAGTGGGATAGCGGGGTTGACGCTTGCAAGAGAGTTCAGTCAATGGGCTGAAGAGCCAAGTAAGGAACCCAGCAGGTCAGCGTGGGTGGCCCTCGGAAGCTACAATGGGAGGCTGTGAGATGGAGGCCAGGTCCTACACAATGGGGATACCAAGTTTGGTATGTGTACAGATCTGTGTTGAAGTCAACCTACAAGTTCAGTTGCTAAGGGAAACAGCTAGTTCGGGCGCTGTTCAGCTTTAAGGTGTCCGGAGCTGTACAATCAATATACTGTTCTATTTTTGTGAGTCTTGGAGTCTGCTAAGTGCTTTTGCACCTGCTCAAAGGGTGTGCTGGCCCTAACCCTCTCTCCCCAGTTCTTTAAGAGAAAATAAACCCTCAGGCGGAGTGACAAAGCGGTTATAAAAAGGCAATCAAGGCTTGTCCTGGCTAAAAGCATACCTTTATTATACAGTGGAACCTTGGATTATGAGCATAATCCATTCCAGGATAATGCTTGTAATCCAAAGCACTCGCATATCAAAGCGAGTTTCCCCATAGAAGTCAATGGAAACTAAGATAATTCGTTCTGCATTGACTTCTATTGCATGCAATACCGCATGTGGCCAGAGATGGGGGGGTACCGGAGAGACTTGGAAATACTCAGAGACAGCTCGGCTGAACTTGGAAAGGCTCGGAAACACTCGGGAACAAAGTATTTCCGAGTGTTTCCGAATATTTCCGAATGGCTCCTAACGGGTCCGAACCGTTCCAAGTGTCACCGGCGCCCCCGCACTTCTGGCCAAATGCAGTACTGCACACCACAGAGGCTTGAATCCTGCTCGTTTTGCAAGACAACACTCGCAAACTGGGTCAGGATTTAAAAAAAAAAAAAAGTTGTTCGTCTTTCAAAACGCTTGTAAACCGCGTTACTCGTAAACCAAGGTTCCACTGTATTATCAAAAATGTAAAAAAAGAGCAAGACTACGTGCCAAAGTTACTATATGTTGTAAATATGCATTATACGCATTATATCACACCACAGTCCCATCGCCAAAAATTAAAAACAATGTCACATCTATGACGTCATTAACTATATGTGATAAATAGTCCAGCGTGGACAATTGCTGCATACCTGTATCAATATGGTAGTAAGCTGGAATGTATGGCACATATAAGCCCCAGGGCTCCACAAATATCTCCCTATAACCTTGTTATAGTGAGATAGTGAGTTGTGATCACTAATTGTAAATAAATATGGGGCTGAGCATTACCCTAAGGTAACATTGATTGATTGCAGTCAGAGTTCAGGAGTGGGCTATTCAGCAGTAATAGTCGGACTGCTATTGGAACTAAAGTGAGGTACACACTATAAGAAAATCGGGCAAACAACTGTCTGATTTTCCTCGTTGTTTCACAGCAAATCGGAACCGATGAATGAAAATTCTCGTACGACAAAGGCTTTTTTTTGTTGTTTGGTTCTGATTTTACTTGTACAAAAATCGTAGGAAAACAGTACACATTAAATGAAAATAGTTCGTTCTGTTCCCGTACGAGAAAATTTTTGGAGTTTGTCCCTTCGGGAATTTTCGTACGAAGAGTCGGAATCGGCTGTCGAAAGTTGTGTACACATTATACGAAAATCGTACGATAGTTCCTTGGATGAAAAAGTTCGCCCGATTTTCTTATCGTGTGTACGAGCCATAAGATAAAGCCACTGTGGTATCCATGGGCAGGAATGTTGGATTCCAAATTCAAAAGACACCATGTCACTGGTAATCCATAGGCCATGCAGTATGGCAGTATTGCAAAAATTCCATATCAAACTGCATCTGTCTCCCAACTTCAAAAACAAGTGTGAGGGAAGTAAAGTGCCACAGGAGAAAAATCACACAGTTTCCCAAATTGACCCGGGTTGCACCTGTTATTACGGGTCAATGCGGGCTATAACAGGTATCAGTATGGCCAATTCAGGGGGAGTAAAATGATCTTACCATACCCATGTGGATCCACCAAAGGTGCTGTCACAACGATCATATCGTCGGCAGGAGATTCTCACCAGGTCCTAAGTCAGCTTAAGCTCCCACTCCACGTGCTCACGGATCATACCTCTGGTGACCAGACTCAGTTACGGGGGATAAACGATAGTCTGCGGTAGTTCTGGGATCTCCCTATATCAGCCAGTTACTGTCTCAAATGTTCACAGGCTGGCCCGCCAGGCATAACATTACGCTACGGATCACATGCGGTGGTTGGTGTGGGCTCCGAGACTTTTCCGCTGACAGTATAGAGTCTAAGGAGGCATAGGCTGCAGACGTCACGTGACGCATCTGTGACATCACATCTCCTGCCTGCATGCCTGAGCTAAGGGCAGATGGATTCCCGGAAGCAAATGCTGCACGAATCATCTGCTCTTACTCAAGATGGCCATGACTAGAAATGCTAATGGGGGGGGGGTATGGGTGTTTTTCAAAAGTCCCAACAAAATAAAGTATGGAGACGTGGATGAGTTTGCTTTGAATATTAAAATGAAATAAAGAGCGTGGTGCTCAGATAGTTTATTTCTCTTTAAATGCTCCTCCTCAGTATGATACTGTCCTCCCTCTTCTCTGCACTCTAGGCAGCGGCCCCTACTGCCCTCTCTTTGGCTCAGCATCCCCTGGTGCTGAAAGAAGTATTTTTTTTTTTGCTATGTGTCTATCATCAATTACAATCGTTATATAGTTAGTAAGGTAAAAATAAATAAAAAAAAATAAAAAATCTTGTGCACCCAATATAAAAAAATAAATAACAAGACTAAATAAACAAAGGCCACCATATACAGAATCCTATACCCCCTATAAAGTATGACTGATGATGATAAAGAAATAAAATACTTCCATTACTGGGTGTTTGTTCAAAGAACCAATTTCTATAAAAGCCAATAAATTCTTATTGGCCCTTCTGGAGAGTACGGTAATTACTTTTACTAGCTTATTTTGTTAGGCAAAGAACAAAGTGTAGACTACAGTAATCCATAGCAATCAATCAGAATTCTTCTTTCTATGATTTCAGTTCCTAATAGACTGTGGCAATATGGGTTACAGTTGCTTGTACATATTTGCTCTTTGCATTGCCTGTTCATGTAATTTCAAACCACATTATAGCCTTAACCTCAGCGCTGAGCACCCATTAGGACTACTGCAATAAAGCACTCCGTTCCCAGTTGAAGCCATTTTTGAGGAAACGCGTCGGGTGGAGCATTGAACCCTAACGTTATCACGTTCATCTAGCTCGTGGTTTGCTCCTCCGCTGGTTTTACAGAAAATATTTTTTGTTTTTTCCCCTCTTTTTTATGATTATTTGCTGTGGACACTCGCTGTTGTTTTTTAGCTTGATGTGAACATTGCTGTTTTTTATAAATAAATATCTTGTTTTTTTGGATATACTATACTACACTATGAAGCCTTCCTCTAAATTTTTTCCTGCCGAGCCACCATTCCTAGGAACGTACCTGGGAAGTTGGAGTGATTTCTCACCTGTGTTCTTCCTTGCCTGGCGTGGGTTGATGAACAGCTGAGATGGGCTATCCTCTCTGGAGTCGGACGTGAAGATTTCTTCCTCCATCCAGGAACAAGTGGTCGTTGTTGGGGCCGGCAGGCTGATGCACACGCTCTCTTGATCTCTGATCGGTGAGTGAATTCTCCTTGTGCTATATTGTGCTTAAAAAAAACATTTTTTCTAGGGACAGAAAACTGTAGGTAGGGAGAGTGTCAGTTTCTTTCACTGTGCAAGTCCTTGTTTCTAGGGACCTGGAAGGACAGTGAGTGAATTCTCCTTGTGCTATATTGTGCTTAAAAAAAACATTTTTTCTAGGGACAGAAAACTGTAGGTAGGGAGAGTGTCAGTTTCTTTCACTGTGCAAGTCCTTGTTTCTAGGGACCTGGAAGGACAGTGAGTGAATTCTCCTTGTGCTATATTGTGCTTAAAAAAAACATTTTTTCTAGGGACAGAAAACTGTAGGTAGGGAGAGTGTCAGTTTCTTTCACTGTGCAAGTCCTTGTTTCTAGGGACCTGGAAGGACAGAGAGTGAATTCTCCTTGTGCTATATTGTGCTTAAAAAAAAAAAAATTTCTAGGGACAGAAAACTGTAGGTAGGGAGAGTGTCAGTTTCTTTCACTGTGCAAGTCCTTGTTTCCAGGGACCTGGAAGGACAGTGAGTGAATTCTCCTTGTGCTATATTGTGCTTAAAAAAAACATTTTTTCTAGGGACAGAAAACTGTAGGTAGGGAGAGTGTCAGTTTCTTTCACTGTGCAAGTCCTTGTTTCTAGGGACCTGGAAGGACAGTGAGTGAATTCTCCTTGTGCTATATTGTGCTTAAAAAAAACATTTTTTCTAGGGACAGAAAACTGTAGGTAGGGAGAGTGTCAGTTTCTTTCACTGTGCAAGTCCTTGTTTCTAGGGACCTGGAAGGACAGTGAGTGAATTCTCCTTGTGCTATATTGTGCTTAAAAAAAACATTTTTTCTAGGGACAGAAAACTGTAGGTAGGGAGAGTGTCAGTTTCTTTCACTGTGCAAGTCCTTGTTTCCAGGGACCTGGAAGGACAGTGAGTGAATTCTCCTTGTGCTATATTGTGCTTAAAAAAAACATTTTTTCTAGGGACAGAAAACTGTAGGTAGGGAGAGTGTCAGTTTCTTTCACTGTGCAAGTCCTTGTTTCTAGGGACCTGGAAGGACAGTGAGTGAATTCTCCTTGTGCTATATTGTGCTTAAAAAAACATTTTTTCTAGGGACAGAAAACTGTAGGTAGGGAGAGTGTCAGTTTCTTTCACTGTGCAAGTCCTTGTTTCTAGGGACCTGGAAGGACAGTGAGTGAATTCTCCTTGTGCTATATTGTGCTTAAAAAAAACATTTTTTCTAGGGACAGAAAACTGTAGGTAGGGAGAGTGTCAGTTTCTTTCACTGTGCAAGTCCTTGTTTCCAGGGACCTGGAAGGACAGTGAGTGAATTCTCCTTGTGCTATATTGTGCTTAAAAAAAAAAAATTTTCTAGGGACAGAAAACTGTAGGTAGGGAGAGTGTCAGTTTCTTTCACTGTGCAAGTCCTTGTTTCCAGGGACCTGGAAGGACAGTGAGTGAATTCTCCTTGTGCTATATTGTGCTTAAAAAAAACATTTTTTCTAGGGACAGAAAACTGTAGGTAGGGAGAGTGTCAGTTTCTTTCACTGTGCAAGTCCTTGTTTCCAGGGACCTGGAAGGACAGTGAGTGAATTCTCCTTGTGCTATATTGTGCTTAAAAAAAACATTTTTTCTAGGGACAGAAAACTGTAGGTAGGGAGAGTGTCAGTTTCTTTCACTGTGCAAGTCCTTGTTTCTAGGGACCTGGAAGGACAGTGAGTGAATTCTCCTTGTGCTATATTGTGCTTAAAAAAAACATTTTTTCTAGGGACAGAAAACTGTAGGTAGGGAGAGTGTCAGTTTCTTTCACTGTGCAAGTCCTTGTTTCCAGGGACCTGGAAGGACAGTGAGTGAATTCTCCTTGTGCTATATTGTGCTTAAAAAAAACATTTTTTCTAGGGACAGAAAACTGTAGGTAGGGAGAGTGTCAGTTTCTTTCACTGTGCAAGTCCTTGTTTCCAGGGACCTGGAAGGACAGTGAGTGAATTCTCCTTGTGCTATATTGTGCTTAAAAAAAACATTTTTTCTAGGGACAGAAAACTGTAGGTAGGGAGAGTGTCAGTTTCTTTCACTGTGCAAGTCCTTGTTTCTAGGGACCTGGAAGGACAGTGAGTGAATTCTCCTTGTGCTATATTGTGCTTAAAAAAAACATTTTTTCTAGGGACAGAAAACTGTAGGTAGGAAGAGTGTCAGTTTCTTTCACTGTGCAAGTCCTTGTTTCTAGGGACCTGGAAGGACAGTGAGTGAATTCTCCTTGTGCTATATTGTGCTTAAAAAAAACATTTTTTCTAGGGACAGAAAACTGTAGGTAGGGAGAGTGCCAGTTTCTTTCACTGTGCAAGTCCTTGTTTCCAGGGACCTGGAAGGACAGTGAGTGAATTCTCCTTGTGCTATATTGTGCTTAAAAAAAACATTTTTTCTAGGGACAGAAAACTGTAGGTAGGGAGAGTGTCAGTTTCTTTCACTGTGCAAGTCCTTGTTTCTAGGGACCTGGAAGGACAGTGAGTGAATTCTCCTTGTGCTATATTGTGCTTAAAAAAAACATTTTTTCTAGGGACAGAAAACTGTAGGTAGGGAGAGTGTCAGTTTCTTTCACTGTGCAAGTCCTTGTTTCCAGGGACCTGGAAGGACAGTGAGTGAATTCTCCTTGTGCTATAGTGTGCTTAAAAAAAACATTTTTTCTAGGGACAGAAAACTGTAGGTAGGGAGAGTGTCAGTTTCTTTCACTGTGCAAGTCCTTGTTTCTAGGGACCTGGAAGGACAGTGAGTGAATTCTCCTTGTGCTATATTGTGCTTAAAAAAAACATTTTTTCTAGGGACAGAAAACTGTAGGTAGGGAGAGTGTCAGTTTCTTTCACTGTGAAAGTCCTTGTTTCCAGGGACCTGGAAGGACAGTGAGTGAATTCTCCTTGTGCTATAGTGTGCTTAAAAAAAACATTTTTTCTAGGGACAGAAAACTGTAGGTAGGGAGAGTGTCAGTTTCTTTCACTGTGCAAGTCCTTGTTTCTAGGGACCTGGAAGGACAGTGAGTGAATTCTCCTTGTGCTATATTGTGCTTAAAAAAAACATTTTTTCTAGGGACAGAAAACTGTAGGTAGGGAGAGTGTCAGTTTCTTTCACTGTGCAAGTCCTTGTTTCCAGGGACCTGGAAGGACAGTGAGTGAATTCTCCTTGTGCTATAGTGTGCTTAAAAAAAACATTTTTTCTAGGGACAGAAAACTGTAGGTAGGGAGAGTGTCAGTTTCTTTCACTGTGCAAGTCCTTGTTTCTAGGTACCTGGAAGGACAGTGAGTGAATTCTCCTTGTGCTATATTGTGCTTAAAAAAAACATTTTTTCTAGGGACAGAAAACTGTAGGTAGGGAGAGTGTCAGTTTCTTTCACTGTGCAAGTCCTTGTTTCCAGGGACCTGGAAGGACAGTGAGTGAATTCTCCTTGTGCTATATTGTGCTTAAAAAAAACATTTTTTCTAGGGACAGAAAACTGTAGGTAGGGAGAGTGTCAGTTTCTTTCACTGTGCAAGTCCTTGTTTCTAGGGACCTGGAAGGACAGTGAGTGAATTCTCCTTGTGCTATATTGTGCTTAAAAAAAACATTTTTTCTAGGGACAGAAAACTGTAGGTAGGGAGAGTGTCAGTTTCTTTCACTGTGCAAGTCCTTGTTTCAAGGGACAGAGAAGGACACCTGAAGGTAGCCCTTATTGCTTTTTTCCCATCTCCCTGCAGGCCATCTATTAGAATGTCTGGAAGGCAAACAAGGAGAGGCAGACAGTCAGGAGGCAATAAAAGAGGGCAAGCAGGCTCTGTGTCTGGGGGCAACAGTGCTGGTCGTGGACGCAGTGCATTGTCATCAGCACATGGCCATGGGACACGCTTGTCCTTCTTTTCGGCAGCTGGACATGTTGAGCCACATCATGCCGAAGACTTGGTAGAGTGGATGACCAAGCCCTCCTCCTCCTCCTCATCCTCTCTCACCCAGGCTCAGGGTACTGGCAAAGCAGCTGCCAAAGCGTCCTCTTCCCTGGTATCAATGTCAGACTCATCATCAGTCACTCCTTCCCTAGACCCACCATGTCCTCCTCCTGAGGAGTCCCCCGAACTGTTTGAGCACAGTGTTGGGTACATGCTCCAGGAGGATGCCCAGCGTTTCGAAGGGTCTGATGATGAAAGCCAGCTACAGGAAGGCAGTAGGGTGAGAGCAGACAGAGGGGATGCTCAAGAAGGACACCAATCTGGCAGTCATGTTCCAGCAGCTGCAGCATACTGCCAGATTGGCTCCAGTGATGAGGAGGGAGGGGATGATGAGGTCACTGACTCCACGTGGGTGCCTAATAGGAGAGAGGAGGAGGAGGATGAGGAGGAGGCACATCTCCAACGAGACAGGATGCCCTTTGGTGGCCAGCGTAAGGGCAGTACACCGACGGAATCACACCGCAGAGCTCCGCCTGTGCAGGGCGCTGCCTCTGCCCGTCATTCAAAAAGTTCCTTGGTGTGGGCCTTTTTTGAGGCTAGTGCATCAGATCGCACAGCTGCTGTTTGCAACATATGTCTCAAGCGTATATCGCGTGGCCAAAACATCAGCCGCTTGGGTACCACATGCCTGACCAGACATATGTTGACCTGCCATGCAGCTCGTTGGCAAGCCTACCTCAAAGACCCACACCAAAGAACAAAGCGGACCTCTCCTTGCACCGCATCAGCTGGGATCTCCAACCCCACTATAACTTCAGTCCTCTCAGAAACATGCACTGAGAGGAATGAAGGTGTAGAATTAGGTGTGTCACAGCCAAGTACTTGCGGCCACTCTGCTAGCAGTACACCGACGTCCGATTCTAGCAGGCAAATTTCCCTGCCCCAGCTGCTGGACCGTCGAAAGAAGTTCATTCCCAGCCATCCACATGCCCAGCGGTTGAATGCTAGCTTGGCTAAATTGCTAGCGCTTCAACTGCTGCCTTTTCAGTTGGTAGACTCTGCCCCCTTCCGTGAGTTTGTGCAATGTGCGGTTCCTCAGTGGCAGGTTCCCAAACGCCACTTTTTCTCACGGAAGGCTATTCCGGCTCTCTACCGGCATGTGGAAGGCAATGTCTTGGCCTCGCTGGACAGGGCGGTCAGTGGTAAGGTGCATATTACCACTGACTCATGGTCTAGCAGGCATGGACAGGGACGTTACCTTTCTTTCACGGCCCATTGGGTCACTCTTTTGGCAGCTGGGAAGGATGCAGGACAAGGTGCAGTAGTGTTGGAGGTTGTCCCACCGCCACGCCTCCAAAATGCTACTACTGGTTGTGACACACCTCTCTCCTCCACCCCCTCCTCTTCTTCTTCCTCCATGGCCTCTTCCTGTGGTTTGTCCTATGAACCAGCGGTGCTCCGTAGCCATTCACGGGGCTACGCAAGTACGCAGGCAAAAAGATGCCATGCCGTGCTTGCGCTGGTGTGTTTGGGGGACAGAAGCCACACTGGGGCAGAGGTCCTGTCTGCTCTGCAGGGCCAGGCCGAGAGGTGGTTGACGCCACGCCAGCTTAAGCCAGGAATGGTGGTTTGCGACAATGGCACCAACCTCCTCTCCGCCCTCCGACAGGGACAACTGACCCATGTGCCCTGTGTGGCTCACGTCCTTAACCTGGTGGTGCAGCGCTTCTTGGGCAGGTACCCGGGCTTACAGGATGTCCTGAGGCAGGCCAGGAAAGTCTGTGTGCATTTCCGCAGATCTTATAATGCCAGTGCTCGCCTGGCTGAGCTGCAAAAGGAGTTGAACCTGCCCAAGAACCGCCTTATATGTGACATGCCCACCAGGTGGAACTCAACGTTGGCCATGCTGCAGCGGCTGCACACGCAGCAGAGGGCCATCAATGAGTACCTGTGCGACTACGGCACCAGGACAGGGTCAGGGGAGCTTGGTTTTTTTTCTCCACGCCAGTGGGGCATGATCAGGGATGCATGCACTGTCCTGGCACCATTTGAGGAGGCCACGAGGATGGTGAGCAGTGACAGTGCATGCATCAGTGACACTGTACCTCTTGTCCACCTGTTGGAGCACACGCTGCGTGGAATAATGGACAGGGCACTTGAGGCAGAACAGAGGCAGGAAGAGGAGGACTTCCTTGCCTCTCAAGGCCCCCTTTACCCAGACAGTGTTCCTTCTCTCCCACCCATCGCACAGGAAGAGGAAGAGGAGGAGGAGGAGGAGGAGGAGGAGGATTGTGTCAGCATGGAGGTGGAGGCTGGCACTCAGCATCATCAGCAGCAGTCTTTTAGGGATGATTTACAGTCCCAAGAAACCAGTGGACTTGTACGTGGCTGGGAGGAGGTGACTGCGGATCATGTCGTCCTTAGTGACCCAGAGGACTCCGGAGCGAATGCCTCAGCAAACCTACGCTGCATGGCCTCCCTGATCCTGCAAAGTCTGCGGAAGGATCCTCGTATTCTTCGGATCAAGGAGAGGGACCATTACTGGCTGGCCACTCTCCTTGATCCACGGTACAAGGGTAAGGTTGCGGACCTTATGTTACCGTCGCAGAGGGAGCAGAGGATGAGACAACTCCGGGAGGCCTTGCAGAAAGGTCTGTGCAACGCGTTCCCAGAGACTGGGAGGTTACAAACTCCTGGTCCAGGACAACGAGTTGCTGAGGCTTCGGCCAGTCAAAGAAGGAGCGGTGGGGAAGGTGGCCGTCTGACCGATGCGTTCAGACAATTCTTTAGTCCGCAGCCCCAAAGTATGATTGGTTCCAGCAACCATCGCCAGCGTCTGATAAACATGGTGCAGGAATATCTAGGGGCAAGGTCAGACTTGGACACCTTCCCCACCGAAAATCCTCTGGCTTACTGGGTCTTGAGGATGGATCACTGGCCAGAGCTTGCACAGTATGCAATTGAGCTACTGGCCTGTCCTGCATCCAGCGTTCTTTCGGAACGCACATTCAGTGCTGCTGGAGGATTTGTCACGGATCACAGGGTGCGCCTGTCCACCGACTCGGTTGATCGACTGACTTTCATCAAGATGAACCAGTCTTGGATCACCACCAGCTACCACACACCTGATGCTGATATAACAGACTAATTGATTTTAACATGTCACGTCCCTTCAAGACTGATGCTGATGCTGAGTGCCTGTGCTGTTATGTTGACTGGCTATCCTCCTCCTCCGAGTCCTCAATGATACGATTGATGATGATAGCTTGGAAGATCATTTTTGTTTATGGGTGCCGCCACCAGTGGCTAAGGCCCAATTTTTCAGCCCCTGTTTTACAGGGGCGTGTACTTACAATTTTTTAGCAATAATTTGCCATAGGGCTCATTGCTGTGCTCCAAGTACAGTATCTGTGAGGGGTTGTAGTGTTGTGCCACCAGTGCCTAAGGCCCAATTTTTCAGCCCCTGTTCAACAGGGGCATGCAATTACAATTCTTGATGTAATAATTCACAGCAGGGCCCATTCCTGCACCCACCAAGAGTAAGTCTGAGGGCTTACAGTGTTGTGGCAACGCCACCACCACCACCACCACGAAAGGCCCAATTTTTCAGCCCCTGTTCAACAGGGGCATGCAATTACAATTCTTGATCTAATAATTCACAGCAGGGCCCATTGCTGCACCCACCAAGAGTAACTGTCAGGGCTTACAGTGTTGTGGCACCAGCACCACCATCAAAGCCCCAATTTTTACTACCACTGTTCAACAATTATATGTAATTAAAATTCCTGATATAATAGTTGACAGCAGGGCGTTCCAGCACCAACCAAGAGTAACTGTGAGTGCTTACAGTGTTGTGCCAACACCAACAACTAAGGGGCCTATTTCTGCAGAGTATATACGGCAGGTCCCTACTTTCAAACATCCAACTTACAAACGACTCCTACTTGCAAACGAAAGAAGACAACAGGAAGTGAGAGGAAATCTACCCCTAGGAAGGAAAATTCTCTCCTGTAAGAATAAATATGGGAGAAAGGTGTCTCCTCTGTACTGATGCTTTATCAGCAATCCTTGTTTCAAGAAAAACACCACATTTCAAAAACAGTTGTCATTGGGACGGAAAGTGAGGTGAAATGTTCTGAACAGGGGCACAGACAGCAAAACAAATGTTACAGGGGTGATAACCCTTACCTATGTTTCCCAAAAAGTTTAAAAATAGATTTTTGGGCTGGAGCTACACTTCAACAATGTACCTGTTCAAAATTACAAACACATTCTACATAAGAACAAACCTACAGTCCCTGTCTTGTATGCACCGCCTGTATACGGCTGTTCAGAGTATATAGGGCCTTTTTTATTTTATGTGCGGGGTTCCCCTTAATATCCATACAAGACCCAAAGGGGCTGGTAATGGGCTGGGGTAGGGGGGGGGGGTCATGGGGTAGCTATGCCATTTTTCTTAAAGATTTTCATCCATATTACCGGGACCAGACATTACATTAAAGCCGCAAGAAGTTTTAAATGGCTTTTTTTTCCTTTAGAAGTGTCATTTTGTGCAGGGACAGTTCTAAACACGGGAAACACGTGGCACTTCACAGGCATACTTTAGACACCCCCCAGGAACGATATTTAAAGGAATATTTGACTTTTTTTTTTCACTTTATGCATCATTAAAATGACTGCTCCCGAAAAACGACCGTTTTTAAAACTTCTTTTTGCATTGATACATGTCCCCTGGTGCAGAACCCGGGTTCCCAAACCCTTTTTAGGACAATAACATGCATAATAGTTGTTATAATTAGCACTTTAGAATTCGAACGTTCGCATCCATTGTATTTAATAGGGTTCTAATGTTCGTACGAACTTTCGGTCCGTTCGCGGGTTCTGGTGCGAACCGAACCCGGGGGTGTTCGGCTCATCACTACTAGGGAAGGATTGACTAATGAAGATAATGATACCAGAGAAGAGGACGCTTTGGCAGCTGCTTTGCCAGTACCCTGAGCCTGGGTGAGAGAGGATGAGGAGGATGAGGTGGGCTTGGTCATCCACTCTACCAAGTCTTCGGCATGATGTGGCTCAACATGTCCAGCTGCCGAAAACAAGGACAAGCGTGTCCCATGGCCATGTGCTGATGACAATGCACCGCGTCCACGACCAGCACTGTTGCCCCCAGACACAGAGCCTGCTTGCCCTCTTTTTTTGCCTCCTGACTGTCTGCCTCTCCTTGGTTGCCTTCCAGACATTTTAATGGATGGCCTGCAGGGAGATGGGAAAAAGAGCAATAAGGGCTACCTTCAGGTGTATACTGTGCAGGAGGCTTAGCAACAATGACACTGACACTGTCCCCTGCCTACCCTTCTCTGTCCCTAAACACAAGGATTGAAAATATGGTTCAGCAAAATAGTTTTAGAACAGAATAGCACACTGACACTTTCCCTCACTGTCCTACTCTGTCCCTCCCTACAAACAAGATTTAGCACAGAATAGCACACTGATAATTTCTACGAGTGTCCTTCTCTGTCCCTAAACTCAAGGATTGAAAATATGGAACAGCAAAATTGGTTTAGAACAGAATAGCACACTGTCAGTTTCACTCACTGTACCTCTCTGTCCCTCAACTCAAGGATTGAAAATATGGTTCAGCAAAATAGTTTTAGAACAGAATAGCACACTGACACTTTCCCTCACTGTCCTACTCTGTCCCTCCCTACAAACAAGATTTAGCACAGAATAGCACACTGATAATTTCTACGAGTGTCCTTCTCTGTCCCTAAACTCAAGGATTGAAAATATGGAACAGCAAAATTGGTTTAGAACAGAATAGCACACTGTCAGTTTCACTCACTGTACCTCTCTGTCCCTCAACTCAAGGATTGAAAATATGGTTCAGCAAAATAGTTTTAGAACAGAATAGCACACTGACACTTTCCCTCACTGTCCTACTCTGTCCCTCCCTACAAACAAGATTTAGCACAGAATAGCACACTGATAATTTCTACGAGTGTCCTTCTCTGTCCCTAAACTCAAGGATTGAAAATATGGAACAGCAAAATTGGTTTAGAACAGAATAGCACACTGTCAGTTTCACTCACTGTACCTCTCTGTCCCTCAACTCAAGGATTGAAAATATGGTTCAGCAAAATAGTTTTAGAACAGAATAGCACACTGACACTTTCCCTCACTGTCCTACTCTGTCCCTCCCTACAAACAAGATTTAGCACAGAATAGCACACTGATAATTTCTACGAGTGTCCTTCTCTGTCCCTAAACTCAAGGATTGAAAATATGGAACAGCAAAATTGGTTTAGAACAGAATAGCACACTGTCAGTTTCACTCACTGTACCTCTCTGTCCCTCAACTCAAGGATTGAAAATATGGTTCAGCAAAATAGTTTTAGAACAGAATAGCACACTGACACTTTCCCTCACTGTCCTACTCTGTCCCTCCCTACAAACAAGATTTAGCACAGAATAGCACACTGATAATTTCTACGAGTGTCCTTCTCTGTCCCTAAACTCAAGGATTGAAAATATGGAACAGCAAAATTGGTTTAGAACAGAATAGCACACTGTCAGTTTCACTCACTGTACCTCTCTGTCCCTCAACTCAAGGATTGAAAATATGGTTCAGCAAAATAGTTTTAGAACAGAATAGCACACTGACACTTTCCCTCACTGTCCTACTCTGTCCCTCCCTACAAACAAGATTTAGCACAGAATAGCACACTGATAATTTCTACGAGTGTCCTTCTCTGTCCCTAAACTCAAGGATTGAAAATATGGAACAGCAAAATTGGTTTAGAACAGAATAGCACACTGTCAGTTTCACTCACTGTACCTCTCTGTCCCTAAACTCAAGGATTGAAAATATGGTTCAGCAAAATAGTTTTAGAACAGAATAGCACACTGACACTTTCCCTCACTGTCCTACTCTGTCCCTCCCTGCAAACAAGATTTAGCACAGAATAGCACACTGATAATTTCTACGAGTGTCCTTCTCTGTCCCTAAACTTAAGGATTGAAAATATGGAACAGCAAAATTGGTTTAGAACAGAATAGCACACTGTCAGTTTCACTCACTGTACCTCTCTGTCCCTCAACTCAAGGATTGAAAATATGGTTCAGCAAAATAGTTTTAGAACAGAATAGCACACTGACACTTTCCCTCACTGTCCTACTCTGTCCCTCCCTACAAACAAGATTTAGCACAGAATAGCACACTGATAATTTCTACGAGTGTCCTTCTCTGTCCCTAAACTCAAGGATTGAAAATATGGAACAGCAAAATTGGTTTAGAACAGAATAGCACACTGTCAGTTTCACTCACTGTACCTCTCTGTCCCTCAACTCAAGGATTGAAAATATGGTTCAGCAAAATAGTTTTAGAACAGAATAGCACACTGACACTTTCCCTCACTGTCCTACTCTGTCCCTCCCTACAAACAAGATTTAGCACAGAATAGCACACTGATAATTTCTACGAGTGTCCTTCTCTGTCCCTAAACTCAAGGATTGAAAATATGGAACAGCAAAATTGGTTTAGAACAGAATAGCACACTGTCAGTTTCACTCACTGTACCTCTCTGTCCCTCAACTCAAGGATTAAAAATATGGTTCAGCAAAATAGTTTTAGAACAGAATAGCACACTGACACTTTCCCTCACTGTACCTCTCTGTCCCTAAACTCAAGGATTGAAAATATGGTTCAGCAAGATTGGTTTAGAACAGAATAGCACACTGACACTTTCCCTCACTGTACCTCTCTGTCCCTACAAACAAGGATTAGCACAGAATAGCACACTGTCACTGACACTCTCCCTACCTATCCTTATTTGTCCCTAAACACAAGGAATCCAGGATTAGTAAAGGAAAAATAATGACACTGTCCCTGCCTATGCTTCTCTTTCCCTGCTCCGGAACACACTACACAAGGCCGCCGCGCTGGCGGCCTTTTATAGTGTGGGGCGTGTACTAAACCCCCTCAGCAATAATTGGCCACAGGCATCCTGCCTGTGGCCAATCATTGCTCTCCTCGCTGCCGGCGCTGTGATTGGCCAAGCATGCGGGGTCACAGTGCATGCTTGGCCAATCACAGCGCCTGGATGACACTGCGATGGCGTAGTGCATTGTGGGCCGTTCGCGTCACTCGAATTTGGCTTCGTCGAACGATCGAACAGCCGATGTTCGAGTCGAACGTATGTTCGACTCGAACACGAAGCTCATCCCTATACATCAGACACATGCAAATACTGAAGTGGATCAGAAATTAGAAAATCGTAGATTTCTTATTACTTTAGCATGCTGTATTTCCCATGGCATTGCAGTTATGATAAATATATAATCATTCAATGAGACTAAAGGGGTTGATTTGTGAAAGATAATTGGGCTGTTCACTATGTAATGCAAGCTCCACTTTACAAGGGAATTATTTCTGAAGCTTATGCCGCGTACACACGATAATTATTCACGGCGGTTAAAAAACCGCCGTGAATAATGTCATTTAAAACGGGGGAACAGCTTGTTCCCCACACACGGTCGTTTTTCACGTCATTTTTTCTCTTGACGAGAAAAACGACCGTCTGTGGGCATGTCGAAAAAAACGACGAGAAAAATTAGAACATGTTCTAATTTTTCTTATCGTTTTTAATGCTGTTTTTCGCGTCAAAAAAAACGACAGAAAGCCCACAGACTATCGTTTTTCTCGTCGAATGGGAAAAATGTCGTTTTTTTCGACGAGAAAAACGGCCGTGTGTACGCGGCATTAGTGAATGTGGGGAAATTTCACTTTCCATCTCAAGGTCTCCTCATGGAATGCTTCTCTATCTACCAGGGGCTCCACCAAATTATTCATGTAAGGCAAACAGACAAAGACCTCTTCATAGTGTAAAAATCTTTTAAAACATTTATTAAATAAGAAAGAAGAAGTAAGAAGAAATCACTCAGCTGATATGGAAGAACACTTCCTGGAACTCAATGACTTCAGTAGGAGGCGGAGCCCCTGGTTGATAGAGAAGCGCTGCAGGAGGAGACCTTGAGGTGTATGAAAATTGCTTAAGTGCTTTATGACCACCCTTGAGTAGGGGGTTATGGGGAGTCGGGAAGCCAGCACTCCTATTATCACTCCGGGTGAAGGTGCTTGTTGGTGGTATCATATATCACAAAGCAGTGCACCTCTCTGCATGAGAGGGACTACGAGGAGAGGAATCCCTACTCTAAACGTTTAAGGCTCGCTTTGATGCGGATCCGAGCTTATACCTATAATTCTTGGCATCTCTAAGGACTGGCTTCTTTATTATATATACACCGACACTTTTTGTCCACTACATACATCAGTGAGGTGTTACACCCCACCTAGTCTATTCGGACTCTTATATATATGCCGTTTTTCAATCTCAGTTGGTACACCTACTGGGGGTCCGCCTTTGCATATCCACGCAGACCTTTTTAGGGGGGGAGAATCCTCACAGGCACGTAAGCCTCTACCGTCCACCACACTGTATCTGTGCATTTACAGTTCTTCGAATTTCTATATTAACTCATTGTGCTACATTCAAAGGCCCTGACGAAGCGGGAATCCGCGAAACGCGTAGGCCCTCACTTTCTTCCTTGTATGGGAATTGCACATCCCGTTATTTAATTGTCTGAACTGTAATGTGATTTTATCTCATATTTCTTTGTAAGATAATATTTTTTATATCACTGCCACTAGGCAGGAAAATAAAAATTGTTACATTTTCTATATATTCTGGTATTCCTATTTTTATTTACTCCACTGAAGCACATATAAAGTCCCACCCTGCTCAACCTTTTCTTGACACATAGTCGCATATTGTTCAGGGATGGTGCCTCAGTAGGAGTTGCAAGGTATCTCGCAACTCCTTTGTGATGTATGCCCTACACATATATCACAAAGGCCTTTGAAGAGGCTTCATTTTTTATCTGCTTCGCACTTGTCGATGGGACTATTTGTGTACACTTTATTTGATTCTATTCAACTTTATCATTTACAATTCATGTTTACTTTCTATATTCTTGGTTATTTGAGATCGAAGGTCTATGAACTGCCTATTTGCCTTTAGCAAATGAATCCCATAGTCTCATTGAATAATTTAATATTTATAAGAAATTTGATGTCCTAGGAAAAACAGCATGATAAAGGAGCAAAATAGTATAAATTACTTACGTGAAATGGAAAAAAAAGGCCTGTTACCAGAATCTTTTGTGTTGGGGAGGATATTGGTGTTCTTAAAGTATGTCCAAAGCCTGAACTTTTTTTTTAGTTAAATATTTTACAAGGTTCTTTTTGTTAGAGTAGGGAAGGTTTACATAATTTTTCTTTCAATTTGTGTCCCATTTGTGAGTTTTTTTTTTTCCTGTCCTGTAGATACAACAGGAAGTAACAGGAATTCTCTCCAAAGTCAGGGAAGTCACTTTTAGACAATTCTCCTGGGAACAAGCATCCCCATTGGATTACGGTTTGGTAATAAGCCAAGATTTCTGCTTTTCCTCACTATAATTTTAATGATATTGGTCATCAGGACAAACAGAAAACATCGGGACAAACAGAAAAACAGACAAACATAAAGAACCCCCCCCAGCTAAGACACAAACAGCATTACACATCTATAAACAGAGATTACAAAATTTAATCACTCCACTTCATGTGATGTAACAGATTTCAGTCTTTAACCACTTAAGCCCCGGACCATTTGGTAGCTAAAGGACCAGAGGTGAATTCAGAATTTTGCACTGCGCTGCTTTAACTGTAAATTGTGCGGACATGCAATGTTGTACCCAAACGAAATTTGTGTCCTTTTCTTCCCACAAATAGAGCTTTCTTTTAATGGTATTTGATTGCCTCTGCTATTTATTTTTTTGCGATATAAACGGAAAAAGACCGAAAATTTTGAAAAAAAAAAGATATTTTCTACTTTTTGTTATAAGAAAAATCGAATAAACTCAATTGTAGTCATACATTTAGGCCAAAATGTATTCAGCCACATGTCTTTAGTAAAAAAAATGTCAATAAGCGTATATTTATTGGTTTGCGCAAAAGTTATAGCGTCTACAAACTAGGGTACATTTTCTGGAATTTACAAAGCTTTTAATTTATGACTGCCTATCTCATTTCTTGAGGTGCTAAAATGGCAGGGCAGTACAAAACCCCCCCAAATGACCCCATTTTGGAAAGTAGACACCCCAAGGAAATTGCTGAGAGGCATGTTGAGCCCATTGAATATTTTTTTTTTTTTTGTCCCAAGTGATTGAATAATGACAAAAAAAAAAAATTACAAAAAGTTGTCACTAAATGATATATTGCTCACACATGCCATGGTTATATGTGGAATTGCACCCCAAAATACATTCTGCTGCTTCTCCTGAGTACGGGGATACCACATGTGTGGGACTTTTTGGGAGCCTAGCCGGGTACGGGGCCCCAAAAACCAAGCACCGCCTTCAGGATTTCTAAGGGCGTAAATTTTTGATTTCACTCCTCACTACCTATCACAGTTTCGAAGGCCATAAAATGCCAAAATAGCACAAAACCCCCCCAAATGACCCCATTTTGGAAAGTAGACACCCCAAGCTATTTACTGAGAGGCATGTTCAGTCCATGGAATATTTTATATTTTGCCACACGTTGCGGGAATATGACAAACTTTGTTTTTTTTGCACAAAGTTGTCACTAAATGATATATTGCTCACACATGCCATGGGCATATGTGAAATTACACCCCAAAATACATTCTGCTGCTTCTCCTGAGTACGGGGATACCACATGTGTGGGACTTTTTGGGAGCCTAGCCGCGTACGGGACCCCAAAAATCAAGCACCGCCTTCAAGGTTTCTAAGGGCATAAATTTTTGATTTCACTCCTCACTACCTATCACAGTTTTGAAGGCCATAAAATGCCAAGATAGCACAAAACCCCCCAAAATGACCCCATTTTGGAAAGTAGACACCCCAAGGAAATTGCTGAGAGGCATGTTGAGCCCATTGAATATTTTTTTTTTTTGTCCCAAGTGATTGAATAATGATAAAAAGAAAAAAAAATGTACAAAAAGTTGTCACTAAATGATATATTGCTCAAACATGCCATGGTTATATGCGGAGTTGCACCCCAAAATACATTTGGCTGCTTCTCCTGAGTACGGGGATACCACATGTGTGGGACTTTTTGAGAGCCTAGCCGCGTACGGGCCCCCGAAAACCAAGCACCGCCTTCAGGATTTCTAAGGGCACAAATTTTTGATTTCACTCCTCACTACCTGTCACAGTTTTGAAGGCCATAAAATGCCAAGATAGCCCAAAACCCCCACAAATGACCCCATTTTGAAAAGTAGACACCCCAAGCTATTTGCCGAGAGGGATGGTGAGTATTTTACAGCTCTCATTTGTTTTTGAAAATGAAGAAAGACATATTTTTTTTTTTTCTTTTTTCAATTTTTAAAACTTTGTGACAAAAAGCGAGATCTGCAAAATACTCAACATACCTCTCAACAAATAGCTTGGGGTGTCTACTTTCCAAAATGGGGTCATTTGGGGGGGTTTTGTGCCATCTGGGCATTCCATGGCCTCCGAAACTGTGATAGGCAGTGAGGAGTGAAATCAAAAATTTACACCCATAGAAATCCTGAAGGCGGTGCTTGGTTTTCGGGGTCCTGTACGCGGCTAGGCTCCCAAAATGTCTCACACATGTGGTATCCCCGTACTCAGGAGAAGCAACAGAATGTATTTTGGGGTGCAATTCCACATATAACCATGGCATGTTTGAGCAATATATAATTTAGTGACAACTTTTTGTACATTTTTTTTTTCTTTTTGTCATTATTCAATCACTTGGGACAAAAAAAAATATTCAATGGGCTCAACATGCCTCTCAGCAAATAGCTTGAGGTGTCTACTTTCCAAAATGGGGTCATTTGGGGGGGTTTTGAACTGTCCTGGCATTTTATGCACAACATTAGGAAGCTTATGTCACACATCATCCACTCTTCTAACCACTTGAAGACAAAGCCCTTTCTGACACTTTTTGTTTACATGAAAACATTTTTTTTTGCAAGAAAATTATGTTGAACCCCCAAACATTATATATTTTTTTAAAGCAAAGGCCCTACAGATTAAAATAGTGGGTGTTGCATTTTTTTTTTAAACACAGTATTTGCGCAGCGATTTTTCAAACGCATTTTTTGGGGGAAAAACACACTTTTTTTTATTTTTAATGCACTAAAAAACACTATATTGCCCAAATGTTTGATGAAATAAAAAAGATGATCTTAGGCCGAGTACATGGATACCAAACACGACATGCTTTAAAATTGCACACAAACGCGCAGCGGCGAGAAACTACATTCATTTTTAAAAGCATTTAAAAGCCTTTACAGGTTACCACGTTAGATTTACAGAGGAGGTCTACTGCTAAAATTACTGCCCTCGATCTGACCTTCGCAGTGATACCTCACATGCATGATGCAATTGCTGTTTACATATGATGCTAGACCGATACTTGCGTTCGCCTTTGCGCAAGAGCAGGGGGGGACAGCGGTGCTTTTTTTTTTTTTTTTTTTTATTATTTATTTTGCTTTTTTATTTTATTTTTAAACTGTTCCTTCCATATTTTTTTTTTTTTATCATTTTTATTGTTATCTCAGGGAATGTAAATATCCCCTATGATAGCAATAAGTAGTGACAGGTACTCTTTTTTTGAAAAAAAATGGGGGGTTAGACCCTAGATCTTTCCTCTGCCCTCAAAGCATCTGACCACACCAAGATCGGTGTGATAAAATGCTTTCCCAATTTCCCAATGGCGCTGTTTATATCCGTCGGGGTCATTCCCTCCCACTGCTTGTAAAAGCAGTCTAGAGGCTAATTATCTGCTAGAATTGCTTTTACATGAAAGCCGGCCACTGGCTGAAAAGAATGATACCAAGATGATACCTAAACCTGCAGACATCATTCTGGTATAAACATTCAAAGTCCAGCAACATACCAGTACGTTGCTGGTCCTTGTTGGACATGTATTGTAATCTTTTTTTTCATGCAGCCTGTTGGCTGAACGAAAAAAAGAGATTGATCGGTGGGTATGCCCACCATTAAAATACCTCCCTTCATCCACCCACTTCTAATGATGGGCATATATGCCGAAGCATGGGGGCATCCTCCCGCAAAAAAGTTATGCCGCGTACACACGGTCGGACTTTTCCACGGGCAAGCCTTCGTCGGAATTTCGACCGTATGTACGCGGCATAAAAGGTTATGCCGCGTACACACGGTCTAACTTTTCCACGGGCAAGCCTCCGTCGGAATTTCGACCGTATATACGCGGCATTAGGAGCAAAATCGCTCCTCCGCCCCTGCTGCCCCCATGCTTTGGCATATATGCTCTTTTTTTAACTGTGGTGGTGAAATCACCTCCTACAGCGTTGGAGTCACGGCTTTATGTATCGTGGGAGCAAATGCTGTTGCTGTCAAGATAAATAAATCCGCGATGCAACTGAATGGCGTACCTGCTAAGCAAATGATGGTTAACATTAAAACAAAGTAACATTACAGTACAACAGTAAGACCTTACCATACCATACCTGCAAAGCAAATACCAAAACAAAACCTAGTAAAAAATAAAACATTTTTTTAACGCAACCTGTGCCTAAAATATATATATGCCGAAGCATGGGGGCATCCTCCCGCAAAAAAGTTATGCCGCGTACACACGGTCGGACTTTTCCACGGGCAAGCCTTTGTCGAAATTTCGACCGTATGTACGCGGCATAAAAGGTTATGCCGCGTACACACGGTCAAACTTTTCCACGGGCAAGCCTCCGTCGGAATTTCGACCGTATATACGCGGCATTAGGAGCAAAATCGCTCCTCCGCCCCTGCTGCCCCCATGCTTCGGCATATATGCTCTTTTTTTTGAACTGTGCTGGTGAAATCACCTCCTACAGCACTGGAGTCACGGCTTTATGTATCGTGGGAGCAAACGCTGTTGCTGTCAAGATAAATAATTCCGCGCTGCAGTTGAATGGCGCACCTGAAAACAAAAAATTACATACCTGAAAAGCAAGCATAATAAAACATTACAGAATGGAATACAGTAAAAAAGAACAGAACAATAGAGAGAAAATAGAGAGAGCGAGGGAGAACAATAAAACGACAACTATTTTTGTTTTTTTTATTTTATATTTTTTTTGTGTTTTTGTTTTTTACGTTTTTTTTTTCTTTTTTACACTTTTTTTTTTTTAAACTTTAACAACTGTAATGGTTCAGGTCTCTCAAAATGTAATGGCATCTTGGGAGACCCTGTGTAAGTGTGTCCTAGTCTGTGAAATGCTGTACCCTACGCTAAAACTTCACTTTTGAGTGGTAGCGTTCAAAACATTCACCAAGGCAAAGACCAGGTTTGTCAGGACAGAGTGGACAATAATAACGGGTGTCACGCCTAAATCCGCGCTTGCTACAGACACGACATCTTTTTTGGGGGGCTCGTTGGGTAGGGGTACTCGGGAGGAGATGCGTATAATGCCTCTCATGCAGCCGGCTTACTGCATTTGGTAGGGGATGGTGAGGTGCAGAACCGCCTGGATACAGGAGTTCTGTGACTATCTCATTCTGGAATTTTAGAAGAGATAAAGTCCCGCCTGAAGCTCTGTATAGCACATGAGCGTTCTGCAAAGCCAATTGGAATAAGGATAGAGACACTTTTTTGTACCAGCGTCTCGCCTTACGGTCAATTAGATACGGCGCCATCAACTGGTCGTTGAGGTCCACCCCTCCCATATTTTTGTTATATTCGTGGACACAGAGGGGTTTCTCCACAACACCAGTCGCTGTACGAATTTGGACTGTCGTGTCTGCATGAAGGGAGGTAAGAAGGAAAACATTCTTATTGTCCCTCCACTTCATAGCGAGCAAGTTATTACACTTTACGCAGGCTCTCTCCCCCAGCCTAAGACGGGCATCTACAAGCCGCTGGGGAAAGCCCCAGCGATTAGGTCGCACGGTGCCACATGCTCCAATCTGATGATCAAACAAGTGACTAAACAGTGGCACGCTCGTGTAATAATTGTCCACATACAAGTGGTACCCCTTTCCGAATAAGGGTGACACCAAGTTCCACACTATCTTGCCAGCGCTCCCTATGTAATTCGGGCAGTTGACCTCAACCTGACTATCTTTTCCCTCATAAACCATAAAGCTCCATGCATAGCCTGTTGCCCTGTCACAGCACTTATAGAGCTTGACCCCGTATCTGGCACGCTTGCTGGGAAGGTACTGCTTGAAAGCCAAGCGGCCAGAAAATTTAATCAGGGACTCATCAACGCAGACAGCTTGATCGGGAATAAACAAGGCTGCAAAACGTTTGTTGAAGGGGTTTATGAGGGGCCGAATTTTATAGAGCCGGTCGTATTCAGGGTCCCCACGTGGACGACAAAGTTCATTGTCGTTGAAGTGCATGAACCGCAAAATCTGCTCGTATCGTTTCCTGGGCATGGAGGCAGAGAACACGGGCATGTGGTCAATTGGGTGTGTGGACCAATAAGCACGCAATGACGGGAATTTATGTGTGCCCATGTTGAGGGAAAGGCCCAGAAAGGTCTTAAATTCGGAAACCTTAATTGGTTTCCAATCTTTGGCAATGGAAGGCAACTGGGGATTAGCGGCGATGAATTGACCAGCATATAAATTACTCTGGTCCACAATAGATCTATAGAGATCTTCCGTGAAAAACAGCGAATAATAATCGATTGGCATAAAATCAGCTGTTTCCACCTGAATACCGGGTTGGGCAGTGAATGGGGGAAGTACGGGTTCTGCAGAAGTGGTGGGGACCCAATCAGGATAGGCGAATTCTGCAGGAAGAGCACTATGGGTACGATGGGCCTGCCTTTGTCTTCTTGGTGGCAGCGGGACACTACTTGTGCTTGCCACCTCGCCAGCTTGAACTGCACTTATGGGACTCGCCACGTCACCACGTGATACTGCAGTGCTGGATGTACGCCCAGGCTGTACTAGGCCGCTGGTGCTTGCCAATTCACCAGAAGGAATAGCGGCGCTAGTACTCCTCTGCTCCATGATACGAGAGCCCTGCGGTTCTTGCTCCTCAACAACCTCAGAAGATCGGGATCGGGTACGCCTGACCTTAGCAGGGACCTCAACTTCGTCGTCAGAGCTATCTGACGTGGGGCCGCTGACGTCACTGTCTTCTACGGGAAGATATTCTGAGCCTGCATCTGACAGATACGTGACCTCCTCTTCACTATCTGTCATGCTCAGAATCTCGTAGGCCTCTTTACTAGTGTACCTTCGACTTGCCATTTTGGGCTCTAAATTTAGGGGTACACTAGTAAGATTCACAGGAAAAAAAGCACCCGACTGTCGTCAGCAAATATATCAAACGCTACAAAAAAAAACTGTTAGCGGTCGCAGGGATCAGGACTGTCTCTGCGAACGCTGCAGTTATGTGTTTTGTGTTTGGTAAGTGACAGTGATCGATCGATACTGCACTTGGGTGGGCTGGGCTGGGCTGGGCGGAGGGGCTAAACGCAGGTGCTAGCAGGTATCTGGGCTGATCCCGCTAACACTGCATTTTTGGGAACCCTAAACCGCTGGGGACGCTAGTATAGATCTGATCAGATACTACACCACTAAGGGAGGTGTATGCTTTGTGCGTGGGTGTTAGCGTTACTGGCACTAACCTAACGCTGCCTGGGGCGACGCAGACCCTCTCTGGCGCTAAAACCTAATTGATCTCACCCGCCGGGCGATCAGGGGGTTAAACCTTTATTGGGTTATATACGGCGGGTGCCCTGATGCTATAAAAAGCAAACTAACCAACCAGTGTCACCCGTAACCTTTATATGGTGATCACTGGTGAAAGGGTTAACTAGGGGCAATCAGGGGGTTAAAACCTTTATTAGGTTAAATATGGGGGTACCCGACGCTATATAAAAACCTGACGGGTTACCTAAATAACTAAATAACTAACTGGGTAACCAGTGTCACCAGTGACGCTTATACGGTGATCACTGGTGAAAGGGTTAACTCTAGGGGCAATCAGGGGGTTAAAATAATATATGGGGGTACCTGACGCTCTAAAAACCTGCGGCGAAACTAAAAATAAATAACTGGCTATCTAGGGCACCACCGGCACTAAATACAGCGATCGAAAATACGATCGCTTAGTGATGCTGGCGTTAGGGGGTGAAAGGGTTACCTGGGGGGTGATCAAGGGGTTAAACCTTTATTAGGGGGGGTTAGGGGGCTACCCTGGACCTAAAGGGGCCTAAACCTAACTGCCCTGCAACTTTTTACTATCACAGATGACACTAAATGCAGTGATCAGTAAAATAAATGATCACTGCAATCAGTGACACTGTGATTGGGGGCTGGGGGATGACCTGGGGGGTGATCTGGGGGTGACTGGGGGGTGAAATGTGTGCCTATGTGTACTTATGTGTCAGTGGACTGTTGGTGCACTAACCTGCTTCCTCTCTCCTCGGCGCCGGAATCGAAAAGACCGCCGCGAGGGAGATGACATCACTTCCTCCTGCCTGTGTTTACATCACATGGCGGAGGAAGCATTTTCATTGGCCGGGAGCGATCGCGAGGGGGTGGCCGAAATCGAATGGTCACCCCCTCATCTCTGATCGCTCCCCAACGATTAATGGCCGCTCACTGTATAGGAGGGGGGTCCGATCGGACCCCACAACTGTACAAAGGCGATCACGTACACTCTACGTGATTGTGCCTGTCGGTGCCATTCTGCCGACGTATATATACAGTGAGCGGTCGTTAAGTGGTTAAATGGAGAGCAATTCTAATGCCGCATACACACGACCGTTTTTCATGACGGGAAAAATGCCATTTTTTAAAATGGTCATTAAAAACGATCGTGTGTGGGCTTCAGAGCATTTTTCACGATGTGAAAAAAGGCCATGAAAAATTTGGAACATGCTCTAATTTTTCTCGTCGTTTTTCACGTTGTCGTTTTTCTCGTCATGAAAAACGGCCGTGTGTAGGCTTTAACGCTGTGAAAAAAACGCGCATGCTCAGAAGCAAGTGATGAGACGGGAGCGCTCGTTCTGGTAAAACTAGAGTTCGTAATGGAGATAGCACATTCGTCACACTGTAACGGACTGAAGAGCACGAGGCTGAAAAGCGCGAATCGTCTCTCACCAAACTTTACTAACACAAGGATCAGCAAAAGCAGCCCAAAGGGTGGCGCCATCTGAATGGAACTTCCCCTTTATAGTGCCGTCGTACATTTCGTACGTCACCGCGCTTTGCTCGAGCATTTTTTTTCATGATCGTGTGTAGGCAAGGCAGGCTTGAGAAGAATCACGTCGAGACAAACGTCGTTTTTTTCAATGACATTAAAAACGGTCGTGTGTACGCGGCATAATGCATGGCTTCAGAATTTTTTTTATATATATACACACTGTATGTCTAAATTTGTATGTATATAAGTCTACAAGCTTTTTTTACAGTTTAGCCACTTAAGGACCGAGCCTCTTTTTCAGATATGTTGTTTACAAGTTAAAAATACGTTTTTTTGCAAAAAAATTACTTATACCCCCAAACATTATAAAAAAAATTCTAACACCCTAGAGAATAAAATGGCGGTCATTGAAATACTTTGTCACACCGTATTTGTGCAGCCGATCTTACAAGCGCACTTTTTGTGGAGAAAATACACTTTTTTGAATAAAAAAAAATAAACAACAGTAAAGTTAGCCCAATTTTTTTTAATATTGTGAGAGATAATGTTACGCTGAATAAATTGATACCCAACATGTCACGCTTCAAAATTGCCCCCGCTCGTGGAATGGCGACGTTTGAAAAATTCTACAGGTTGCATGTTTTGAGTAGGAGGTCTAGGGATAGAATTATTGCTCTCGCTCTAACGATTGCGGCGATACCTCACATGTGTGGTTTGAACACCGTTTTCATATGTGGGCGCTGCTCATGTATGTGTTTGCTTCTGCACGCGAGCTCGGCGGGACGGGGCACGTTTAAAAAATATTTTATTTTTTTTATTTGACCTTTTATATTATTTTTTTACACTGTTTTAAAAAAAAAATTGTGTCACTTTTATTCCTATTACAAGATATGTAAACATCCCTTGTAATAGAAAAAAGCATGACAGGTCCTCTTAAATATGAGATCTGGGGTCAAAAAG